>OX155963.1:30035984-30635984 GCA_944548615.1 Micropterix aruncella
GCGAATGCGCTTTAGGCTTGTTCCATACGATATTTTACTTCTTGATTATTATCCCATTCTTCATTGACCAAGCTGCTGAAGTACTTAGATTTCCGAACAAGTTGTAGTCCAATCCAGTTTACTTAGGACTACCAGACGTCAGGATGTATCCTGACATGTTAGAATTTCTAAGCACCTGTCAAAATTTCATCCGAACTTTGAAAATGTCAGGATTTTTTGGTTTATTTAGGTACCTAATACTATTTAAATACATTTTAATAATTATGTTTTATTTATTTCTTTTCTAACTTATGCATTAAAATAATCACAATCAAAATATTATTAATCAAGGAGTGTTAAAATTAATCTTTTTTGTCATACTGTTTAGACGTAATGTTTTGAGATATTTTATTAGCAGGTTGTCCTTAATTATTGTGCTGTAAAATAAATCGCATGACACACTTATTGAAATATATTAAGTTAACAACTAGAGCTGTCAACTACAATAGGCGAACCCGTCACCTCAGGAAGTTTTAACGATATTAGATCGGTCTATCTCCCGTGAGGTAGGAATAGAAAACTTGGGACGAAAACACTCTCTAGTTACGCCACTTGCCTATAAGAGACCAACGCCTTACCGCAAGATAACCAGGTTAATCAACCAGCGGGCCGACACTCGCGCTCTTACTTCCAGTTTCAACCAGATTACTCCGGTCCCCCGACTGGTTATAGGTTCGAGGTTGCTTGCGCGGTTCTCTCCCTTACGTAGCGGTGATACGGTGTCTACCGAATCTATCGCGGACCACGGCATCCGTTGCCCGGCTGTTCACTCGAAATCGGGTAGCCGAATGGTCGTTTCAAGAGCAGTTGCCGTAAGGTCAACAACTACCCCTGCTGTATAGGAAACAATACTGTTTCGAGACTCCCCCAGCTGTCAGTCGGGACGCACAATCGATTGGCTGACGCCGCACGGTGCCACAAACCGTCAAGGAGCGCTCGAAGGTTGACTCCTAGGGGAAACTGGCCTGCAGGCCAGAGTCCTACCCGAGCTCGCGCTTCTGCGTGGAGGCCGCCGGATGAGTACCCGTGAGTTTATCTGACCCTACTATGAAGACCCACCATTTTTGCCTACCATTTGACCACTATGACCCATAGGTCTTAGTGGTCAAACTGCAACAGGGCCTATTAGCTCCCTTACTAAGTTCACATGCAGCAAAGCCCTGACGGACGATACTTGAAATTGGTTTAACCGGCAATAATACCTACATACCTACTTACTACTACGTACGTCACAACAAAATGTCAGGGCTTTTTAAATACAAATCAAGATTTTGGGCAAGGCTTTTCTATTTAACATCTGGCAACCCTGCGTTTATTTGAATATAAGCCGTTATATTGGGTTCCTTGCTGATGATCATTACTTTGTTTTCTTTTAGACGGAGATATCCTTCCAAACTGGTAGTCAGGGGCAAAGCTGCCCGCTAGGTACCTTTCCCGGTGACTCGCCGTAAGGCGTCGGCCTCTGACGGGTGATTGACGTAACTAGACAGCGGACTGTTTTCGTCCCAAGTCTTCTACGCGCACCTCACGGGAGACCAAATATCGTTAAAACTTCCTGAGGTGACGGGTTCGCCCGTTGAAGTTGACAGCTCTAGTAATTAGGTTTTCTTTTATTTATTGTTCGGAAGTGGCTGACTCTGTTGACCAGTTCCTGGAGTTATTCCGCGGTAGTTGCGAATAATACGGTGCCATCACCAGAGCGAAGGCTGATTCTCAATAGTTCTGTGTACTTGTATCTCTTAGGCTGGTTATAACTCACGGTTCAGCTACCATACGGTAGCCTCCTCCAAGGCGGACTTAACCTGGGAGGGCCGCTGTGAATTAAGCAGGCGGGTGCAACCTGTGGTCGCAGACAGTTGGGATCAGAAGCTCGGAGCTCCGGGTGAACACCTCGGGCGGAGCTGGGCGTTTTCCGTACCAGGCTGTGTACGCAGTCCGGCGAATAATCTGGGGAGTCTGGAGACGTAAGTCTCCTAAGAAGCAAGGGTAGCTGTTGATCTGGCGTCACCTATCCTTAAAAACGATCCGTTGGTCACTCACCCGTTGGTTCAAGGGCACCACGGATCCGCGATAAATTCGATACATGCATTGCCGCTAATGTCATGTTAGGGCCGCGCAGGCGAACTCGAATCTGTGAACAGATTGGAGGATGGAGAAATTCGTCCAAATCTGCTAGTAAGGGCGCGAGCTTGGCCCGCTGGTTAGCGCTTCCCAGTGCCTCGCGGTAAGGCGTTGGACTCCTGGAGTAGTTTGTCTGTAGATTGTGATGTCCGCAAAGTCTTTGCGTGCACTCCATGCGAGACATAATGGTACGATGCCTTTTGACTTTAAATAACCTCCGATAGTCAATTGCATATCTTATTTGTAGATCCAGTCAATTTTATATTTTACTAGCTGACCCGTGCCCACTTCGTTGGGCGGTAAAACTTTTTACCTGTGATGAAATTATGAGTGTGGTTCGGTTAGTACTGAGTGCTATAATTTATTTCCTGACTGCCAAAAGAAGGGTTATATTTTTACTGCATATGTATGTATGTATTTGCATGCCAATTAGACTATAATACCGTTATTTGTGAGTGTCTTCTTGAGAGTGTCTTATTTGTGAGCGTATTATCTCTTTAACTATTTATGCAATAAAAGGGAAATTATATGCAGTAAAAGGGAAAAGTCGTTTGTTTTAAACGCTTGAGACGATAAATTTACTTATTTTGATAAGAATTCATAATTGTTGATAATATGACCAATAAACATGACCTAACGATTTAAATTATTTTTTTTAATATAAAATACTACTTTTTTGTGACTTAAATATAAAAGTTTGACATATGCTGTCGCTGACTTTTTTGTAGCCATTTAAACATTATGCGGCACCCAAACTATTATGTCTAAACAACTATGTAAAAGTTTTGAAGACAATAAACGTGATTTGATTTGATTTGATGTCTTTATCTCTTTCTGAGGTGGCGGGTTCCCCGTAGCGATTGAAACCCCTAAATAGCAATGCATGGAAATACTTAAATTTCGCAGAGACCTCGCATATTTCACTCAGCGAGAATCTTGACATTCTGGTCACGCCCTCGCGTCTTGCCACTTTACCTCAAACAAAATCACGCGGATGAAAGGAGCGAGCGGGTGGCGCAACCAATTTCAAAACACGAAAACTTTTATACTTCAAAATTCAATAAACGCGAATAAGGAAAATATCGTGCTCAATGGATATGTCACTCTGCAGCGTACCTAAATAGGTACGCTGCCTTGACAGATAAAATAATCGAAGATTGTTATTTTTGGCGAGTTGGTTGGTATTATGAGAATTTAGCAAACAATAATATGAATCATTGTTATATATATTCCCAAGAATAGAAATGACACATTGATAGAAGGTTGTGAAAGCATACGATCTGCATTATCTTATTATTATCATCCACTTGATAGCGCAAAAGGCGCTTCTTCGGGTCATTGCTAAAAAGCCCCGATGGTACTTCTCAAACGCAGAACTAAATTTATCCGACAGACATATGCAAAAAGATTTCTTCTTAGCTACTTTTTTATTTTTTTATTTGTTGTGTGGGGCTTTTCTAAGGACTTTATTATGAGCCTTGTAACACTGCGACCATTGCTGATATATTGTATTCGCCACCTACTATAGTTCTGCGATAAGCCTGGTGTCATTAAAGAACCGCAACAGGCTTTTGGCGCCAGATTGTTTTACCTCCTAAGGTTGGAGGTAATGATCACCCAAGTATGTGTATCTTTTACGCATCAACGGGTCACACTCGCACATGAGGTACAGGGTTCATCTGCCCCTTGGCAGAACCTGTACATTTTCGTGTTCCAGGGCTTGAGGTTGTACATGTGTTGTACATCTTAACTACTTAACAAGTAACTATATTAAAAAGAATAAAAAAACACTACTACCTTGACAGATAAAATTATCGAAGATTATTATTTTTCGACAGCGTTCCATCAAAAACACTACTGTCTTGACAGATAAAATTATCGAAGATTATTATTTTTGGCGAGTTGTTTGGTATTATGAGAATTTTGCAAACAATAATATGAATCGTTGCTTCGAAAAAAATATTCCCAAGAATATAAAAGTAAACTTTCTACAGCCCTCGTAGCTTTTCTTTGCTGGGTGCGTGCTTGGTAATTTCTATATTTAGAATCAATCTTTAGAATCGTCGTGACATCACCATATCTTCTAAGGAAAGTATATACATATTACTTCAAATTACGATTTATGTGTGGGAGAGAGAGGAGTAGTTCCTCTCGTGCCGTCCCTCTCCGGCCGGCAGGACGATAATTGGTGCCAGGCAAGGGAAATTGGTCTCCAGCGAAATGTTTCCGCGATTTAACGACTTCGGACCAGAACGCTTGATAATTCCCACCCGCTCTCCCCCACGCAAACACATACACACGCAGGTGTCGTACAAGTGAGTGGTAAGGCACGTGTGACGTCAGCAACAACTCTGGCCACCGGTAAATCCGACTCCCATCAATCCGTGTGCTAATCTCATCACTGCGACTAATTGTTTGGGATTTGTTGTTGCTTTGTTGTTGAAATGTCTAGCGCAATGCTATTTAGATAGTAAGTTATTATTTAACTCCCACATAGATAACATCACGAAATATTAAAAAGAATAAAAAACGTGACTGGCGTTACATAAAGTGTACTATTGTATTTATAATTATTTCTATTACAGCTTTTTAGGAAACATTTTTGGATTATCTATTTAACCATATCGACGGTGGGAAGTAAAAAGTTACCAAGGACAAATAGCCAACTTTACGGGAGAGCCGATTGAAGTATTTATTTTTGGTTTAAAATTGATATATTTTTTTTAATTATTTTATTGGCATGTTTCCTATCTAATTTTAAAGCTGATTTTAGCCTTTATTAACTGCTCTAAATGCATTTTCATTATTCTTGCTATTTAAGAAGTTAGTGTCGCTTGGTAATATTTTAGTCAAAATCACAAACCGGAAAAAATTACCAACTGACAAGCGACCTTATCCCGCAGATGGGAAAAAAGCCCCCCACATAGATATTTTTTAACTTCTTGTGTATGGAAAAAGGACCCAAACAATAGAAATACTTTTTTATAATCAGGGTAAAGTTGCTTAACGTTTCATGACTAAATGATATCCACCTGGGTCGTTATAACCAAAGAATTATGTTCAAATCTCGACCAAAATCATTCATAACTTGGTTGAAAAAAGACACTGACAATGCCCCTACTTACAAATAAGCATTACGAAATGAGGTAACGTCTATTTTTTAGTCATCCAAATGTTTATTTAAAACTTACTATTTACATTCAGTAATAAAAATACAAAAAACATCATCTCTATCTTGTGTGTTCCTTGAAAATATGCTGTATTAAATAAACAGTACCTAGTACCTACTTAAATATATCTTGCACTTAGATTTTTAATTAAAGATAATTTCGTTTTAATTGTAGTTAAAGAGTTAAGACGTTTTTGTAAATAATCGCCAGTTTTATATAAATAATCGCCAATAAAATCTAGGAGATACGACCAGCATGGTAGCTACTATAACAAATAGAAAACTTTAAAATAATTTGTTTTACCGAATATTACAACACCGAAATTAAATGAATTTTTAGGCTGCTTTTAATTATTACACAGTTATAACAAATACGACTCTCATAACAAAAAGTCATAAAAAAATATTGACCCAATGTACATTAACAAAACCTAAACTTAAAAAACAGTCAAAAATAGTAATTAGAAAGAATAGTAATTATTCATTATTTGTATTGATATTATTAGGTTCACATTTAAAACCCTATTTTTTTTTAATAATAGGTTAAGTAACATAATCGTAAATTTAATAAATACATTGTTATTACCTATCTAATTAAAATTTAAACCGAATGCCATGCCTAAAATAATTAATTAAGTGATTATAAATAGGATAGACAACGAATTTACCGCGTGAAATTTGTAGCACTCGACGTTTCGGTGAAGTTGCAGCCGCCGTTGTCCAGGGTAGACTCTATCCTGGACAACGGCTGTTGCAACGTCACCGAAACGTCGGGTGCTACAAATTTCACGAGGTAAATTCGTTTTCTATCCTATTTAAAATGTCAAAAAACCGCGATAATCTTCGATTTTGTAATTAAGTGATATTAGCAAGCTTTGATAGACTTAATTTTAGGAAGTATTAGCAAAAATCAGTTTTTATTCATTTATGGAAACAGCTATTTAGTTAGATCTTATTAGTGTATTCTTAGATCGTATTAATACTTTCGATGTTTGAATCAGGCAAGGTATCTTTTCGGTTGAATAACGTGGAATGTTGATATACTCATGTTGAGAATGAGCGAATATAAATTTTAATCAATAAGGTTTAGCTAACTCCAAATAGTTTGGGTTTGAAATTGGCAAAATAATGTTATCGATAGAATCAGTTTTTGCCTGAATTTCGATTACACTCGACTTTGAAGTTTTGTTTATTGTATAATGGCAAAAGTACAGAAAAGCTACTTATATCTTAGCATTAAATTCTATAATCTACTCCCTACAAAAATTAAACAGCTGGAGGACATAAAATTAAGAAAAACCATCAAGGAGATGCTGATTGGCCATCATTTTCATAATCTGGCCGAATTTGAGGGCCATGATTTTTCAGATATTTTGCCCATAAAATTACTTTAAAAAGTAGAGCCTTATTGTCTGATTATTTTTAATGGTCTTATATATGTCATTTTAGTTTAAAATGAGTAACGTAGCTTTAATTTAATTATTTAACATTTTACTGACAATTGAATTGAATTGAATTGAACATTACGATGAATAATTTTAATACGTATCTTTTCGAATTACTAACTGCTTCAAATATTAGGATTCTATTTTGATTATTTATATTTATATTTTGACAATCTAGTAGTTAATTCTTGACTACCTGTGTATGATTAGTAAAGAGTAGTAACGAGACTTACTAACTAACCCAATTATTTTGACACGTCCAAGAGCGGTTTTCAGCCGTCACTTGGACACCACGAAAATGTAATAAATGTAATGTACTTGGTTGAAATAGTTGAAGGCGTATTTTTCTCAAATGTGACATCCCTTGTTTAAATTATTTGTCCCACTAAATTACCTTTAAAATATTTATATAGTCTCTTTTTTTTTAATCTACTAAACCAAATTAGGTATTCAAACTCGTATGAAAAGGATGTTTTTGGGCATCAATAATAACAAATGCATTCTATCGACAGGTATTGTGTGACCAGTAATAGTTTATTAGTAATATATCTAAATGCCAAATATAGGTAAAGTAAAAAGGCTGAAGTCAGAAAAAAAAAGATTTATCGTAAGGGTAAAATTAGCTAACTAAATAAATATTTTTTGATAAGATCGGGAGAAAGAGACAAAATATATTAAATCAAAAACATGCATACTTTACTAAGTAGAAAAACGGTTCAGGGACAAAGTCCTGAATGTAATATTTAAAGACATGACCGTTTTTTTTTGTCGCTTGGTCGCCGAAAACTGTAAATAATCAACAAAATGCAAAATACCAAGCGACAACAAAAACTATCACAGAAGTTTGAGAGTGGGTCTAATCGACGCAGGATTTTTTTCTGATTCTAGTGATACATATAACTCAATATCGCCTAAATTGTCGTTTAGTAACTTTTTCCTTTCCACCGTCGATATAGATACATGTATATTTCCGGAATGTACTCAATCCGACCTTTCATTTGACAATCAACGCGATGTATTTATGTAAATTTATTGATATTGAGGTATGATACTCGGGATGACATAACGATTCTAACTATACCACACCTTTCTAAATCGGTTCTAGCGATTAGAAGTTATAGTGGAATAAAGAAACGGAAAACATATTTAGATGAACCCGGAACACATTACACTCTTTTTTGTTGGGCATTCCTGGCAAAGAGCCAAGGACTGATTTTAACTGAATATGAATTTCATAAATGAAATCAATAACGCCCTCTCTCGGTCGGCGGACGAACCCGGTTGGGTTCTTTTGCAACCGCCCCGGGTAGCACGATTAATATCTCGTCTAAGAAATAAGATTGGCAAAGCGCCAACAGATGTCGGTAATATTCGAATAAAATGTATGGCGGCATTTAATTATTTTTATTGCAGCTTGTATTAAACAGATGTTTCAACCAAAATTTCTCGATGTGATTTCGGCCCAACATCTTTGTACCACTGTTCAAGTCTGTAGGTCCAATATTTCGGTATTGAAATATTACTAGTGCGATATTACTAGTGAAATATTTCAACAACAACCTTTTCAACACTTGCCATGCAAATGATGACTGCTTGCCAAATTTCAGCAAAATGTATAAATCCTGAAATCGAAGACTATCGCAGTTGTTTGACTTTATAAATAGGATAAAACTAATTTACCGCGTGAAGTTTGTAGCACCCGACGTTTCAGCGACGTTGCAGCCGCCGTTGTCTAGGGTAGACCAAAGTACTGTCAATTGTCATCCGTTGTTCGGCGGGTAGGCGGTAAGCTGCCGCTATTACTCCGCAAATTATAACGGTGGTGTGGCGGCGGGGTCGGTACTATTGTGCTATCCAAAGAACAGTTTTACTTTCCCCGCATGGGAACTCCCTTCTTAAAATGTTTTCAATGCCCACGCCGAGGGCAAGGACGTAACACAGGATGCAGTGAGTGTAGTGTGCACAGCGGTTTTTCAAAATTCGCGCGTGCCAACCCCGCCGCCACACCACCGTTATAATTTATGGAGCAATAGCAGCAGCTTGCCGCCTACCCGCAAAACAACGGATGACGATTGACAGTACTTTAATCTACTCTAGACAACGTCGGCTGCAACGTCGCCGAAACGTCGGGTGCTACGACTTTTTATAATGTATATATCCGTCATCATTTCGAAAAACAATTTTAGTGCGTTCACAATACTTTCCCTACCGGGAAAGTAATGCTTAGATTGCAATCTCTGACAGCCAACCTTCGTGGGAGAGGAATAATTACGTACAGTCCTTAACATAAAGATGTATTCATTTTCTTAGTTACATAAATTTTATTCTTCGAACGCAGAAGCACCACAGCCCAGCCACTCAGCGTAATAAGATTCCCCCGCCTCGCGATAAATCAAAACAGGAGTCCGCGTTTGAGGGAAATACTCATGGCGCTCCTCAAGCGACCCTCAGCAGTATGCTAAGTGCCTTATTATAATCGGAGGCTATTTATCGCGCCGGGGAATACTCTCGAGGAGGGGACTTTGAGGACAATTAGGTTCACCTCTTGGCGAGCAAATATTTGTATAAAATTTCAGGGCAGAGGGATTCTACGATTTCTCCGATCAACTTTCTATAGGTAGTGAACGCAGATTATTTCTTTCCTCTTTTTAAGCGAGGGAGATACGTGCTGCTTTATCATCTTTGATCAAGTGTATTGTAAGTCGCCGTCGAAAATTGCACAAATCAATGGGCTCGATTGCGTTTCTTCGTGATCTGAAACCGGAAATTATTTCATGTGAACTAGACAGAGCAGTAGGTCAGAGCGGAATGTGAAATGAACGGTTGTCATTTGTCGGCATTAAAACTATCGACCGAAAATAAATCAATTGAATCTAAGAGCGCATGAAATGTGCTCAAACTTTATTCGTATGGCTATAATTTCGTCAGGTAGCTAAGTGCGGGATAATTGACAATCCTTAATTTCATTTTTCGCTCTAACGCATCGTTCCGTTTCGTTCACACCAAATAATTTCCAATAATTTTAGATCACAAAGAAACACAATCGTCCCCTTACTACTATGTGTACTTCTGGAAGTTGTTTTGTTCTATAGCCCTGAAAAATCCGTTTTGTGAAAATGTTTAAACAGCTTTTGTGTTTCAGCAATAGAAATGCTCTTTCGAATAACGCTATGTGTAGGCTTCTACAGTAGTAGAGTTGTTAACTACAACGGGCGAACCCGACGCCTCAGGAAGTTTTAACGAAATAATCGTTCCATCTCCCGTGAAGTGAGCGCAGAAGACTTAGGACAAAACAATCCACCGTCAAGCTTCGCCACATGCCCGTATTCGCGAGATAGCCAGGAATGTTACCCAGCGGGCATACACTCACGCCCTTACTTCTAGTTGCGACCAGATTACTCTGGTATCTCGACTGGTTACGAGTTCGAAGTCGCTTGCGCGACCTCTGCATGTTGTATTACAGCGGTAATTCAGTGTGAATTTATCGCGGACCTGGGCGTTCTTTGCCCTGAGTGCCACACAGGATCGAGTGGCCCAAGGTCATCTCAAGAGTGGCAAGACATCAGGTGAAACATCCACCCCCGCTGCTTAGGAAACAGTGTATTTCCATAGTCTCCAGACCCCTTCAGCAATTAGTCAGAATGCACATCCGATTGGCTTCGCCGACCGGTGCGCAAACCGTCCAGTGGCGCCGGGATGCAATCCCGCCGGAAGAAACCGGTTCACCAGCTCTGAGGCCTGAGACACGGCAGTTTTACCCGGGGTAGCCTTCCACTCGAGGAGGCTTCTGAATAGGAGCTGAATCGTGAGTTGAGCCGATCCGAGAACAAAATGGATCTTGTGGCTCAAGCTGCACCAAACCGTTCACCACCTGTAGGGTTCTACAGTGAAAAAAAAGACTGATACAAATATATCCTGTCGAAACATCAGTATGGTTTTCATGATGTTCCTCAGATGCCGTTGACTTGGTACCTCAGATGCTGTCGCAGAACCCTCTAGGGTCATTTATACAGGCGTTGATAATTGGGACAATGGCTTGGCTGTGTTTTTGGATCCGGTTCTGAATCATGAACGCTCGTACAGAACATGTGTAAAAAACGCACTTAGAAATGTAACTGTACAAAAGAACTCTTTAATTTCATGATATTCTTTATTTTCAACCACAAGTTTTGCGTTGACTACACAAAATAAAAATAATAAATTGATAAAATAAACTGAAAACTAGAAAAACATTGATATTAGCAAAAAAAAAAACAAATCATTAAAATTAAATAAAGACACAGAGGGAAGAAAAGAGACAAAGAAAGAAAAGTAATACGAGGAGGAGGTTGAGAAGGATTGGTTATGTTATCGTTTTATGTTTCCGTGTTCCTTGAGCCTGGCCTAAAGCGTGGTGATGCTGGGGGCTGTTCGGGTTCGAAACGACGCTCTGCTTGCTAGACTTCAAACAAACCAGCGGTAATTAATGTTATAAAGACCCGGAAACACGAGTATTTTGGACACATAATACAAACCGAAAGTTATGGCCTACTGCAGCTGAAAATTCAATGCAAAATCAAAAATAGGAGGCGTTAAGAGGGGCCACCAAACATTAAAGACATTACAAATTCATATAAATTTTAAAATAGTTTGAGTGCCTACCTCTTAAATTGTACAAATGCGGACATTGAACACCTTATTAAATAATTGAATCCTTATAATAAAAACATAATAGCACATGTAGTAATATAAACTGATGATTTCTAAATGTAATTTTATTTTAATTTTTGTGATTTTTTTTTGTATATTATTAATACATATTAATGCTTATTAATACATATATAAATATACATTACTTTTTATCATGTTTTTAAATAAAATAATATTGACAATTTTCATGACATTTTCTTACGAATTTTTATTAGGTAATTAAGATATTTCTGTTACATTAAGTATGATTTTGTTTATATAATATAATATTATAGATTTCTTAGGATAATTAAAATAAATTGTCTACCTTGGAACAGGCGGCAGCCTAGTTAGCTTAAGACTTTTGTATATTGAATGTACTCATAATTTGAACTTAATAAATAATTTGAAAGTAGACATTTAAGAATGAAGACGCAAGTCCTGACATACCAATTGACGTCAATGATATGGGAAGAGTACACGATCCTTATTCCGAGCAGCAGTCTGCAATATACAAACACTCAGAATAGTCGTCAGCCTTCGCAGTTGAGAGGGTATCTTAGGAAAGAAGACGAGATTTGAAATCGAAGCCTATGCAGCTTTCAGAAAACTGAGTTTTTTATGATTCGAAGAGAGCAAGAAATTCAGAGAGAACAAATAAAATAAGGTATAATATCCTTCTTTGAGTATACACGATCTCCACATTAACAGGGATTCCAGAACTGGACAAACGGACTTTATATGGTGATAGCTTTGGTCAAGACCTACCCGAATAATAAAATATGTGTTCATAGAAATCCCATAGTTTGCGAGTTATACCAGATCTCCGAAAGAAATAACAATCACCTCCTTCCATCATTCTTTTGACGATCTTAAGTAAAAGAAATGATTTTACTGACAACTTTTTTCATGAAAATATTGATCAATAGTTACATTATCCTTAGTTACCTTTAATTGTCCAAAAATAATAAATGTAACGAAAATTCAATAATATGTTTTTTTTAAATCTACAACTGTTTTTGCTATTTTTTTTGAAAAAAAAAAATTATGAGAAATCTGTGATATTTTTCTAACACATATTTTGTTATTTGGGTAGTCCTTGACTAAAGCTATCACCACATAAATTCAGTCGGTTTAGTTCTGGAACTGGACGCATATAATCTCAGGCAATAAATTATATATCTTATTGATCCCAAAAAAAAAATACAACTCACCAATCCGCAACATATACCTTCTACTGCCTGACAAATTGCCTCTCACTCGCGTCGCTGTAAATATTTATCAATACACCGATCAGTATTGAAGGTCTGTTTCGCCTTCGAAATCTCAAGAAAAAAAGCACAAAGCGGACAATAGTATATTGTGTAATTGACGCTCAGAAATCGAGCTACCGGAAGGTGATACTTCCTGGGGAACTATTGTGCGACCTACGGATCGAGGATCGATATAGATCAGATTTATTCGCGCGCAGGTAAAAGAGCAAAGCCGTTTATCGCAGTGTTGTTGCAAAACGCAGTAAGTTAATATCATATTATTATTACCCGGATTATTTAGAATTTTTCGAATTATTATTTTATAAAAAATATATATAAACACCTATGCTAAGGAATATAACTTCAAATTGGTATGCACGGAAA
Organism: Micropterix aruncella; assembly: GCA_944548615.1. Taxonomy (NCBI): domain Eukaryota; kingdom Metazoa; phylum Arthropoda; class Insecta; order Lepidoptera; family Micropterigidae; genus Micropterix; species Micropterix aruncella. Next base: position 30,049,064 of record OX155963.1, read on the forward strand.
AAAATACACATCAATTTTATTGAGAAAACCGTAATAAGTATCGCAGAAGGTGTAGCAATCTTTCAGGGAAACGCTGTGAGAACGTTAATATGCTTCATGCAACAAGCTAGTAAATCATCAAACCAAAACCAAATGTTTTTACATCGTGAACGACTTTTCAATGGATAGTAACAAATAAGTATTATACCATATTTTTATTGTATTTGTCAGACATTTTAAACGTATCTTAATTTCATTCTAGCTTAATTTTCTGACAAACCGTAAATACTTTAATTATTCCAAGATGACATCGACATAATCTAATTCGAATTGATCTTTTAAATATGATCTAATAAACGAAATTTACTATAAGTACATGGTGAGTTTTTAGTTACCGGTATCCCTGAAAGGGTGAATCAGTAACGAACAAGTAAGCAACTTTTATTTTTTAAAAAAAGGAAAAATCAAAACAATCAAGAATCTTTTTTTTTTTAAATAGTTTCTTTTTTTCGAAATTTGTAAATCGTATCTATTGAAATAAGTTCGCGAAGCTTTAAACGTGCTGCGCCTTCTAGCGGTAGGTAAGATATCGCCAATAAACAATATTAGCGATATTTTACCTACCGCTAAATGACGCATCGTGCTCAACGCTTTCCATATATTTTTTTTTAATTCAAATTTTCAAACGTTTGTTTTTTAAAAAAAAAATGTTATTTCCACAATTTGTTATCAAAAGTTGCTTATTTGATGTACTGGTTGACCCCCTTTAAGGATGACGGTAACTAAACACTATTTTTTATTATTTATTTATGTTTTATGCGTTAAGAAGTACTTTATTAAGTGAACGCTACTTAAGTAAAATAAAACAATGTCTCTATGGAAAGTATGTGATATTATATGAATGTTGGATATTCTCGAGAAGATCACATTATAATATGGACAAAATAGCATAGTTATACGATGAAATAATCACGAACCTCAACATGAACATCGACAAGAAACCATCAGAAAAGAGGAAGGTAAAGAAGTTGCTTAATTTAGGTTCATACAGTAAAGAAAACTTTCCTGAATCCACGGAACAGCAAGAAGATGGAACTACCTAAGGGGCCGTCCTAGGCATCGGGATGCTTGGTTTAATAATTAGTAATGCATAAAATGCCAATTTAGGGTTTAAGCCCTATGCGAAGATGTTTAAAACTAATACATTATTTGAAAATTATGTTTTTAAATATTTGTATACGTACATGTATGCAAATATTATAGGTTTTTTAGTTTGTCCTTCAACTATGGACACAATGATTTTTGCGGTATTTATGTTTAGGTGTTTAGTAATGTGTGTCAAAATTGGATTAACATTCCAGTAAATCGGTTTATGAAAGAGCGCATGATAAGGAATATATACATTTTCCAGTGCGTTTTAAATTACGAATATTAAATATTGTGGCATAGGTACTCTAAACAAAAATATATCAGTTTCGACGTATTTTCGATACTATAAAAAATATCTAACCCATTATATAAAATTATGTCCTAATTGATGAGAGTGATCATTATTTCCGATTCCTTGGACTATTCCTGGAAGACAAAATATCTTGAAATTTTCATATAGAGCATGTTAAGTACAAACTGTCGTAAGTCTGCAATACTCTATTACGCATCAGGAGTTGTATGGAGAGCTCTTAGGTAATATCAATCTATTACACGCTAGTTGAATCACACCTGCGCTATGGTATATGGGGTACTGAAGAACACATCAACAGTGTATTCACTTTGCTGCAAATTGCCATAGTGCGATAGTGGGTATTCGTCCGAGACAGTCATGTCGTGATTACTTCTAAAAACTAGGGATATTGACCAAAAGCAATATTTGCTCAAGTAGCTATTTTCAAATTCTATTGCAATAAATAAGAGTTCAGCAATATTATTATTATATAAATAGGAGTTCAACATAACCTTCAACTGATCATACCACGCACAGCCAAGCTCCAGGCGACTAGTCTCTACATAGGTCTAAAACTTTTTAATAAATTTGCCTGATAAATTAAAAGCGATTATAAATAAATGTACTAGTTTTTTGGTTATTTGGAATAATTTACTGTATAACACAATAAATTACATAAAATAATTTCTTAAATTGAGTAACTAATTTAAGAATAATTTGATATACATGGTCATTCCTACATAATTGTAATGGTCGTAATGGAAATAAATACTCTTTAATTTTATTGTTTTTTGCGAAATGCGAGCTACTGCGTTTTAGTTCGAGATCCTCGAAACGTCAGAAGGGATCGATCAATACATCGCAGGATATGACGTTTATAAAACCAACTATCAGCCAGATGACAAAGCAGTCTGTTTACTTTGTATAAAATAGTTGGGGGCTTATCTGAAAGGACTTCAGGCTTCAATTTTATGCCAGGAGAGACTGATGTGTAAAATAGAAAGTGGGCCTTTTTATAAAATCTAAGCGGACACAAATTCACTTGATCAAAAATGAAACAACAAAGCGAATCTGAGAATTTTTATTTATTAAATTATTTTCATTAATTATAAAATCAAAAAATGACATCGTTGGTATTTATATTAAACAAGTTTTGTGTCTCTCCTAAGCCTGTTCTAAGGAGATCACCAATAATTAAAATAATTATTAAAATAAGTATCTTCTAAAACACAATTTCCTAACTAAATTAGATTAGAAAATAAACATTCAGTGAACAATAATTTTACAACTATATTAGTAATAAATAACAATAATAAGTAATAATAAATAATAATAATAATTACTACTAATAGGTTTACAATAAATATTTAAATAGAATAAATATACATATGTGTACATTGAAAAAAATATATTTTAACATTGTCATAAATGTGTATTCCGTCTCTCTTCTACCAAGGTTAATCAACCATAATTTAAGGCGATATTTTTTCTGTTTCCTATTTATTCCTAACATATGTTTAGTCATAATGTTAGCCATTCTAGGAGCGAGAAAGCTGTAGTGACGTTGTCCAAACGTTTAGACGTTAAACGTTTTTGTACTTGAAAGTTTTCCTTGTAACGACCGGTTCTCTCATTGTTTTCCAGAATACTTGTAGTATTTTTTAATATTTTTTTAATATAACTGCATCAGTCATGTCATGGTAAAACTTAGAACAGGCTATTATAATTGAATGCGTGTACAAAAAAATGTGTCTGTGCTGTTGACCGTTGAGGAGTTCCCTCATTGGAAGCCAGCCCTGGGTGCCGCAGTCCTGTCTTGGTGAATCTTAGAACTAGCTGTCGTAATTGAATGCATATACAAAATTTCGTGTCTGTGTTGTTGACCGTTGAGGAGTCCCCTCGACGGGAGCCAACCCTGATTGTAGCAGCCATGTCATGGTAAAACTTCGAACGGACTATCATAACTGAATGCGTATACAAAATTTCGTGTCTGTGTTGTTGACCGTTGAGGAGTCTTCTCGTCGGGAGCCAACCTTGGGTGTAGAATCAGGTCACGCTTACCATAAAAAATGCTTTGTCATCGAAACTGAACCAACATGTAAAATTTCAACTTCAAATGATAATATTTGAGGGGTTCCACCAATTCTTCATGGATCTCGTCATCAGAACAAGATTTTGATATGGGATTAAGAAATGGAACCAATGTGGAAGTATATCCTTTCAAATAAAAAAAAATGTATAAATCGGTTTATAAGTGACGGAGTTCTACCGTAACAAACATTAAAAAAGAAAAAAAGATACAACCGAATTGACAACCTCCTCCTTTTTTGAAGTAGATTAAAAAGGGAAACCATACACTTTCAAAAACTGGAAATAGTTTAACTGACTCTATAAATTCACATTTTGCACACCACCGCTTTCTTTGGAATTAGTTACAAAAAATAACAACCCGCATACGTTTCCAATCGAAAACATCATACAAGTCGGGTCATTGATAGTGCAAACGTCACCTCAATTTACGAGTCGATTCGATAACACAACAACTCCAATTAATATGAATTTTAGACATATAAGGTGAATTTATTATTCTGTTAAAACTATCCTTACCTAATCTACGCCGCAAGCGAAATATAAAAGATAATAAAAGCGAAACAAGAAAGTTTACTGTTTTATTTGCTACATAGTAATATGTAAATTTCTCATAGTCGATGGTATGAATTAATTTCGAAAACTACATAAAATAAGGACCTGTTTAGTCATTTCTTTCGAAAACAACATTTACTTAATTTTTTTTCAATGAAAGTTTTACAATTTCGACTGTTTTCATGACGTAAATATTTCCTAAAAGTAATAATGCATTTAACTTAAAGTAATAATGTATTATAATGTATTCAATAAATAGTAAAACAAAAAGTTGTAATATTTTAGGAAAAAGTTTTTATCGCTACTGCAAATTTCACTTTTTAGTACATAAGTATATTGTTTTCAAAATGACCGATTCTACTCTACAGTACCTTATTGACGTAGTTGATTCCCGAATCCGATCTGCTTTGTCTAATTAACAGATAGACTCATAGGAATAGGTGTCTCAATATTATATCTACCATGCCTACACGCCCTGCTAGAGCTGTCGATTACAACGGACGATCCCGTCACCTCATGAAGTTTTAACGAAATTTGATCGTTATGTCTTCCTACCTACCGGACCTACAAGCCCTATAATTAGACGCACTAAAAATGAAATACACACATACATACGTTAAACGAAAAATTATCAACAAAAAAATATAATTGCTGTCCTGGCCAGTTGTTAAAACCCATCTTGCCAACCATTAGGCCACGTAAACAGCTGACATTATAATTTAGTGTTTGAAATTATCAGCAATTAGAGCCGGAAACTTTGTAAAATGTCGTATAATTGAAATAAAATAATATACGATAATAGTTTTGCCTACTCTTTCTCTTATATAGAATTACACTTTTAATTATTATACACAAATACGAGAGCCACTTCTCTCAGACTTCCTTCAGACTCTCCCATCTTCTTATGTTTGTGCTTGCTTATGTTTATGTTTCTTCTTATCGTGCTTGCTTTGCGAACATAACCTAGCCTAACCCGAACAACAAGCGACTCAGCACAAACGAACATAGTGACTGGAACTAGTTAGTGTGAGCTAACGCAAAGAATATCATTCCGTTTTGATATGAAGTATTTTGTTACTGGTTTAGTTTAAGAGCCTGCAACGTGAAATTCCACACCAGCTTACGACGAAAATACTTAATAATAATAATAATAATAGCATTCATTATTATTAATATTTTAATGAATGACTATTATGCATTTTGACATTGTAATTACTTACTACTATTAACTGCTCTTATTTTTAGGTGCCTCTAATATACATTAAAACAATCAACATTATATTCCACAACCACACGGAGCATCACAAGGTACCTACTACATAAGACCACAACAAGAGGCTCAACGGCAATATTCACTTCATGCCGAGAATGCGCACTCCCTTTGCCCAAAGGGTTCTGGAATTTCTAGCACTATATATTATAATAAATAATATTCTGTTTCGACTCCTACCTGCTTTTAGATGTTAGAATCATCACATTCCTTGCGCTGTCTTCCTATTGATTGTTCGCTATACTTGAGTGCCAATCCTGTAGGTATTCAGTATTCAGTATTCAGTATTCAGTTTATTTATTCAGAATATACAATAACAGCATGAATTAGGAATTAAAGCTAATTATCGCATATTAGAATTCGTCAGTTTATATGTAGATATAAAACTATTTAAGCATAAATATTAATTCAACAATAGCATTGACTAAAGTCGGCTTTACACGACAGACAAATATTTTTTTTTAAAAAAAATAATAGAGCTGAATACATGTACATGAGTATACATATAAAATAGATTATTATTATAAGAATATTAATAGTCATCAAGCACTTTATACAAAAAATAATCACACAATTGGAAGTATCGAAACAAAATTGGAAAAAAAACAACGTATGTATATGATCAGGTATGTTACATTACACATTGTAATCTACATATTAAATATTAAATTCATAATATTATAATTAAATAATAAAAACTAAAATGAGGTACCTGAAAGTTACATATTAATGTTATTCCCATTTCAAAGAATTGGCATGCTCCAAAAAATCACCCAGCTTATAGAAAGCATGTGTGGATTGCAGCTTTTGTTTTATAAATCTTTTAAACGCCTTTGTTTCCATCTTCCTTGTGGAGAGTGGTAGCTGGTTAAAGAGCTTATAGCTCAAATATCCAAAGGACTTTTGTGTCTGCGTAAGGCGTACTTTAGGCAGGATAACGTCATCACGTCTGCGTGTATTGTGGGAGTGCATATTCCCGTTTACCTCTTGTTCGTTAATATTTGATTTAGCATATAGTAGACATTGTAAAATATATTCAGACGTAAAAGTCAGTATTTTGTACTTAAGAAAATATGGTTCGCAGTGCGTGTCACGGGATACTCCTGCAATTGCTCTCAATGCACTTTTCTGTAAAATGAAAACCCTAGAACTGTCTGTGGCATTCCCCCATATCAGTATACCATAAGTCATTTTAGAATGGAAACAGGCATGATACGCAGTTATTGCAGCGATTTCACCAGCTAAGAATTTAATCTTTTTTATTGCATATATTGCCGAAGAAAGCGCACTACATAGTTCATTAATATGGATGTTCCAGCTAAGATGATGATCGATCATGATACATAGGAACTTTGTCGATTTCCTTAATTCTAGAGTACAGTTGTTTAGAGTTATTGTTTACACATGCTTGTTTAATTGGCGGATAATTCCTATTGGGTGTGTCAACATAGTAATGTCTATTAATTCTCTCAATGCAGATAAAGTTATATATATCGAGATTAATATATGACTAGTTCGCTTCCTGGTGGACCGATTTCAACCATAATCTTTTTACCTCTTACCATGGACAAGTGATGCATGCATACTAAATTTCAACTCAATCAGATTAAGCAATATTCGTAGCATTTGAGTCATGTGACTGATTGCTCATATGACTCACATGCTACGAATATTGCTGGGCGCTATCACACACACAGAGACAGACACACAGACAGATAGACACGCATACCTAAATACTTTAGTCTGGAAATATTACTTTTCTCAGAGGGGTGCAAAATAGATATTTCCGTCTTCTTCCCGATTTTTTTTGCGCATTCACAATACTTCCCCTCCTCGTCGGTTGGTGGCCCAGGAAAATAATAATAATAATTTTCTCAGAGCAGCGAACTTTTCAGCCTCCCCTCGTACATTCATTCTGATTAATAAGGATCTAATTGACATGCTAATAATATTTGGGGATGTCGACGACAACGGGCGAACGCGTCACCTCAGGTAGTTTTAACGATAACGATCGTTCTTTCTCTTGTGAGGTGAGTGTTGGAGATTTTGGGATGATACAAATCTACTGACCAGCAAAGCCACGAACCCGCCAGAGGCCAACGCCTCAGGCGAGGCCATGGGAATGTGCCAGTTTCGGCCACATTTCTTGGGCCTCCCGACTGGTTACGGACTCGAGGTCGCTTGCGCGGTCCTCTCCCTTAGGTAGCGGTGATTCGGTGTCTACCGAATCTATCGCGGACCACGGCATCCTTTGCACGTCTCTTCACCCGGTATAGGGTCGTGTAGCCGATTGATCGTTTCAAGCGTAGTTTGCCGTAAGGTAAACAGCCATCCCTGCTCTATTGGAAATAAAGCCGTTTCTAGACTCCCGGCTATCAGTCGGAATTCACAGTCGATTGACTGACGCCGCACGGTGCGCAAACCGTCCAGGAGGAACTGGCTTGCAGGCACAGAGTCCTACATGGACTCGCTTGAAAGCTGCCGGATGGGTGTTGACCTGAGAGTTCGGCCGGATCCAAGACATGCGTCATAATGGCTCAACTGTAATGGGCTTATTAACTTTCAATCTAAAAATATATCAGAACACACCGAAGAAATTCAGGGTTGTAACCGCATCATTGCAAACCGGAAATGATGCTATCCCTGAGCGAATCGCCGCGGCGATATTGCCATCGATCGAGACCAAAATGCGGCAATCGAGTCGATCCTGCCCCAATGAAAGGGGCTCGTGTTGTTTCTTTTCTGTTCGTTTTTTCTGCCCATGGCGAATTTCTCAAAACAAATATGCCTAACGCAAATTCCCTCGCTGCGAATTGCAAAAGAACGGGCAAACATAAAGGGATCGGCGAAAACAATTCATTGTCGCGCCGGAAACGCGGGAAACCTCAATCGTGTCCGATAGAATTTGTGATGTGTCGGATGTTAGAGATTAGCAAGAGACTGAGGCTACTATTATTGTAGACACAAGCCGTGTTAAAAGTGTCTGGTCGAGGCAGTCCCGCTACTGGGTCGTTAAATATCAAATTAGTTTAGGTCAGACTCCCTCATTCTAAAACTCTGAACTCAGGATCAGATGGACGACTGGTCGTTTCGTGAGTGGATGACAACAACTAGAGATGTCGACTACAGCGGGCGAGCCCGTCACCTCAGGAAGTTTTAACGATTAGTCGTTCTATCTCCCTGGAGTGAGCGCAGAAGACTTAGGACTAAAACAGTCCACCGTCTAGCTCCGCCACAAACCCGTAAGAGGCCAACGCCTTAACCGCGAGATAGCCAGGAGTGTTACCCAGCGGGCTTATACTCACGCCCTTACTTCCAAATGTGACCAGATTACTCCAGTCTCTCGGTTGATTACGAGTGATGTCAACAGATGAGATGACAACAGGTCGACATCCCCCCTCGCTGCTTTGGTAACAGTACATTTCCATAGTCTCCTGAGTCTTTCAGTAATTAGGCACAAACCTATTGGCTGCCGCCGCACGGTGCGCAAACCGAGAGCTACTGGGCTCTGTTGCTGTTTAGCCACTAAGACCCATGCGTATAGGGTCGGTCAAACGCACGGGTCAATACCTATCCGGTGGCCTCCGCGCAGAAGTGTGAGCCCGGGTAGGACTGGCCTGCCGGCCAGTCTCCCCTAAGAGTCAACGTTCGGCCGCTCCTGGACGGTTTGCACACCGTGCGGCGTCAGCCAATCTATTGTGCATTCGGAGCGACAGCCGGGGGAGTCTAGAAACTGTATTGTTTCCTATAGAGCGGGGGTAGTTGTAAATCTTATAGCAACTGCTATTGAAACGACCATTCGGCAAAAGCCGGTCAAAGAATGCCGTGGTCCGCAATAGATTCGGTAGACACCGTATCATCGCTACGTGAGGGAGAGGACCGCGCAAGCGACCTCAATCCTGTAACCAGTCAGGAGGTAAAAGGTATCCTGATGGTTAATTCTGCCGCTTGTACCTGTCCCGGTGCCTCGCCGTAAGGCGTTAGTCTCTGACGGGCGAGTGGCGTAACTAAACAGTGGACTATTTCGTCCCAAGTCTTCTACGCTTACCTCACGGGAGACAGAACGATCAATATCGTTAAAACTTCCTGATGTGATTAGTTCGGCAGTTGTAGTTAACAGCTCTAGAAGGTGCGCATAGCACCGGAAGGCAATCCCCTAGGAGAAACCGATCCACCAGCCGTGAGGCTTGGGATGCGAGAGTCCTTTCCGGGTAGTCCTTCACATCTCAGTGTTTATGGATGTTGATATATTTGCCACAACCCCAGATACATTAAAAAATCTAATAATGAATATATTACAATTTAATTAAGTAATCAAAGTTCAAAATTCAAAGTTCAAAGTTTATTTATTCCAAAAAACTCGGTAAGGGTATAGAACTTACAATTAATAAATCTATTTTTTATAATATTCATATTTTAAACATATCATATATCTGGCAAAAATAAAATTAAATCACGTTAGAAATCTGAAAGTCAATAAACTATACAAAATCAACCATTACATTGTCTAAATATTAAAAAGATCATTTATAAATATCAAAAATAGAAATACCAAATCCAAAAATAAAAAAAAAGTATGAATCTTCAAATAAAAAAAACAATAATAATAATAATAATCAAGGAGTCCATTTTGGAAAGCATCAAATAATAATCAGAGTAAAAATATAAAAATAAAAGCAATAATTCCTAAATCATGTTACATAATCAGTAAGTAAATTGTCTATAAAATGAAGTGTTCAGAATAGGATTAAAATGGAAGTTAAAAAAAATAAAAAATAAATAAAATAAACAAGTAGTCAATTGTGAATATAAAATTTTAAAAGTCCGTGCCATATAAACATTTTTGCAGTAAAAATTCCTTGGTAAGTTTTTTAAATAGTTCATATGTTTGTATATTTTTTAATTCATCTGGTAACCTGTTATAAAATGTTATGCTTCTGTATTGAGTTGTCCTTTGAAATTGTGATGTTGCAGGTATAGAATTATGAGTATACATCGATTTGTGCCTTGTATTGTGGGAATGTATGTGGGCAAGAGTTTGGTGTTTATTATGAAAATAGTTATTCTCCTCTTATCTTTGTATTTACATAACTTATTACTTTTTTCTAATTGTCGTTCTCATAAAATGTGTCATTAAATAATTATATATTTTATTTCCTTATTACTATCTATTTCATAATTAATTCATTTTTTACCATATTAATATACATGTTTATGAATCTATTTACTGTTTTTTTCTGCTCTATTTACTTTATATTTACTCTTTTAATACTTTGGACTATTCAGTAACCTTTTTTCACTAATTTTCAAAATATTTTCTGTTTATTTAAAAAACCCTAATAATTTCACTTTAGAAAATGCCCGTATATTTTAAACTTTACTTTTATATCGAATAACGCACTATATGACCGTTTAACTGGTGGAAACCGTTTAATTGATTAAGTAAATATGTTTTTTGTACTGTCTGTTTCCGGAATAAAATAAAATAAAAATAAAAACATGAGGAGGCTACTGAATATGAGCTGAATCTTGAGATGACCAACCTGAGAACACATTGGATCCTATCGTTCGTTCGTTCTACCGAAGGTTCGTTCGCTACCGTCGGTTGTGAGGGCTCACGTCTCCGGTCTGCATCTGAGGATAGCTCGTGAAAACTAGGGGTAAATCATTGGTCCATTAGCGCTTGTGCATGTGTGTTGCTTAGTAAAACAAAGCGGTCGTCGCGGGCGCAGTCGCAGTAATGCCTGGCAGTTAAGCGCCGAGAGACACTCCCATTTGTCACCGGCGTTCGTCCATTAATTGCGACGGCGGCTCCGGCCAAATTACTGTGAGCCAGATGCAGCTTTCTAAATGCTACATGACGGTATAATGATTTTAGAAAAACCCTAATATTTAAAATAGCCGTAAGCGCCACCGTTCACCACGAGCTAAAGTTTTAAGTCTTGAGTTAGTTTCTAATATCAGTGATTGAATAGCGTATTAGATTGCTCAGCATCGTACTACGATTTGGCAACTAGGATCTTACTACGTAGCGCAAAGTGTAAATGGCACTCACTGTTCTAAAAAAATATTAATCTTCTCTTAATGTCTTCAATATGGCGGCGTTCATGATGTAACAGTATAGCAGCGCACTTTAGATGGCGCCTTAAACACGCATATACGGTAAAATAATATAATAAAAAAATAATATAATAACAAACGAATTTTTAAATCTTATTCTTACTCTTATTATTATTGTATTATTTACATAAATATATTATTTTTTATTTGATATTCAGGTTTAAATGGGTAATAATTACGCGTTTTATAGTTCAGATATATGCCATTATGCCTGTCCGTATTATTTCTGTCATGTAATCAGCCTATATAAAAATGCGATAAATGGCACTAATAATTGAATGTCATTTTTTAAAAATCAATCAGTCCCTTATGAAAGCCATTCTTTATCTATGTACGTTTTTACATAAGTCCAAATAAAATTCTGTTAGTTTCGTTGTTAATGCTATCAGCGCCATCTACATTTGGCCGGCGCGAAACGGTTGCCGCATTTCACCATGAAGTTGAGCAGTCGAACACCATGTAATAATCAATGCTAACATCGACGAGGACAGTGTACAAAGGAAGGTTTTGAGTGCCCCCACCCCCCCACCCCCATTCCTTCGATTTAATATTGTTTGTATTTTTCTGGACACAATGACGGATAACTGGCTTTCAAGAAAGTAGTACCTACTACTACTTTCTTGAAAAGCCAGTTAACCCGTTGAGTATGAGTCAACCAAATCTGGTCGCGAAACAATTATCCGTTGAGTACGAGTCGACCAAATCTGGTCGCGCGTTTTTTTTCACTTCTTTGACGTTCTCATATTTATTCATAATTATCTAATTGTTTTACAAAATGATATTTCAATATTCTATATTCGAAATTTCAATGCAATCATTGTGCAGTTGTTCTTTTTATTATTGGTGTAGTAGTTTCGTAGTTATTGGTCGATATCCTGAACGTCAGGCAATGAACTGTATTTAAAAATTAAGGTATGGTGGGCGCTGAACAGCCACAGTGGAAATAGATCAAGGATTAAGAAAAGGAGTACCTCAAAAAACCGCTTCCTTCCTAATCTTCTATGGCTGCCTCGCTGATGGGTAGCTACCCAGACGCTGGTGCTGATCCCGATGACAAACTCCCTAAATGCACGGCACTTCCGAAGTTACTTTTTGGTGATTTTTTCTATCTCGGATAGACGGGACTTCACGACGTGCGATACGATCCGCAGCGCGTAAATTTTATCACTGAATCGTCAACCGCGCAGATGGTCCGAGCGATGACTTTTCGTAGGTACATATTTTATAACAGCGTAGGAATAAAATATATCGGAAAACATTTATTTAGGATTAGGGAGGAATAAGACAAGGATACACCAGGCGTGTCCATGCCCCCCGACAAAATGACTTGGTTATTTTCCTACTCCCCTGTTAAAGGTAATTCAAAAAGAGAGAACAATAATTATTTAAATTTACTATTAGAAATAGTAACCAAATATTTCAAAAGAGTTCAAGCACAGATCTAAACTACTATTGAAAATATTGTTAGTTTTAGTGAAATAGATAACAGATAGTATAACAAAAAACGTTTTATTATATCATTTCTTTTTTACAGGCTTATAGGTAATTAAATTAATTTAGTAGAAGGTTTTTTATTTTTTATTTTATTAATTTACGTCTAATTACAAGGCAGGGGAAATAGCTTAACGACCGGGCGTTTAAGCGTGCCGTTTGATGTGCGCAAGGTCACTACTCTGACAATATTGTCAGGTCCAGGGTGAGTTTGTAAGACTCGTCCCATGGCCCAATTCTGACTTGGAGTAGTATCCGAATGGATTAAAACCAGATCTCCAATTTTAAGATTTCGGTCACCCTTCAGCCATTTAGATTTCTGTTGCAATGTGTGCAAATATTCATTTTTGAAGCGACGCCAAAAATGTTGAGAAGTCGCTTTCACCAGTTGCCAGCGGTTTAAACGGTTTAACGGAATATCATCGAAAATGCGTTCTGGAGCCGAGATTAAACTACTGCCGATTAAAAAATGAGCAGGACTTAGGGCGTCAAACTCGTTTGCGTCGTTAGACAAAGCACATAATGGGCGCGAATTTAAAATTGCTTCAATTCTGCATAATAAAGATGACATTTCCTCAAATGTCATATGTTGATCCCCCAAAGCGCGTTTGAGATGGTATTTCACGGATTTTATACCGCTCTCTACCAGTCCATTGAAGTGTGGACCTAATGGTGGATTAAATTTCCACTCAATTTTTCGAATTGCACAACTTCCTATTAGTTCGTCTCGATTCGCAAGGAGAAAGGCCCTAACTTCGTTTAGATATTTGTTGCTGGCCACAAAATTACCGCCGTTATCCGAAATTATGGTCTCACATAAACCCCGACGCGATACGAAACGATCAAGTGCCGCTATAAAGCACTCAGAAGACAGTGAAGAAAGCAACTCCAAATGGACGGCTTTGCTTGAAAAACATACGAATAGACATATGTATGCCTTAGAGAGTTTAACATTTCTACGAAGACTCTCTTTAATGTAAAACGGTCCACCTAGATCCACGGAAACCGTACGGAACACTCTGTACATTCCCAATCGTCTTGGTGGTAACTGCGCCATCTCTGGTTGCAACGAGGATGGCTTGTGTTTGAAGCAAACTACACATTTACATAGCCGGGAACGGATAACTCTACGTGCGGATAATATCCAATAATTTTGACTGAGAATACTTTGTAACGTACGTGGGCCTACATGTAAATGTGTCTTATGAACATAATCTACCAATATATTTGTAAAATGGCACTTGTTAGGTAAAAGTTTTGGATGACGCATCCCATATGGTAAATCAGCATATTTAATTCTACCACCGACTCTCAGAATCCCTAAGTTGTCAATGAATGGCGATAATCTGCAAAGGCTGCGATCTTTGAGACAACCTTGAGCAACTTGTTTCAACACGTCAGGAAAATGAAGGTATTGAATAGTTTTAATTAAAGTTTCTTCGGCAGTGTTCAGTTCATTAACCGAAAGTATGCCACTGATACGATCAGGGCGTTTCAACCGCGCATTCGTTGTAAAACATTTACACCATGCGACCGTTCGGATTAATTTACTGAAAGAAGAGTAATAATTAATTACATCATCTTCGAAGTTATCATATTTTTCGTCGGCGCTTGTTACAAGATTTTCTGTGGCGGCTGTGGATTTTAGTTCTGGCAAAACGTTATCAGGTAACGATTGCGTATTTACGCTTAGCGCCGATATTGGCCAACACGATCTTGGTTGCTGAAGCCACTCTGGTCCTGAAAACCAGGTTTTTAATTCAACAAATTGAACCGGAAGAGCCCCACGGGAGCATATGTCGGCTATATTATTTTCGCTTCGGACATGAAACCATGCAGATGGAGGAATTATCTCAGTTATCTGCGATACGCGATTAGCGACATACGTTTTTAGTTTATACGGTGGCGTTTGTAGCCAGTATAATACCGATTTTGAATCTGAAAACGCATCCATTTGCGTAATATTGATATTTTGTTGTTGCAAATTATCTCTGACACGATTAAATAAGCGAGATAGCAACCAACAACCCATTAATTCCATTCTCGGAATGGATATGGTCTGACTTGGTGCCACTTTAGACTTTGCCGCGAGGATATTAGTTTTCACTTGTTTCTGATTATTTTCGCTTCTGACGAAAATAACGCACCCATATCCAAGTTCGCTGCCATCACAAAATCCGATTAATTGACAAATCGTATAATTTTTAATTAATAAATGACGCTCGATTTTCAAGTCAGATAATAGCGGCAATTGTTTTAAATATACCAGCCATTTGTCGCAGATATTAGGAGGTAATGGTTGATCCCAATCTATGGACAATCTCCAAAGTTGCTGTAACATATATTTTGCATAAAATACACAGGGTGAAATCAGACCGATAGGGTCGTAAATGCTAGCTATAATTCTCAAAACTGAGCGCTTTGTAGTCTGCTTGTCGACCGGTGAGGTAAAAAATGAAAAATGATCGAATTGGGGTGACCACTGGAGACCGAGTATTTTAGTTGCCAAGTTTCCATCGTCACTGAATTGAACAAGTTTTTCACAGTGATCTGATGGAATGTTGGATAAGAAAGCGTCTGAATTACTTGTCCATTTGCGTAACTCGAAACCTCCAAGTTTTAATAATGAGATTAGCTCAAATTGAATTCGACTGGCTTCTTCCACAGAGTCGACAGACCAAAGAATGTCGTCGACGTAGATGCCATGGTTTAATATAAATGCCGCTTTAGGATATAGTGACCCATCATCGATTGATAACTGCTGCAATGTGCGAATTGAAAGGTAAGGTGCGCTAGAAACGCCGTAGGTTACCGTATCTAGCATATATTTCTTCACGGGTTCTTCGGGAGAGTTTCTCCACAAGATACATTGATATAATCGGTGTTCAGGTTTAATTAAAATTTGTCTATACATCTTCGCTATATCTGCGGAAAAACATATTGCATTCAAACGGAAATTAATTAATACATCGAATATATCTTTTTGTAACTTCGGTCCCATAAATAATAATTGATTCAGTGACATATTATTATTCGCCTTTGAACTAGCATCGAAAACTACTCTCGTTTTGGTAGTGCTGCTTTGCGGTTTAATTATGCAATGATGTGGAATATAATATTTAGGAACGACATTCGCATCCTTAATTTCAGTCATATGATTAAGCTGCTCATACTCGCGTAGAAAATCGCCGTATGCAGAAGAAAGTTCTCTCGATCGGGTTAAGCGTCTTTCTAAAGAATAGAGGCGGGAAAGAGCTATGTCGTAGGTTTCTCCTAATTCGAATGAATCGGATTTAAACGGTAACGGCACGGTGTATCGGCCGCTCGAATCTCTCTCTACATTATTTTTATAAATTTCCTCGCATAATACGTCATCAGGATTTTTTTGAGTTTCACACGGTGAACAGTTCTCAATTTCCCAAAATTTCCTGAGCGTGCTGTCAAGAGATAGTTCGGCTGAAGCATAAAAACTCGATACACACGGTGTAGGTTTTAAGGATGCCTCTAATTTTCCAGTAATTATATAACCGAATATACTTCCCATGGCAGCCGGAATCTCAGGACGTATAATGATATTATTTCCGACATAGATTTGTGGCAAAATATCAGCTCCTAACAGGATATCGATTCCTGCGGGTTTGTAAAATGCTCGATCAGCTAATTTTAAATGTTGGTACTCCCGAATAAAATTTTGAGGAAAATCGATTGCTGGCATATCGGATGTAATTTTTGACAGAATTACAGTGCTCAAATTTAATAATGGATTAGCTGTATGCACAGGTTTGATAACGCAGTTCGCTATTCCAAAGTTTTGCACAGGTTCACCTCCTAAACCGTTAATAGAAAATGGGCATTTGGACCTCGTTAATCCGAGCCGCTGTATGCATTTATTTGAAATGAACGAGGTCATTGCACCGAGGTCTGCTAAAGCTCGACATTCCTGAAATTCTCCAGAACCGTCTTGAACGTGTATAATTGCTGTTCCTAGGAGGACAGTTTGCAAATTGCCTCGAACCGAGTTTGAATAGCATGCGCTCTTTTGAACAACGGTAGATGTTGCAGATTCTCCCATCAATTGTCCACCCTCTTTATGTAGAAGATAATGGTGTCGCTTGGCACAAATACCACATGAAATCTTCGATGTACAATCGCTGACAGAGTGCTTACTCTTCAGGCAATTTTCGCACAATTTCAGCGAACGCACTTTCTCGAGACGCATAGAAAGACTCCATTCACGGAATGTTTCGCACCTATAGATTGAATGCGCTTGAGCGCATATTATGCAGGAAAATTTAATTTTTTCAGCACGGCTGGATTGTGAAGTCAATCCTATTTTTTTGTGGAAACCTTTTGTCATAGTACCACTATGTACAGGGTTATTAAAACGCGAGTCCGATTTTGCCGCGATCGGAGTTATATTATTCGGCGAATTTGTAGAGCGTTCTAGTATTTTGATTTCATTCGCTACAAATTCCAGTAAACTGTCAAAATTTGGCAATTCACTTTGATTGCATGATTGCTCAATGATTGCTCAAATCTTTTCCGAGTTTGAATATCTAAAGCGCGGATAGCTACGTGGCAAAATACAAAACTACATAAATTTTCTATCTTTAAATTCAGTAAGGCTCTATAGGAATTTTGAAATACTTCTAGGTAAGCATTTAAACCGGATATCGAATCTTTATGCAAAGCACTGAAATTTAACATTTTGTTTAAGTATTTAGCCGCCAAATTCCGTTTATCTTGATATTTCTTTAATAAACTCTGCCAAATAATGCCATAATTATCAGCGGTTATAGGAAGACTTTTTACTAAAACGTTAGCAGTTCCCGAAGTGGCGCTTAACAAATAATGATATTTATCAATATTGTTAATATGTTCGTTGTCGTGAACTAACGACGTAAATGATTCGAAAAAGGTTGTCCAATTTTCTATATCCCCGTCAAAATTAAACAAATTTATTTTTGGCAATCGCGGACGCACAATTTGATCTGCGTATAGAGATGAAGATTGGTGTTTTTGCACAACCGGCTGCAAAAACTGTTTTGCTACAGATTTTATAGTGTAGTAAAGTTGGTCTAAAGTTTCGGATTCCTTATTTGAAATTACGAATTCCATATTTAAGGATAACTGAACGTCAGTTATATCCTGTAACACATTTTCAAATTCTTCCCGAGTTTTTTCAAGGTCACAAAGTCGCAATTCAAACGTATTCCGTTTAACCATATCATGCGAAATTTCCTTAGATAAATCGTATAATACTTGAATTCTACGGAATAATTTCTCCTTTTTCGCGATTAGAATTCGAAGTGACTTATTTAATTTCTCTTCTGACATATTGACGGTAAATCGTTGCTATGCGCGGATAAAATTACTTGTAGGTAGACTGATTGATTCTGTGCTTGAAATGATTTGAATATTTTTATATGATTTTAATATATATGGATCGAAGGATCAAAAATGGTCGATATCCTGAACGTCAGGCAATGAACTGTATTTAAAAATTAAGGTATGGTGGGCGCTGAACAGCCACAGTGGAAATAGATCAAGGATTAAGAAAAGGAGTACCTCAAAAAACCGCTTCCTTCCTAATCTTCTATGGCTGCCTCGCTGATGGGTAGCTACCCAGACGCTGGTGCTGATCCCGATGACAAACTCCCTAAATGCACGGCACTTCCGAAGTTACTTTTTGGTGATTTTTTCTATCTCGGATAGACGGGACTTCACGACGTGCGATACGATCCGCAGCGCGTAAATTTTATCACTGAATCGTCAACCGCGCAGATGGTCCGAGCGATGACTTTTCGTAGGTACATATTTTATAACAGCGTAGGAATAAAATATATCGGAAAACATTTATTTAGGATTAGGGAGGAATAAGACAAGGATACACCAGGCGTGTCCAGTTATAGTACTTTAAGGTCGATGTCGCCGAAAATCCTGCAAAAGAGACAGATGCATCCATGAAAATACCCATTTACTCCAAGGGTTAAAAAGAGAAAAAAATGTTGCGGACGATTTCATGATTGCAATTGATAAAGGGATTCTAAAGCTAAAGCATGAATATATAATTAATAATTTGGAAAAGGATCAAGTCCAAATAACAACATTCTGATATAAGCGCAGTTAGAGAAAACTTCCACTGATTAATCAGGTGAGGGTCCTGTTGCAATTCTTTTTCCTCGCACGATACTACCTTTGATCTCTGTGTTGTTTGAGTACCATAGTAGAAAAACCTTTAAAAATATAAAGAAAATATATAAGAACCGCAAAATTGAAACGATAAAGTACAGACATTCATCTTATAAATTTAGTTAGTAAATTGAATGAAAGAAAAGTCTCAAATATAAAATTATATTAATTTCCATTCCAAGATTCTAATTATCTATTTCTCTTCTAAGTATTCCGTTTCAGCAATCTTTTCGTTGTCAGTATATTGTACCTGTCAATCCAATTTTTGAACGCAACATCAACGACCCAATACAATCTTGCTCAAGAAAATAAGTTAATAGTAAAAACACATTTTTAAAAACAAGCTTTTATTAAAATGTTCTGTCCCGATCCTACCCTGCATGCAGCAGCCATGGCATAGTGGTAGGTACCATTGATTATACATAGTAATAATCAATGGTAATTCTTCATTCAAATTCAAATTCAAATTATTTATTTTACAAAAATCAGTTACAAATAAATTAAACCTAACCTAACTGGATCGCACGAGACGTCCGCACTAAGGTAGGCTCAGATTCGTATAATTAAGTACTGCCTAATGCTAAATAAAAAAATACGTTGAAGAATGCCGTGAAAAATAAAGTCAAGTAAACTAAAATTTTAGTGAAAAATAAAATTTGAAATAATCTTAAAAGGTATGTGATAATAATAATATAAAGAACAAAAAGCATGCCAATCATAAATATATGGTAGGTGAATAATAATGTGTTAGAAATTGTAAGTTAGCTAGGAATAAAACAAATTAGTTTTTCAGTTTCTTTCCTTCCCTGGGTGATCAACCAGTGGTTTAGTCTTTTTTTGTTTATATTTATACCTTGAGTATAAATGCCGGGTACCTATATCCTTAGTTGTATTGAGCGACGACGGTGCCAAGTATAGAAAATGTCTCTGTGCATGGGTACTATTCAGTTTGGACACGTTGTGGTTACTATTAGTTATCGCTCGTGTTATAATTTTATGGGTTGTTTGCTGGTGCAATACTTTATGTTTGTGATAATAGATTATTATCGTTTTAGCTAATGTTTGTCGTTCGTCAAGAACAGAGAACTCACGAAAAAGTTGCTCAGACGGGTATCTCAACGGTTTTTTGTTGACAACTCTCTGAGCTTTAATAAGTGGATCGAGGTGTGATAGTGCTGCACCGCCCCAACCAAGAATCCCCCCAACCAAGAATCATTGTACAATATGTACGGTTTGTAAAGTGTCATTTAACGTGGGCCATCACCGTGTCTGTCGTTCGGTCACGATCCGTCCCTGATTGATCGTCCTCTCGTTTTCGTTTAGCTTAATAAGGGTTAAATATTCACTCCCAATGTGGAGTCCCCAAGAAAACAATCGCATTAGGACGACTGTCAACGTCTTAATGGTAGCTCATCGGCACGACCCGGCCTAATCTATTAGCTAGTTATAGAGATAATAATATCTGATAATGTTATTCTGAGATTACTTACACACATGCTTAAGTAGAATCACAGCCCGAGCCGGGTGCTTCCCTGCTTCACATCAGATCTATACACGGAGAGAAAAAAACGGTTGTGACACCTCAAAATATTCCTGGCAAGTAGCCAAGTACTTACGGAAGGATTTGAGCATGATGTCAATTTTTCACAGGAGGAAGTCACACCGTACGGCGATGAAACGTCGAATACATCGAGAGTCAACAACGCGAATCTTTCGTCGGCGACGAGCGCGGATAGTAAGAATGCAAAGCAATAAACATGGTCCTTTCAACCGTTTACGCAAATATGCTGATCGGCGAAAATTCAATGTTACTTCGGGAGCTAATAGACCTAATGTTGGAGTTGGCCATGAAGACCCATTTGTTCAGGGTCGGTCTCACGGGTCAACAACCATCCGGCGGCCTCCACGCATGTAGTGCGAGCCCGGGCAGGACTCTGACCTGAAGGCTAGTTACCCCCAGGAGTCCATCTTCTTGCTCACCGTGCGTTGTCAGCCAATCGATTGTGCATTCTGACTAGCAGGATGGCGGTGTCGACTACAACGGTCGAACCCGTCACCCCAGGCTGGTATAACGATATAGATCAATCTTTCAGCCGTGGGATGAGCGCAGAAGACTTGCGGACAAGACAATCTACTGTCTAGTTCACCAGCAACTCGTTAAAGTTCAACGCCTTACGGCGATGCTTCGGGAAAGGTAACCAGCGGGCAGCCTCACCCCCTAACTACCAATTTTGTCAGGATATCTCCGTCTGGAATTAAGCTTCAGGATACCTCCATCCTCCCGAATGGTTACAGGGAGGAAGTCGCTTACGCATACGCAACCTCTACCTGTTGTATTACAACGGTAATTAAGTTTGAATTTATCGCGGACCTGGCCGTGTCCCAAGGTCGAGTGGCCCAAGGTCATTTCAAGAGTGGCATGACATCAGATGAAACATCCACCCCCGCTGCTTAGGAAACAGTGTATTTCCATAGTCTCCAGACCCCTTCAGCAATTAGTCAGAATGCACAACCGATTGGCTACCCCGACCGGTGCGCAAACCGTCCAGTGGCGCCGGGATGCGATCCCGCCGGGAAAAACCGGTCTAACAGCTCTGAGGCCTGAGACACGGGGGTCTTACCCGGGGTAGCCTTTCACTCGAGGAGGAGCTGAATCGAATAGGAGCTGAATCGGGAGTTGAGCCGATCCGAGAACAAAATGGATCTTGTGGCCCAAGCGGTACGAAACCGTTCACCACCTGCATTCTGACTGACAGTCGGGGGAGTCTGGAAACAGTACTGTCTCCTATAGAGCGGGGGTAGTTGTTCACCTTACTGCGACTGCTCTTGAAACGACCATCGGCTACCTGATTCCGGGTGAACAGCTGGGCAAATGATTGCCGTGGTCCTCGATAGATTCGGTAGACACCGATTCACCGCTACGTAAGGGAGAGGACTGCGCAAGCGATTTCGAACTTTTAACCAGTCGGGAGACCAGAGTAATCTGGTTTCAACTTGTAGTAAGGGCGCGAGTGTCGGCCCGCTAAATAACATACCTGGCTATCTCGCGGCAAGGCATTGGCTTCTTACGGGCATGTGGAGGAGCTAGAAGGTGGACTGTTTTGTCCTAAGCCTTCAGCGATCACCTCACGGGAGACAGAACGATGAAATTTCGTTAAAACTTCCTGAGGTGACAGGTTTCGCCCGTTGTAGTCGACAGCTCTAGTTGTTACTTCGGCCCAACAAAGCATCCGTATACTAAATTTGAAGTCCATAAGTCCAATATTTCGAGATTGAAATATGACAAGTGCGCCACCTGGTAAACTAATTTCAACCACAACCTTTTCAACTCTTGCTATGACCAAATGATGCCTGCATGCCGAATTTCAGCTCAATCGAATTAAGCGGTTGGGCGATAAAGTGGACGACAGATAAATAGATAAAGCAGGAATAAACATAGATACAAAGACACACAGACAGATTTCCAACTGGAAATAGTCTTAATCGTCTAAGGCAGTGATTTTCAAAGTGGGGGGCCATCCCCCAAGGGGGGCGTGAAGACATTCCCAGGGGGGCGCAGGCTCCTGAGTGATACAGTACAACGGACACGACCTACCACAGGGGGCATATTATATAACCACGTCTTATATTATACCAAATATTTCTAAATTTCACTTCATCAATAGAATAGGGCTCTCCGCGGACGATTTCAAGAGCAAGCGTTGGAAATTAAAAACGATTCTGCAATTTTGAAAAAATGGATAAAACATTGTTTTGGGTCCAGTATTCCAGAGTTTATCCCTCCATAGCAGAGCAAGCGCTGCGTTTGTATTTACCTTTTTGAAGAACTCATTTGTGCGAAGAGGCATTTTCATTAGTTGTAGCAATTAAAACGAAGAATAGAAACAAACTCGATATTGTCGGAGATTTACGCTGAGCGCGTTCTTCGATTCAACCAAGTATTGCCAATCTGATTAAAAATATGCAAGCTCATCCGTCTCATTGTTTGATTTGTTTTTTACCACTTTTATATAATACTAGCTGACCCGTTCCCACTTCGTTGGGCGGTAAAACTTTTTACTTGTGATGAAATTATGAGTGCGGTTTGGTTAGTACTGAGTGCTATGAATTATTTCCTGACTGCCAAAAGAAGGGTTATATTTTTACTGCATATGTATCTATGTATTTGCATGCCAAATAGACTATATTACCGTTATTCGTGAGTGTCTTCTTGTGAGTGTCTTATTTGTGAGTGTCTTATCATTTTAACCATTTATGCAGTGAAAGTGAAATTATATGCTGTAAAAGGGAAAAGTCTTTTGTTTTAAATACTTGAGACGATATATTTACTTATTTTGATATGAATTCATAATGTGTTGATAATATGACCAATAAACATGACCTAACGATTTAAATTATTTTTATAATATAAAATACTACTTTTTGTGACTTTAATATAAAATGTAGACATATGCTGTCGCTGACTTTTTTGTAGGCATTACCAAGCTCTAAAACTTTTCTCTAGAACTCAATCATATATCTCTCATCGTTAAAGCAGCTTTCGTAAGAAACGTTTTCATTCGACCGTTTATTCTCCGACTTACTTTGCAAATCCGACTACCACGAAAAAATGTTTTCATTTTTCGGATTAATATATAGCCTATGAGACTCACAAATAACGTGGCTTTCTAGTGGTAAAAGAATTTTGAAAATCGGTTAACTAGATCGATTACTTCCTACAACGTCACAAACTTTACCTCTTTATAATATTAGTATAGATAATATAAGAAATAAATAAACCATATGATTATTAGTTTTTAACACTTTTTTATTTATTTTATTTTATTAATTTTAATTAAACTTTTTTTTATTTTTAACACTTATATATTTATTTTATTTATTTTTTAACACTTATTTTATTACCATGACGACGGGGGATGGGGTGAGCATTTTTTTACTGCAGCAGGGGGGCGTGATACGAATAAGTTTGGGAACTCCTGGTCTAAGGGGTCTCCAAATGAATATTTGAGTCTTCATTTCGAAAAAAAATTGCACGTTCACAATTATTACCCTTTTTTTCGGTTGGTGGGCCGGGGAAGTAAAATATATATGTAGGCTTCTTAAATACCGATCTTCCTAACTGAAATAATGGCCAAACAATAACACGGTTGCATGAAAACGCTACGCCATGCTTGATAATGTATGCATAATGTGCAAGACCATTTCCGGCATGTCAAAGACTCCTCAGTGCGTATACCACTGCCAAAAAGTCGAATTTACTTTTTGGCAGTGGTATACGCACTGAGGAGTCTGGCTACTGAAACGCCTGAAGCCCTCAGTTGTGCCGTTATCGATTGTTACGGTGTTATCAACCAATATGTTAGTATGTTATGTCAGGACTATCTGTTGCATTGTGACGTATATGAAGCACGTATCGTAGGTTAAACAGCCTTTTCTGGATTAATTAATATTGCTAACTGGAGTTTGCACTTTTGGATCCAGTGAAATCGTGTTATTGTTATTACATTACGTGTAATGGCGTTACATATAATCGAAAGTTTGACGATACATGGCTTTCTTACGTAAGCATAGCCTAATATATAGTTTTACGAGTGCAATATAATTTAAATCAAATTAAATTAAATTAAAACATTTATATTTCATAAACAATACTAAATTAACATTTCCATATAATCTAGCCCAACTAGGATGCCACATATAAAGTAGATTTTTATAAAAAGAAAAGTACAATGAATATTATTTACTCTAACTCTAATTTTATTTTGTACCTACGCAGATGATTTGTATTTGTACACACAAGGCTTTTACGTGGAACCCGCCTCGTTGCCTATTGGCACCATCTTCTAGGTGGGCACTTGTAGCATCACGCAGTCAAACACTCAGGCGGTCACCCATCCCAGTATTGACAGCGGCAGTCGCTGCTTAACTTCGGTTACAACGAGGAGAACCAGTGTCAACGGGGCTACGTACGCTACTCAACGAGCCTGTGTCGAGTACTGAGGACTGCAATTGATTTATTTATTTATTTCCAAAACATAATTAACCTTACAGATAATTCGAAATCGTTAATTATTTTTATATGCTATTATTCTAGACTATAACTATTATTATAGACTATAACTATTATTCTACTATAGATTATTATTCTTATTCTACAATTAATAATAATAATATTATTCTGACTGATATTCTAGCTAGACTATTGTAAACGAGGCAGATCAATTCGTTAGAGCGAAATATGAAATGAATATACTTACATATAAATGATTATCTAACCTTTCTTATTATACTAGTTACTACTTTTTACCAACTTTTATACTGCATACTACTATTTACCTAATTGACTAGATTGGTAAGAAATGCCATTACTGTAATTACTGTAATAACCTTCACATTGATAAGATCGTAGCTAAGGCCTTTAAACAACTCGGACTGATTCTGCGCATAAGTAAACCTTTTGCCAGAGGCAACACCATTAAAATACTCTACAATGCATTTGTTCGTAGTGTCCTAGAATTCGGAAGTGTAGTTTGGAGTCCCCAGTATGCTGTTCGCGTAGATAGGATTGAGAAGGTACAAAAGAAATGTTTAAAATCATTGGACTTTCGGACAGGTAGCCTCTGCACCGATTACGCAGAGAGAGTAACAACACACAAAATGCATTTTCTGTATTCAAGACGAAAATTCTTAGACAGCATTTTCTTATATAAAATTATTCATAACCACATCAACTCTGCACCCCTTTTGGAAAAAATTCTTTTTAAAATCCCGCGGTCTTCCTCCTCACGTTCAAAAGATACTTTCTATATTCCCTCTTTTCATTCAAACTACGCAAAAAATACCTTCTTCAGACGCTCTTGCATGTGTTATAATGAAGTTTTGAACGACATAGATATATTCTCAGTGTCATTAATTACTTTTAGGAAACAATTGAGTGATTTGTTGTTGCATTAGTTTTAGTTTACAGCCAATAATTTAGGTACTCGTACTAAATGAAAACAGTTCGATCCGACTAGACATTTACATTGTTGTGGCTACATTTACAAGTTTTGTTAAAATTAATGGTAATGTAGGTCTATTTGTTTAAGTGTATTTGTAAAAACATTTGTTTATGACTGTTTTTTACCTAAATAAATAAAAAAAAAAAAAAAAAAAAAAAGAAGGTTGCAGAATATTGCGCCGCTAACGGAACTGATATAAATAAGATAAAAAATCAGTTGTCTGTAAAGTCGGTTTACTGACGATAGTTGAACGTGACAACGTCATAAGAAAATACTGATGGAATGGTTGCATTTGAAGCAGTTTCATTTAAGATTCTGATATTGTTTATTACAAACACCCAAAAATATATGCTTTTATACTCACCGATTTGAGTACAATATGTAAATGTATTATTGTATAGCAGTATAATTGTATAATTGTCTTTGTTTAAAGTTTATTGTTTTTTTTAATTTGAAAGTTTGAAATCTCAAACTGTTAAATAACGGTTTGAGAGGCGTTTGTGCACGCTGCGCCATCTAGCGGTAGGTTATACGTCGTAAATATATCAGCGACATTTTACCAACCGCTAGATAGCGCATCGTAATGATAGCTTTTCATACTTTTTTTTATTTTTTATTAATAAAAGTTGCTTACTTCGTTGCACTTCGTTGTACCCACAAGAAAATTGTCCGTTCAGTAATAACATTCCGTATATCAAGAATACATATAAAATTATGTCAAGAATTTAAATCAATCTAGTGATTTTCATTCGTACTATTTTAGACTGAGGTTAGTAAATAATTCTTGTCGCAACCGGTAGATGGCAGCATTTATATTGAATAATAAATATAATAAATGGAACGCCTCAGAGCCAGGTAACGCCGCATGAGTCATGTTTTTTCGTGCGTGCAGCAGGCTCCATCGATTTATAAGACGTTGTCACGTCAAAAATGAATTTACCACGTGAAGTTTGTCTCACCCGACGTTTCGGCGATGTTGCAACCGCCGTTGTCCAGGGTAGACTGCTGGTACATTGCTGGTACAACGGCGGATGCGACACCGCCGAAAAGTCGAGTGTTACAAACTTCACGCGATAAATTAGCTTTTATATTATTTATAATGTCAAACAACCGCGTTAGTCCTCGATTTCATATGCATACGAATGTTATAAAATCATATTCACATAAAATATATGACGTTACATTACAATATCGGTTCCGTTACAGAATACCAAAAACGACTTGCATTCGCGACCTGGAGGTATACTATGTACGTATACATTGTTAGGCGACCACCACTGCTCCCATAAAATGCTATTAATTGCAATAATATGTTAATTTTTACTTTTTTGGGAGATATCAACTTCAGGTTCCCGCCAAAAGCAACGGCTCCTAGTAGTCAGCCTGTAATTTTGATTGTCTTGGAACATAAAGGAGCACAACTATCGAGTTATTAACTATGTAACGCAAAATATCACATCTATGCCGACGATGTCCAAATACTCTCACTTTCGCAAGGAAGATATTGATTCAAAAATTGCTTCTGTAAATGAAGACTTGTCCATTTTATACGAATGGTCTAAAACACGTGGACTGCTCTTAAATCCTTCCAAAACGCAGGCGATTATCGTCGGTAGCAGTCGCTTCACATCGGTTAATCGGTATAATCATTTTATCCATGTTTAATAAGCAGTATTATTATTTTATTAGTATTGTTATTCTAATCAATTCGTTATTGCCGCGCGTTATGCGTGCACACAAAGTATGCTTTAACGATATTGACATATTTAACCATCAAAGTAGTCGATCCTTTGTTAAGGAGGTACGTGAAAAGCTGATTATCAGATCGGATTGAATTATCATGCACATACAAGCACCCACAAACACATTCGCACTAGAGATACACACACTTACATACCCTGATACATACACGCACACACACATACAAACACACACACGAGCACACATACACGCTCTCCATCACACAAACACACACCAACACCCATACACTCGCACATGGCGATTTTAACTGTTAGTTTTAAATTCTTTTTGGTTTTCTTCGTATTGTATTGTTTAGCATATTTTGTAATCCTTATATATAGCAAATAATTTAAAACATCATTGGCGTTACTACTGTTATATATTATGCTTATGTGTTATTTTTTTACGCGGTATGTTTTTAACAAAACTAAAATAAAGATATATTTTTTTTGTATTAATAAGTTATAATTAGTATTAAATGATCACATTTAAAACATATTATTTTAAAAAACATATTATTGAACAAATTACACTACTTTTAAACATTAAATGCATTATTTCATTTTCTTCATAATAGGATCGATAGGAAAGTGGTGACATCACTACGCCCGCCATAATGCCTATCAGTGTTATTAATAAACCCAGACTAATTCCTATTCCGCGCGTAATCCTCGGAATAAACGAAAGTGCCATTAATAAACCTGGAATAGCACTATTCCGTCGCTATTACTACTAGACTAACTCCTGTCAGTTTAGTCCGTGGTGTGAGGTGGAATAGTGCAGGAATAGCGGTGAACAGTTGCGTGTTTTGCGACATACCAGCGATTTGTTCAGATTTTGCGTTCGTTATTCGTGATATTCCGTGAGAAAATGGATGAAGTGAATTATTTTCGTACCGTCAACGTTTGCGCGTTTTTAGGCTCCGAATGCCGAAATTTTACAAAAGGCGCTTCGACCCATAATATGTCAAATTGCCGGATTAGGAATTTCGCAAAAATGATCGTTTCTGGAAGGTGAGTATTCTAAAAATTTTGAATATGGTACGTCCTGAGGTTCGAGGCGACAAAAAAGGTGGATACGTGAAGCCCGAGCTGCAAGTCGCCGCGGCAATCAGTTGGTTGTAATAAGGTTAGTGTCTGTAATTTGTTTCTTTCTATATATTTTTATACTTAGTAATATGTTATTGCGTTTTACTTTCAGATTCAAGCTTAATGCGCAGACCTAGGTTATCGACTGTACCCATCTTTGCATCCCAAGAGTCGGCGGAGAAGCTGGACAAAACTATGACAATCGATAAAACTATTTTTTGATCAACAAGGTTATGGTTGCCCTTAATAATAAATAAAGAATTAGTAAGTGCATAAATATTCTTTCATTTTACTTATAAAAACCAAGCAGCCGACGCAACAGAGGTATTGCGAATTGAGGTTATGTCGCAGTTCGAATGACAGCTGAGACCTAAGTCTAGCCAAGTTGACAACATAACGAACCGAATATGACAGTGTTACTATATGGAAAAAAATGTTTTCACTTTAATCCGCCGACTAACTAGTCTAGGTTTAAACCTGGTTTATTAATACCATTGCTTTAACACCCGAATTAAGAGATAATACGCGGACTTAGTATTCCGAGGATAGTCTGCGGAATAAGGAAATCTATTTAATAACACTGTTAGAGTGCAAAAGATGTACTGCTACCCTGTTCCCACGTTTTATAGCTCCGCGTGCCACGAGCGTTCGGACAGGGTATAATGCAGTACGAACTAAAGTCTCTGGCAACACTCTAACTGACTTAAGCCGCAGCGAATATTGTAAAAAATTAGTATACAACATTGTAATTCCGACATACAATTTTCAAAACGACGCCACAATGAAAACAAATAACAATCTCGTAAGTCAAAAAGTAACAGGTACCCAGAGACTTCCATTTTCAAATTTCGTAATTGATCTTCTATTTCTTTTATTATAAGTGGCCAGTTCCAGAAACTTTCAGTAATCCCCAAGTATTATTTTGTAGTAATATAATAATAAGCATTTAATTATGTCTTCTCCTGTACAAGATTTGTAAGATGCAGGAACGTCGCAGGTGGACAGGCTTTAGGCGGAATGTCCATCTGCCCGCCCAAGATCCGGTCATCCAATTTGCCCAGTATTCAGCCATGGCCTACGTGTTAAGCCGCCCTGATGCCTGGCATTCATTAGACTTAGCTAGTCTTATGCGGTACAGTCGAACGCCGCGGAATAGTTATCGTTCGACAATAGGATGGAAGCCTTTTCACGGTTTCTTTTCATGTTTCCGAAAATGTCGCATGACTTGTTCGGTAATGAAATAATGGGAATTTAAAGATCAAAGTTAGAATCAAAAAACAATATTCACTTCTTACTGAGCCCTGTTTCCCGAAAGTTTCGTATTACTTATTCATCAAGTAAGGTTGTCGACTACAGCGGGCGAGCCCGTCACTTCAGGAAGTTTTAACGATTAGTCGTTCTATCTCCCTGGAGTGAGCGCAGAAGACTTGAGGTCAAAACAGTCCACCATCTAGCTACGCCACAAGCCCGTAAGAGGCCAACGCCTTAACCGCGAGATAGCCAGGAGTGTTACCCGGCGGGCCTACTTTCACGCCCTTACTTCCAATTGTGACCAGATTACTCCAGTCTCTCGATTGGTTACGAGTTCGAGGTCGCTTGCGCGGTCCTCTCCCTTACGAAGCGGTGAAACGGTGTTTAACGAATCTATCGCGGACCACAGCGTCCTTTGCCCGGCTGTTCACCCAGCCTACTTATTCATCAGTAAATCTTCAATGATTGAAGAAATTTGAAGTCCTCACAAATAAAGTCACAAATCTCGTACCACCAGTAAATTTCATCATTTCACCCAAATACCTAGGAGTTACCTTCGACCGTTCTCTGACTTACAAGGGATTTCAATTTCAGTTTCAATTTCAATGTATTTAATTCCAAAAAAATCTTAACAGATTGTTACAGTCTAGATACATTTAATATCACGTTTATTCATCCATTATTACAATATCGAAATTCAACACAAGTTATATATAGTTCAATGTTTAATGTTCAACATTTTTTAATATATTTTTTATGATATGTTGATTTACACCAGAGATTCCCAAACTTTTTTCTCCTAGACCACATTCAAAATTTTACTGGTTTCGGTGGACATTTCTGCTGCTATCACATTTCACATTTCACATTTCCCCTGCTGCTACATTTCTACAATATTCCTAAAACTCCCCAAAAAATGTGAAAATTAGATCTAAAATTTGCATCGCGGCTGAGTTCCAACCCTAAATTTGGAGTGGTAATTCTTGTATTTTATTTATTATAATAATATGATTACAGACTTAATGGAATTAAAATTAAACATTAGTAACCTACAGTAACTTTAACATTACAAACCAACAATAAAATAAAATAAAACATAATTTTAATGGGAAGCATGTACTTTATGGAAGGACAGCAAATTATCAAGATTTGGCTTCGCTTTGCAAGTCTCGACACGCGTTGTACTGAATATCGAATATGTAAGTTTTTAAAGTAACAGTCGCTGACATTCATTACTCAAACAATTTAAGGAAGGTTTTAAAAAAAGGAATTTACT
The DNA here is from genome assembly GCA_944548615.1 of Micropterix aruncella. Taxonomy (NCBI): domain Eukaryota; kingdom Metazoa; phylum Arthropoda; class Insecta; order Lepidoptera; family Micropterigidae; genus Micropterix; species Micropterix aruncella. Next base: position 30,080,556 of record OX155963.1, read on the forward strand.
GCTACATAAACATTGATAGGTAAAGCCAAGCCAACATTTTTGTTTTTTACTATCGAAACCAGATAAATTTTCGTGGGCCCCCACTTACAACTTGTGAACACCCATTTTTTTATTTCACACCAACGTAGACCCCCGTCGAGTCTCCCGTGGACCCCTAGGGGTACACCTGAACCACTTTGTTAATCACTGATTTACACCAATAAAATTGGCCATAAAAAAGTCCATACTAAAAGTTTCTATTATCAGTACAACCATTATTAAAATGTACTCACTAAAACACAAACAAAAATAATTAAAAAATAATCAAGATAATATAAAATCAAAATAATTTAAATAAACTATATAAAAGTGTCAAAATCATGGCCAATAATTAAAAATATTACTTGAATTAAACGAAGTTTTCGCGCGAAATTATGGCCATTGCCACAAAACGACACAGAAACTGTGTTCCAGAAAACGCATCGCTAGGAATCTAATTGGAAGATCTGAAATTTAAATTTTCGTTGTGTATATTTTTAAGGACATTTTTTGTCGTGTTAATCGCCCAGCAAACATTTAAATGCGGCCATCTGTGGGCTATAATTCGGTGGCGCTTAATCCCTCTGTTTGTTTAGGACCCGTTAAATGTTAAATTTATAGATATAATACACAGGAAAACAGGATTATGTGATTTTCAGAAACGGGCTGAACAAATTTGACAATGAATTGAGCCACAACGTAGGACTGTTTAAATATTATGTCGGTCCTTGCTTATGAAAATGCCTTTTTAAACAGGAAATTCGAGGTCAAAAATTTCTATGAAAAACTTTGATCATGTCATGCGTCACTCTGAAAGATACAACATTATGCATGATCGAGGCAAGAACGAACAGTCAGAAGAAGAGGTCCAGGATGAAGTCTCTTGGCTCCATAATGCATTTGAGCGGCGGCAAATAAAGTTGTAATAGCCGAGATGATGTTCTGTTGAGGATATGGTAACAGAAGAAGACGAAGAACAATTATCAAGCTAGCGATGTTTGTGGAAAATATCGTATTAGCACGAATACAACGCGACCTATATAATATAACGGTACTTAGATATGTGAAGCCTGAATGATACGAAACATTGAAATTTTAATCAAAATTTGTTAGGTAAATTGTAATATAAAAAAATATATTTTTTTTTTATACAGACATGCTAGATTTATCATCAGTAACGCTTTATTGATTACTGGTCGATGCATCATTTTCTTTCCATGTATCAACATCTTCACTTCCATCCAGATTGTTTTAATTCCTTAAAAAACATTTCTTGAAATCTTTTTCAAAAGACGTCTCTTTAATCTTCAGGTCAGGTGACCAGACGGTCATGATCCATTACCCTAATACTGGAATTGATGTTTTTTTTTTATTTTCCCTATAGAGATCAGAAAATAATTTTCAGCTAAGAGGTAATGGTTGTACTCCTTTCGCAAATTTTCTTTAAATAATGTATTGACGAGTACCTACATCTAAAACTTACAACTGTGAAGTCATTCCTCCTGGAATTATCACCATGTCAGTATTCAAAGATTGTCTTCAGTTTAGATGTCAGAATACCTCGAAATTCAGTAAGTACAACCATGGCACGAGGTTTCTTTAATATCTCAGGACGCTGTCCCAGTACCAGTTATTCTGATAGTTTTAAACGATACGGTCTAAACCTCGAATATACCACGAATGTTTTTTTTTTTGTTTAAAACATCGCTCTATATTTGGGCCAATACGGTAATAATATTATTGAGTAATATGATCAGTTTTATAGTAAGCTTGCAACATAGAGGCATTCCGAATCGGATAGCGCGGAAGTGAAGCAGGATTCCGCGCGCGTCGGTGTCGGATAATGTATTTGGAAATGCAGACAACGGCGTTATTAGCGACGCCTATCGGCGTGCCATCGTGTCTAAGAATTCATGTAATGCATGAGTGTGACACCATTGACTTGGCCTGATAAGATAATAGGTAAAGAATTAATTTATTAATAATAAAATTAATAGTTAAAAAAATCACTAAAAACACGCTTTTGGGCTATGATACGATATTCACATACACACGGCTATGATACAATATTCCATTATGGAATGCCAGTGCCTATCTTCCGGCTTCATCATCAGACCTTGAAACCTAATCGTGGTCAAAGTTCATTCCAAGACTTTTCTAACAAGTCCAAACACAGCTATGATATGATGTTCCATCATGAAATTCCAGTTCATATCTTCCGACTCTATCATCAGATCAGTTCGACAGTACCATATTATTGTATTGTCATCAGAACTACATACAGCTGCCAATTTTCATGACGCTTCGATCCTTGGAAGATGGTTAAATTAGTTACCTTAGATTCCATTACATAGTTGCATACAGGTCAACCTAATAAAAGCGTGTTAAAAATAATAAAAAAACACGACTGCTGTTACAGAAAGAGGACTATCGTATTTATAATTGTATTTATTACGGTTTTTAATGAGATATTTGTGGTTTACGTGTTTATCCATATATAAAATATGTACATTTCCGAAATGTACTCAATCAGACCTTTGATTTGACACTAAATACAATATATTTATGTTAATTTATTGACAATTGGACATCTGGACATTTAGACAAGTACTTACTACATATTTGGACAGTTAAAGTACCCTATGACACTCAAGATGACCTAGTGATTCTAACAATGCCACAGACTTCTAAATCGGTTCAAGCGTTTAGAAGTTACGGTGGAATAAAGAAACGAAAAACCCTGAACACATTACACTCATATTTTGTTGAGCAGTCGTGTAAAAAGAAATAAGCTTAATTAGAATGAAAGAGGTAGGAAAACACAATATCAACAGTGGGTACCAAACGAAGAATACCAGTTCCATTTTGTCAAATTTCTGTTCCATATGGCTTGAAGCTGAATACTTACGAAGCACATAATAATCAGTCAAGCGCTTTGCACCCACCAATGGAAGTAATAATTGAGAAAACTGACAGTACCGTTTACCTCGACCGATATTTAACCGTTATAGTGCCGAAGAGCGCCGTCGCATTTGTAGGCAGGTTAATCAATTTCTGTATTTTATTATCATAGTTTGAAACCTAGGGAGGAGAATATTGACAAATTTTTTGTTGTTCTTATAAATTATCTATAAAAATAGACTTTTCTTTCGGTATTTTAGAACATTTTGGCGAAATATATTTGGCATTAAAAAGGTTAAACGATTATTATTATTTTATCATTATATATTTAACAGCTTAAGCTGATAGGTTTGAATCCGCGCTGGCATTACAGTTTTGTGGAATAAGTCATTGACACTTTTGGCACTGATCACTTCACTTTTTATAGGAAGAGCATTTTATTCGTTTACCACTCTAGTGCCGAGGAAACTTTTTCTTAGGATTTGAATGGAATGATTCATGCTGGAGTTTTAGATGATGCCAACGCAGATGTCGGTTGATGTTCTAAGAGGGGGGGGGGGTCGAGAAAAGTTACTTACACTCTAAGGGGGGTCACGTAAGGATTTTATTTTTTTTTACCATAAAGAGGGTAGCGATCTAAAAAAGGTTGAAAACACTAATTTAGTGGATGCTTGGAATACATGGCCAGAGGAAGTGATAAGTGCTGACTCTTTTAACAGCTTTAAGAATAGACTAGACATTATTCTTAGCGCAAATCAGAAGTTTAAAAAATAAGTGCACGTGATATACACTCATCAGCCTTACGCTGCGAGTGTATAATATAATAACATTTATATTTATAATAGCAAAGATTCGCAAACTAAAATACTTCGCTGTGAGGATAATTTAAATGAAAGCTTCTAAGTCTACAAAAATATTAGAATTCTGATTTTTGCAGTTTTGAAATGGGAAATTTATCCCATTTTAATAATGTATCCAATATTTTTTACTAAGATTAGTCGATGGAACAACACTGATAGATGAAGAAGAAGCTATTCACTTGCACAGAGCGCATTAACACTGTCTCGCCTGGCAACAGAGGGCAGAAAATCAATAGATCCAATATGATTTCGCGCCCCTTCTTTTAGTGCAAGAATTATGACAATAGAAATTGTAATAGAAACCGCCCCCTAGTCGGAGGGCATTTTTTGTGCGCTTCACTGCGAATTTGTGGGGTTCCGCAGGGGTCTGTCCTCGCACCATTTGTTGTTTCATATACTATGTTTGATGAGTCTAGGCGAAGGATCTGCATGAAAAAGTTGGATTAAATTATTTAGAAGATTTTTAAATTCGGAATCCTGCATGCGGACTTAGTATTTTAACTAAGTCTGAGTACCTTGATGAGGATTTTAACATATACTCTTTTGATTTAATAAAATTTCTAGATCTACTCATTTGAAAATCTTCATCCATAATCCGAATTGTAAAAGACATATGTTTAATCAGAGACAAGCAATGATACAAATAATAAAAATAACTAGATTAAGGGAATTCATGTTTTTTTTGTTTTATTCAGTGATTTTATCAGCAGTTATATTATTTATACTTTATATTTTATTTATAATTACAATAAATAAATTGCGATCCTTTTTCACACTGTTTTGACATAAAAGAAAAAACTGCGAAATGGCGTTATACTTGTCAGGATTACATCACCCTACTAGGTATACGCCTGTGTTGGGGTGATGGATATACAGTGCTGAGGTATTTGCTGAGCCTGTGCGTCTTGCCTGCTAGTGCTGTACTTATTCTGTCTCATATTAACCAATACAAAATATCAGAATTTAATAATACATATTAAAGTATAATATAATACAACATAATATAATATAATATACCAAAATATTTTATTTATTTATTTATTTATTTATTTATTTCCGTAATTCAAGATACAAATTACAAAGAAAATCCTTATTCTAACAAAAAAACAGTTTATAATAAGTGTAGGTATATATTATACCTAGCTTAGAAAGGAAATTCATCTTTTGACATAACGGTTTACCACCTCACTAGGTATGAACCTGTGTTGAGGTGGTACTAACATCGATGAATTCTTTTGAGACGAGAGGGCAAATCTTATCTAATACTTAAGTACAATTTAAAATTTAAAGTTAAATTTAAAAACATCAATAAAATTATAAACTAAATTAAAATTTATGACAATCTACTAAGTTATATGGAATAATAATTATTTTTTATATATTAGATATAAACACATATAAATATGATATATACCATATATAGATATATATTATTATAATATATATTATATATACTATATAACATATATATACTAATATTATTATATATATATAATATATATATATAATGTAATATAATATACTGTAATATAATATAATATAGCACATTATCGTACACGTTTTTTAAATCATTGTTGTTTTTACATTTCATTTATTGTAACTATTCGGTAGTGAATTTTGACACGAACCGACAAAAAAAACAAGATCTGGCAATTACCTGCAAATCGACGCTATCGCCATAAAAAAAGAAGGTTGAAAAAGAAGAATCCAAATGGCGATCATGTATAAAAAAGTCTACGCAATATATCACTTATGTATGAATACATACATAAATATAGAGATTGTTTCGAACACTGATTGCAATTGGGACGGAAAATAATAATATCAAAATTGTGACTGTCAGTAACGAAACCAATTTCTTGCTGACACTTGCCCCGCAATAAATCATTAGTGACCCCTCCACATTTTGGGAGATGGCAACATGTGCGGTAGTGTGGGGGGGGGGGGGATCACAAATTTGACACAAGGTGCAGCAGGGGATACGATGTTATTACAACGTGTGTAATGCGCGGCCATAGAAGAGGTCACTCGCAAAAAGTCCTGATGGTGAGCAGTCGCAGTCGCGAATCAGGGATGGCCATCGAGACCGACCCATTGTGGCTCAGTCTTTGCACAGTATACCAAGTAAGAACAGTAAGCGCACTCTCGAGATGTTAGGCGATGCGGGGATAGGCTGCGAGGGAAGTTAGCAGAGGGATATCTTGGGGTGTCAACTACAACGGGCGAGCCCGTCACCACAGGACGTTTTAACGATTAGTCGTTCTATCGCCCTGCAGTGAACGCAGAAGACTTTGGACAGTATATTCTACTGTCCAGCTACGTCACAACCCGTGAGAGTCCAACGCCTTACCGCGAGTGGGCCAGGAATAAACCCGGCGGGCTCGAGATACTCGCGCCCTCACTTCCAATTGTGACCAGATTTCTCCGGTCTCTCGATTGGTTCCGAGTTCGAGGTCGCTTGCGCGGTCCTCTCCCTTACGAAGCGGTGAAATGGAGTGCACCGAATCTGTCGCGGACCAAGGCGTCCTTTGCCCGACTCTGAACCGGGATCGGATGGCCAATGGTCATTTCCAGAGCAGTCGCCGTAAGGTAGACAACTACCCCCGCTCTATAGGAAACAATACAGTTTCCAGACTCCCCCGATTGTTAGTCGGAGAGCACAATCGATTGGCTTGCGCCGCTCGGTGCGCAGACCGTCCAGGAGCGCCAGAGGATTGTTCCCAGGGGAGACTGGTTGACCCAGCGTCCTACCCAGGCTCGCACCCCATACGGGGAGGCCGCAGCAGAGGGATAGGTTAAGTCAAGCGTCTGTGGTTGGCGTTAAGCGTGCGTTGTCAAATTTCTCGAACGTTTGTCTATCTGCGTCGGCGGAGCGGCGGCCATACTATATGTCGACGTGCTTGCCCGCTTGCTTCTGCGAGTTTCGTTCCACGACATCACAGTCGGTAATCGTATTACGATTTCTAGTAGCCATTAAGGCTCGTGACGTCGCTCGCTTCAATTTTAATTTTGTTCCAAGAGAAGCTCTTGTCTGTGTACTGTGATCTTTGAGCCCTCTAAGGTTTCTCACTCGATGGTGTAGTTGAAGCTGCTAAAGCACAATTGCGAAAACGAGCGACAATCGAATGATACTGTCTTAGAAACAGGTAATATCATTGATTTAAAATCAATGGTAATATTAACTATCTACAGGATCTACTGAACACAGTGAATATACCCAATCTCGTCGTGGAAAAAAAGTAGAAATCATCATTATAATCATTTTTATCAATGGGATCTTAGAATTCGGGAAGTGATTTTGGGACCGGTTTGATTGGTGGATTAGGTCAACCTTTACCCCCTTCCCCCCTTCCTTGGATCACGGGTAGTAGTAGTAGTAAATGGAGTGGGGGGCTTGTTTCCAGCCCTTGATGTCACCACGAGCCACGTGTAAAGTTTTATTGATTTCATTTTCGTGGACCATACATTTATCTATTTATGTTTAAAAAATACGAAGGAATATCACTAGATTGACAATAAAATTATTTTACATTGATTATTCTATAAAGAATTTGCATTTCTATTTTAATACATTATTCTCTCTTACTATTTAATGACATTAGTATATTTTGATTATTTTTAAGTATATTGAATATATTGAATATAATATTACAGCCATGACGACTATCATGATAGCTATGTTTTTAGTAATTAAGTTTTAAGCATTTAATTTTGTGACGCATCCAAGTGTAGGAATGCCTATCTACTGGAGTAGGTAGTTGATTGTATTGTATTGTATTGTATTGTAAACCAATCTAGCATACTACATTTTTCAAGAATCATCCCCCGATAGAGTCATAGCTTTTTATCTTTTAGCTTTTAAATCATAGCTTTACTGTTTTAGTAATCTACATAATAAAGATGTAATTTTTTAAATATGGGTTTTAATACGTAATAATTACGCATTTACTTGAACGAGATTAATAGATGGCATTTTAATATATCTGTATTATTTATGTAGGTATATAAAAATGTGATAGATGGCATTAATAATTGAATGTTATTGTTGCTATAATTAGTTAAATATTCCTTTATTTGAAAAATACTATTCATTTTACTTTTTACATACTTTCCTGTTCAAGGAAAGTATTGTGGACGCTTTTCTGTGTGTCTGGCTATGTGTATTGTCCAACGATAGCGCCGAAACGCTTCATTCGATTGAGCTGAAATTCGGCATGCAGGCATCATTTGGTTATGGCATGAGCTGAAAAGATTGTGATTGCAATCTGTCCACCCTAGGTTGGCTCCCGACGAGGGAACTCCTCAACGGTCAACAGCAGAGACCCAAAATTTTGTATACACATTCATTTATGATATCAACTTCCAAGTTTCACTATGACATGGCTGATGTACCCTGTGTTGGCTCCGGACAAGGGAACTCCTCAACGGTCAACAGCAGAGGCCTAAAATTTTGTGTAAGCATTCAATTATGATAGCAGTTTCCAAGTTACACCTTCAAAATGGCTGATGTACCCTGTGTTGGCTCCCGACCAGGGAACTCCTCAACTGTCAACAGCAGAGACCCAAAATTTTGTGTACGCATTCAATTATGATAGCAACTTCGTCGGCAACGGAAAAGTCGGAAAAGTCTGAAAAGTCTGAAAAGTCGAAAAAAGTCGGAAAAGTCAAAAAAGTCGAAGTCGATTTCGATTTTCGAGGGTTGAAGGGTGGCGCTAGCTTGGTGGTAGGGGGGGGGAGGGTGTGGTAGGATTTATGGTATTAATATTCAGATAAATTAAGATCCTTGCTACTTGACAGGAAAGTCTTGGGGTGACACAACCGATTTTTTAATGTTATTATAGATGGTTAAATAAATTTATATTAGTTTCGGCGGACTATGCTATCAGCACCACCCATATGTCGCCGGCGCAGAAGGGTTACCGACACTACCGGTAGAAGACAGATAAATAGACGTCGCTAACGGGGAACATTAGAAGATTGAAATATGCATTTCTCTGGGGCAAGTATGCCATACCAAACGGTGTATTGCAATTTATATAAATAAATAATTATACATACTTTATATTCCCATGGTTTAGTAGCCGATGCTGAAAAATAAATAAATGAGAACTGTCTCCATTGATGAGATCGAATCGCCCCGATGCAGATGACATCAGAGGGCTGCGAGCACACGACTATTGAAAGTGGCGGCCCCCCTTCGGATTTGGTGAATTTGGGGGTGGTATTCGGCGGCTAGCCCGTGGGGTTAACCATCCGCAACCCCGATTCAAAGCCCCCCTACTTTCATTTCTGCTATTGTGCGCCGCCTGCGACCGATTTTATACGACGCTAAATTATCAAGCGTTTGCGACGCAACAAAGGTTACCTATATACCATCGTATAATCTTTATCACCGCCTGAATTATACGGTCTAAAATGCCCAGTGTATGGAGAACACCCGAATCTTCAATCGAGTGCTTGAGCATTCCTTAACCCCTCAGGCCCCGACTGTCCGATATCGGCCACAACACGATTCAGTGTGACGGCCCCGTTTTAATTTTATTTCAATTTAATTTGTTTTATTTTATTATGTTTTATTATGTTATTATGTTTTATTATAATTATGGGTACAGTGGTTTGGCAGTAATTAATATTTTGGTGAAACAGTGTCATCATTCATTTTTTTTACTAATTTTTACTAAAAAATTTTGGGACATCAACTTGTCAATCGGCTGAGGGGCCGAGGCCTGAAGGGAATTTTTAAATAGGCTGGTTACATCACAGAAATAATACGGAGATAGAATAACATATTTTAGAATGAACATTAAAGTGTTTAATTATTACGTATTCACCAAATTAATTACGTAATTATTACGTATCCACCTTTATACCCAATTAAAAATGGACATCTTTATATAAATAATATTAAAATATTAAGAGCTATGATTTAAAGTGCTGTAAAATATAAAATGATTTGACTGCCAGACCAATTCTTTGAAGGGGAAAAGTAAAAAAATGTACATTCCACTGGTTAAACGAAAAAAACTGACTTATCCTTTATTAAAAAGCTGTGTGGTTTGGAAATCGATAAAACCTTCAACTCCCGGTGGCAGTGGTTAGGTCGCCTGATCTTACATAGATTGTAAGGTTCTGGGTTCGATTTCTGTCTTGGTCACCATTTTCCGCTGCGATAAAATTAACAAAATCAACAAGCCATGTCATTTCTCTAGGTTTTAATATGAGTCCTGTGTGAAATGTGAAGCGAACTCCTGTTAACGAGTGACCGGCTCTGTACAACTTTTGCTGGGGTGGGCCTCCCCCCCTCATCTGCCCATGCAGGGTGACCAGAAATCCTTATCAGTAAAAAGGGATTGTGGTAATAAAGTATTGGTAGCGTCGCAACCTTTAGGCATTGCTTTTATAGCATACTAGCTGGCCCGTGCCCACTACGTTGGGCGGTAAAACTTTTTACCTGTGATGAAATTATGAGTGTGGTTTGGTTAGTACTGAGTGCTATGATTTATTTCCTGACTACCGAAAAGAACGGTTATAGTTTTACTGCATATGTATGTATGTATTTGCATGCCAATTTGACTATATTACCGTTATTTGTAGTGTAGTCTTCTTGTGAGTGTCTTATCTGTGAGTGTCTTATCTCAGAAATTGTATGCAGAAAAAGGGAAAAGTCTTTTGTTTTAAACACTTGAGACGATAAATTCACCTTTTTTTATGATAATTCATAATTGTTGATAATATGACCAATAAACATGACCTAACGATTTAAATTATTTTTTTACTTTGACAAACTACTTTTTGTGACTTAAATATAAAAGTTAGACATATGCTGTCGCTGACTTTTTTATAGGCATTATCAAGCTCTACAACTTTTCTCTAGAACTTGATCATATATCTCTCATCGTTAAGGCAGCGTTAGTTAGAAACGTTTTCGTTCAACCGTTTTTTTCGACTTACTTTGGAAATCCGACTCCCACGAAAAAGTCTTTTCATTTTTCGGATTAATGTATAGCCTATGACACTCACAAATAACGTGGCTTTCTATTGGTAAAAGAATTTTCAAAATCGGTTTAGTAGATCCAGGGATTACTTCCTACAACGTCACAAACTTTACCTCTTTATAATATTAGTATAGATAGTATATATTGAATATAGTATAGATTAGATTGCTCAACCGCAATTTGCGTATTTCAAATTGTGTAGCTTCGAATGGGAAAGGAATGGGTAGTATTAGATTTACGCTTATATCTGTCAAGATGGCAGCTTTCCTGAACCTAGTATAGCCGCTAGTTATTCCAGAGTCGACCTTTTACCCCATAGCAGTGTAATAAAAGTATTACGATTCTGCCAACTCCGGTCGGTCAGTTCCATTTGTATTTATTACAAGCTTATATTTACATTTCAATGTTTGTCAGTACCTATGTTTGTTTAGATCTAATCTTGCAATCAGAATTAGAAACACATCCTCTTATCCTATAAAATTGAAATTTTACTTGTTGGCTCAGTTCCAATGACAGTGCATTTTTATTGTGAACATGACCTGATTCTGCAACAGGATTGGCTCCAGACGAGGGGACTCCTCAACGGTCAACAGCACAAACATGAAATTTTGTAAAAGCATTCAATTGTGATAGCCCCTTATAGGTTTTATTTTGACACGGCTGCTGACCTCAGTATTGGCTCCCGACGAGGGGACTCCTGAATGGTCAACAGCACAGTCAGGATTTTTTTGCCGCGACAGGGCTGCTGCATCCAGACTTGGCTTAGAAACGAGGGGACTCCTCAACGATCAACAGCACACACACGAAATTCTGTATAGCATTCAATTATGATAGCCCGTACTAAGTTCCACTATGACATGGCAGTTCCTCTGTCTCGAGGAACTGTACCGAGGAACCGAGGAACTCATTTTATTAAAAGCCTGTTTTTAAAAAAATGGATGTTTACTATTTACTTATTTAGTTATTGTTTCGAATATTAGGAGATTACTTAAGGAGATTATTATATACGAGATGAAAAACAAAATAGTATGAAGTTGTTGTCAGATTATTGTCAAGACAATCTTTTGGTCAAACAAATAGTAGGTACTAAGTCGATTTAGTACGTTTTTTTTAAACCCAGTGCTGAAATGACTATTCAACTAGATATATATTGTTTGCTGTTTTCAGGTAGGTTGAAACCTCATGTTTATTTGAAATAAATTCTCATAAATGTGTCTCATAATTTTCTCATATCCTAATTTTGTCTATATTTGCACTTATTTACTTAATTGTTCTCACTACAATATAACAGCTTTATTCAAAACAATTAAGATATAATAAATATCAATAGGTACTACATACAAATCATGCTCGATCACTGACGCAAATATAACGTAATGTAATGAATATAGATTAAAACGAGGCGTCTTTAAAATCAATACTTTTAATATTAAAGACTCATCGATCATCATAATAATCATTCATGTAATAGTGACTGCTTTACGTCTTGTTTAAAAAAAACGATAGTTTTACAATGTTATTAACTACCAGCTTACAGTACTAGATCGATTTACAAGTGTACACAGCAAATGTTTAGGTTACTGAAATTAATGTAAAACAATAGAAAAATTAAAATACATGTAGGATATAAAAAAATAATTTACATTAAACATGTTTTTTGTTAGTTTGTCAGGTCCAGACTTGTTTCGAATACTTGAAATCCTCTTTAATCGCCGATGGACAAACTCGATCGTGTTCTGCTTCGCACGAAATTAAATATGTAATAAATTGCACTGTATCGTACGGGGGCCTTATTCATTTACTTATTTATTTATTTATTCGTTACATATACATTCAAACGTAATAGCACAAAAGAAATATAATGTACACCCAGAAAATCCCGATATATGCTTCTAAATTTAGGCACACATCTGTCTGTGCCCAGGCCAAATCGTGCATAAATTATATGTTAATGTTTGTATTCCTAATGTGCCAAGTAAAGTGAAACCGATCCCGCCTTGCTAGGCACTCCTGTGATAAGGCGAGCTCACTTCCTGAGTCTTATTGGAGTGCCACGTTTGTGTCAGTTTTTTTAAAAATACAATACCTAATAATTTTAACCGCAGATCATATCAAACATTTGCGATACCGCCCTTTTGCCGTTCCGATCGCTGCCGTGCGCATTCCTACGAGCTTCGTTTTTAATATTGTAAATATTGCCCAGCATATGAATGTAGGCAAATAATTACGTATCCGACACCAAGTCTTCACAGATTGACGATTTTCAGGGGTTCAAGAGACAATTATTCAAGAAACAATTGAATACCACTAGAGGAAATTAATTGAAGTCACAAAATCATTATTTCGCGATAAACGATCTCCAATGCAATTGTGAGCCATTACAAAAAGTGCTACAAAAATCCAGTTATTCTTTTCAGGGGTTCAAGAGACAATTATTCAAGAAACAATTGAATACCACTAGAGGAAAATAATTGAAGTCACAAAATCATTATTTCGCGATAAACGATCTCCAATGCAATTGTGAGCCATTACAAAAAGTGCTACAAAAATCCAGTTATTCTGTATCAAAAAAATAATGAAATTAATATTTTAATGATTATTCGGTAACATTTCGTCCCAATTGTAATTATTTTTAGTACTTATACATACGTTTTTGAACAGAAAAAATAGTTAGGAGTGGATCGAAATAAAACAGATATTATTTAGCGGTGTCTTTTCAAAAAAATATTTTCATGTAACCGTGGCCTAAGACTCCCTCATTTGCGGTAAAATGGGATGCGGCGAATCTGGACGCTGTGGAATAAGATGCGGCAATTCGGGATGCGGCGAATCTGAATGCGGAGTGATAAGATGCGGCAAAACTGGAAGCGGCAAATCTGGAAAAGTCAGTCAGCTGTCAGAATCGCCTTGCGGCAAATCTGTATGAGGCAATTTGATATGCCGCCAATTTGGGATGCCTCCAAACTAAATTCTATTTTTTATGGTCACCCCACTGTTCACTAACCGGCGCGCGCCCCTTGTTAGCGCGCGGCCTCTAAGCGGGAAGTTTTGGCTAGCCTCTATGGCCAGAGTCTATGGCCAGCGATCTTACCGCCGACTAAACCATAGCCAAGGGGGGCGGCAGAAGGGGCAGGGTCAGGGTAGGGGGGTATTAAGGGGTGTGCGCCCAGATTTCATTGAAATCGCGTGTTGTAATTAGGGGAAGGGGTTGAGAGCTGAGCTGGCGTCGGGATCGTATCCCCTTCCCTTCCCCTTCCCTATCCCCTTCCACACATTCTTTGATGGTGTCGCATCGCCGAATATTAAATACATGTGGGAGGTGGAAAATATATCGTTTTTCTTCAATGAAGTCGACATTTCAAATGAAAATAAAACCTGCCACTTGTGAGTTTAACTTGCCCACCGAAAGTTATGTAATCAGCCGCATATGAATTTATTCGCTCTTCTTTTATTGTTTGTGATGGAAATTTAGTTAGAAAATTTTCTATTGAAAGTTTTACAAAAAAGTTGTTTTACTGTTTTTATTTTAATATTTTTTATCATACTCCGTGCACGATTAGATCTAATGTCGAAGATTTTCAGTTTTTCTTTTCTGTACCTACCCATTTTTATGTATTCTATTTAATTATTTATATACGTATTTTTTCTAATTATAATTTGTTATTGTCTGTTGATAGCTATTATTTATTATTACCTATTACAAATTATTATTTATTATTGCTTATTTATAGACGTCAATTTTTTATGGTTCTTTATGAAGGATTTATTTTCAATATACCATAATTCAATTCCGAAAATATGATGTCGAAGATTTTTATTAGTATAATAATTTGTAATACTGTTATCTTTACAACAGGATCCTCTTAGTTAGGAACGAGACACACAATGTAATTTTTTGTGATCTGAATAAATATATAGATCGATATAAATAAATAATAGTCAGAGATTTAATCTTGTTTTCATATTCTATACACGGACATTCTGTCGTGATATCCTGTAATGTTTTTTACCTACTTTTACCACAAGAATAATGTTAACTATTTATCAACCAACAGATTTCTATTGTAATAATACGTATCATATTATTTTAAATTAATAAGAATATCATAATATCATAATAATATAATAAAATATTAACATATCATATTAAATAATATGTTTGAAAAAAGCAAAACTGACTAATCGTACCTTGGATGGTGGTGTAAATAAATCATAGGCTCTTTGTATCTAATATAGTTAAATTTAGATTAAAATTACCAAAAAAATATTTTCAATTGAAATATCGTAATAACAAGTTAAATCGATACTAAATTCACGGTATCTATAATCTATTAAATAGGTTCTGCGCCAACTCTGCTGATATAATTATTGTATACTTGGAAGCGGTGTTTCAAGATAAAATAGGTAAAATTGTTGCACGGTACACCATTTTGCATTTAGGAATAAAATCCGATATATATTTTTAGAATACAAATACAAAAAAAGGGGGGAAATATATTGACCAAATAAAGCATAATTCTTAGAAATAATCAAAATATTAAATATATATAAAATAATCAAAATATATAATAAACAGGATATTGCTTATATGAACAATACAGAATTTTTGTATTGTATTGTATTGTATTCTATTGAATTGTATAAATACAAAGCGTATCAAGTTACTATGGTTCACAACAGTACAACAGTCTCCGCTAATATCCGATTGACTGAATAATATACCACGATAACAGTAGACGCACTCTGGAGCGACAGGGCATTGCGGGGATAGGGTGCGAGGCAAGTGAGCAGAACGGCTTTGCTTAGCGATACGCGCGGGTGAAGGTTGGCGAAATTTTTCGAACGTTTGAATATCCGCGACAGCTGAGTAGCGGACATCTGGCGGCCATATGCGAGCCTTATGATTCGTAACGTAGCTCACTTCGATTTCAATTTTGTTATAAGAGAAGGTACCGTCTGGTATAAGATAAGAGAAGGTACCGCCCGGGTTACTGTGGATTGACTGCATATAACAACTACAACATGGCTGCCGCGGTCAACACAACCCGATGCTCACGAACATTCGACTTGGCGAAGTTGAGTACGTGAAACTCACAGAAAGAAAGCGGCAGATCAGCAAACGATCCTCCGCTCCCCGACCGCGATGTTTGCGAGTGGCCAAAAGTGCACCGAAATAAGTGTCACAAAATATAATAAAAAATAAACTAAAATAAGAGAACGATTAAATATAATTTAAATTCTAAGTGTCAACATATATTTTGAAATTTTCTCAACAATAAATAATAATTAAATAATAAATATAGTGAATATAGTGTAATTCGGCGGTTAAAAGTAACCCGACCAGGTTGCCACAAGCCTAGGAAATGGAAATATTTTCCTGAAACTGTGGAGCTCGCCAAGACGTGTGGCCGACGTGGCGGGTATCGGGCTAAATACCTCCAATCATGATGAACAGTACAACCTTATGACATCAAGGAGACAGCTGGACCTGTCTGGATGAGGGAAACGGACAACCGATCCGGATGGAGAGTGATTGGAGAGGCGTATGCCCAACGGTGGGCGAATGCGCGCTGATGAAGAAGAAGATGAAAAAGAGAGCGATTAAATATAATTTGGACAATAACCCACATTAGTACTAGTTCGCTAACATAGTTTGTAAGTTGTACATATGACGTAGATCGTAGCGAACATAGCTCTTAAGTTGTACATATAACTTAGATTGTAAGAACATAGTAAAACCAGACTAGCACGCGAATAAACCTGCGGAAATAACACCGTGTCTTGTGGAAGAACCACTCAGAATGTTTGCGCATCTACTGGTGACGTTCGTAGTAATAAGTTAGCTGACACCCGAGTACGTGCACAAACGCACCGAACTGAAAATGTAAAACACGAAACAGGAAAATAAATTAATTCTGATTCTATCGTAAGCCAATCGAAGCATGGAATTGTTTTGGTTTTAGATTTGATTCCGGCTCAATAAATCTATCAATTGAAACTGGTTTAATTGAATATTTACTAAAACTACCGGCACTATTATAGTTCTCCCGCGTAGTAATTAAACATACCTCGTCGGGCAGCTCTTTATTCACGTTCGACTGGCCGACAGCGCTGAACACTTATAAATGTTCATTTTTATAGCTATAAATATGTACGGAAATAAATAATGCAACTGCAAACGAGTGCAGCGGGATGGAAGAAGCGCCCTCGGAGCTGGGGAGAGGGCACCACCGTAGGATACAGGATGATCATTTTGAAATAGGTGTTAATAGAGGACACAGTTATAGAGCTCCGTACTATAGACAGGCATTGATTATACATTACATTTTACATTACATTATATTACATTTTCGTCGTGTCCAATTGACGGCTAAAAACTGCTCTTGGACGTGTCAAAATAATTGGGTTAGGTAGTAAGTCTCGCTACTACTCTTTACTGAATATACATAGGTAGTCAAGAACTACTATATAATAATAATAATAATAATAATAAAAGCCTTTATTCGCTGACCGC
The DNA here is from genome assembly GCA_944548615.1 of Micropterix aruncella. Lineage (NCBI taxonomy): Eukaryota > Metazoa > Arthropoda > Insecta > Lepidoptera > Micropterigidae > Micropterix > Micropterix aruncella. Next base: position 30,097,844 of record OX155963.1, read on the forward strand.
ATTGTACAATTTTTCCTTATGTGATAAAACAACATATTTTATTAATTTTTAAATAAGGTATCATATTCTTCAGCAGCCAGTTTTTTGATCAGGTTGTCCTTCGACATAGGCCTCCCCCATTTTCTTCCATTCATCTCCGTCCCAAGCCAACATTCTCCATCCTTTCGGTAAGTCATCTTCCCATCTTTTAATTTGACGTCCTTTTTGTCTTTTCCCATTTCTAGGATACCATTCCATTACGTCCTTCGTCCATTTTTCTTTGTTGGTTCTCGTGATGTGACCAGTCCAGTTCCATTTTAGTTTTCTAATTTTGTTCAAAACATCGTTCACTTTTGTTGTTCAAAACTCGACTACACCAATAAAGGTTGATCGTGTATTATACATATGTACATTACATTTTACATTTTCGTCGTGTCCAATTGTCGGCTAAAAACCGCTCTTGGACGTGTCAAAATATATGGGTTAGGTAGTAAGTCTCGTTACTACACTTTACTTGACATACATAGGTAGTCAAAAATTAACTACTGGATTGTCAAACTATAAATATAAATAATCAAAACAGAAGCCTAATATTTGAAGTAGTTAGTAATTCAATAAGATACGTAGTAAAATTATTCATCTTAATATTCAAATTGTCAGTAAAATGTTAAATAATCAAATTAAAGCTACGTTATGCATTTTAAACTAAAAGTACAGATATAAGACCATATAAAATAATCAGACAATAAGGCTCTACTTTTTGAGTAATTTAAATGGGCACAAGAATCATGGCCCTCAAATTTGGCCAGATTATATAAAGGGTGGCCAATCAGCATCTCCTTGTTGTTTTTTTATATGTATGTCCTCCAGCTGTTTAAATTTTGTACGGAGTAGATTATAGAATTTAATGCTAAGACAAGTAGCTTTTCTGCACTTTTGCCGGTCGTATTCGAGGTACGCATAAAAGGGAGCTACCGCGGGTATGATGCGAGTGAATGTCTGCATTAATTGCAGTTTCTGCGAGGTCTGGTATATGAACGCCGAATATATAGTCATTACCCTTGCCTTGCTGATATATTCTTTGCATGAGGTCCTAGTCGTTACCTGATACATGATGCGCAGTGCTCTCTTTTGCAAAAGAAAGATTCTATATAGCATATTGGATTGCTCAACGCAACACTACGATTCGGCAGCTAGAATTTTACTACGAAATGAAACTAGATGGCACTCATAGTTCCAAATATTCAATATTCTTTTCTTATGTATGTATTATTTATTTATTTAATACATGTACCTACAAAGAAAAGTAGTAACATTGTTACCGAAGCAAAGAACTTATACATTGTAAAGAACAGCTTAAGGTTGACACAGAGTACGTAACAAATTGCGCTATGCACATCTAACGAGGTTTCTCAGGCATTTATCTAATCATAGGTTCTCAACGTGGGCGATAACGCCCCCTTGTGGGCGTTTGAGACTTTTCGGGGGGCAGTAGAAGACCCAGGGAAAAGGTAAAAAAATATATAATTGTGAAAATAGCTCTTTCAGATTCGCGACAGATGGTAAGTAAAAAAAAAAATGGGGGCTCTAGAAAAAATATTCTCATAGTTGACGGTGGGCAAAATAAGGTTGAGAACCTCTGATCTAGATGCATAGGACGCAAATGGTGTAAACACATGAATAATAGCATTAAAATATTATAATTAGAAAATAAAAATAAAACAGAGAAAAGGGAAGGAAATATAAAAGGTAACCCTCCAAAATAGGAATATGGCGGCGTTCGTGGTATAGCAGTATGGCGGTGCACTACAGATGGCGCTCTAAACACGCATATATGGTATCCTATTGCCCTATCCTCTACTTTATCCTTCCCTGGGCAAATATATATATATATATATATATATATATATATATATATATATATATATATATATATATATATATATATATATATATATATATATATATATATATATATATATATATATATATATATATATATATATATATATATATATATATATATATATATATATATATATATATATATATATATGATGTCCTCCTCATCGTGATCCGACGACGGAGACCTCTTGATTGACAGGACTTCTTCGAAGATGCGCGCGGAAGTGACTCGTGAATCCCAGTTTGTTTTTGAAGGTCCGATTACAACAACTACAGTAGAGTTCCCCGCAGTTGTTGTAAGTGTATGTGTACGTGGGCTTCGGACGAGTTTTGCGCTGTTGGCGGTTTGAGTCGAGGTTTACAAGCCGGGCTTCCTCAAACTCTTTAATTTTTGTGGTCACCGTGGAGCGCCACTCGCTGCGTTTGTGAGCAGCCCTCTCCCAGCTCTCAGGTGGAATACCACTAGCGGTTAGGTGCCTTTTTAATACATCTTTGTAGCGTAGGTGCTGTCCGCCGACTTTGCGTGCGCCTTTTGAGAGTTGGGCGTAAAACACGGATTTCGGGAGGCGGTCGTCTTTCATACGCACTACATGCCCACACCACCTCAGCTGAGCTTTCATGAGCATAGCTTCCATGCCCTGCATTTTCGTCCGTCGTAACACTTCTGTGTTTGACACACGGTCTTCCCATGTTATCCTCAGGATGTTTCGGAGGCACCTCATGTGGAAGACGTCTAATTTTTTAATATCTTTCCTAGAGGCACCATGTTTCGGATGCATATAACAATATGGGTAGGACAATCGCTTTGTAGACGGCCAGCTTTGTTTGCAGTTTCAGATCATGCGATTTCCAGACACGTTGGTTTAGTTTGCCGAAAGCGGAGGCAGCTCTGGCTATGCGTACTGGGATTTCAGGGTCCACTAGGGTGCAGTTCGATGACAGCCTTTCTGAGGGTTTTCCGGTTACATGCGGTGTAAAACAAGGTTGCGTAATGGCCCCTACACTTTTTGGCATCTTCTTTGGAGCCGTTATTTCTCATGCTGCCCAAAACTGTGTCGACCCTATCTCTGTACCAGTACGCAGTGACAAAGGAGTCTTTGACCTGTCAAGGTTTCGCGCAAAGACTAAATCCCGTCAACTGAGAATCCTCGACGCCCTATATGCTGACGACGCCTGCTTCATGGCTGACAGTTCTAGCGCACTCCAGTCGTACCTTAACCATCTTTACGAATCCAGCAATAAATTCGGTTTGACAATCAGCACGTCCAAGACCCAGGTAATGGCTCAGCCTCCGCGAGGAAGTCCACCTGATATATATATATATATATATATATATAAAGATATTTATATTTATATATATATATATATATATATATATATATATATATATATATATATATATATATATATATATATATATATATATATATATATATATATATATATATATATATATATATATATATATATATATATATATATATATATATATATATATATATATATATATATATATATATATATATATATATATATATATATATATATATATATATATATATATATATATATATATATATATATATATATATATATATATATATATATATATATATATATATATATATATATATATATAAAGCTCATATTAAAAGCCTTGGACAACTCTCTAAATCCGCTCGCGGTATTCTGTGATTTGTCGAAGGCTTTCGATTCTGTCAATCATGATATCCTTCTACATAAACTTGAGCTGTACGGATTTAGAGGCAGAACTCTCGATTTAATAAAGTCATATCTCAAAGATAGGTCTCAAATTGTGGAGATAAAGAAAATTAAATCACTCCCAAAACCTATAACATGTGGAGTACCTCAAGGTTCTATTCTGGGTCCGCTATTATTTATTATTTTTATAAATGATGTGGGTGATTCAATTGTAATACATTACTATACGCAGATGACACTAGTTTTGTATTCCAAGGTACAACTAGCGATGAAGTAGGACATAATGCCAACAAATGTCTCTCTGTAGCTAGTAACTGGTTTAAAACGAACTAATTATTATTAAATCCCACCAAAACCGTAGCCATGAATTTTGCCTTAAAAAAAGTTAACAATATCAATATCATCATGGACTCTAATAAAGTTCAGGTCGTTAACGCGGCCAAATTTCTAGGTATTACAATAGACCAGAAATTAAACTGGAGTCCACATATCGAGAGGCTATCGATGGAACTGTGTTCTGCTATTTATGCCATACGAAAAATCAAATTTCTAGCCGGTGAACAAGCCGCAATGAGCACATACTATGCGTGCTTTCATTCGAAGATGGCTTATGGTATCCTAACATGGGGTAATGCACCAGATAGCCATCGTATTTTTATACTGCAAAAGCAAGCTCTCAGGACGATATTTGGGTTAAAAAGAGACGACCACTGTGCTCCGATCTTAAAAAATAAAAAAATATTAACATTTCAATCTGAATTTATATATCAGTGCATAATTTATGCGAAAGCAAATTTGAAAAACGAGGAAAAGCATGCGAGTCTGCATGAACATAACACTCGCAATAAAAATAATGTAGTAATCCCTAAAGTGCGGCTTTCTTTATACCAGAGATCATATTTATATTTGGGGTTTAAATTTTTCAACTCATTGCCAGCAGAAATTAAAATACTTCAAGAGGTTGCATTTAAGAAATGCATAAAAAGAAACTTAGCCATGCATGCTCTCTATAATTTTGATGAATTTGACAAGGCCGTCTTAGTTTTTAAAAATAAATTAGCTTTTATCAAATTTGTTCCGTATTTTGTCACCGTAGTTTTGATTTTATTGTAAAACTTGTTGTTTATTAACTGATTATTTTAAAATTTCTTGATTGACTATTTTTAAAACTTATTGATAGATTATTTTAAAATGTTGTTTACATTTTTTTTTTGTTATTTGAGTCTGTAAGATTGAATTTTTATAATTGATGCGATGGTGTCTTGCTTTTATATATAAAAAGTATATGTAGGTACACGTAATGAAGTTGTAATAACTTCTAGAAAATGTAAAATGACGTATTCCACAGTATGTACTTTTTAGAATTAATAAAATATGACTATGACTATGACTGAAGTCTAAGAAACACTAATCGCCTATTATTTTAAGAAACACTAATCGCCTATTATCTTAAATCGCATATTAATAGCTAAATCGCCTATTATCTTAAGAAACACTAATCGCCTATTATTTTCCAGCATTCATTCTCGTCTCGCATTGTTGTGTTGCCGCTGTAGGAGACAGAAGGAAGCCATTTTGATCAGGTTCCAATACCACAGCAGGAAACACCTAGCAAACACTGAAAGAAGAGAAAAAAAAGGCGTGGAGTCACTCCTGGTCACCACAGACCAGATAAGTGCCCTTTCATTATTTTATCATTTCATTTATTTAGTAATAAACATAATTTCAATTTGAAAAAATAATAATTTACACATTTACAATCAAATATTAAAATATTACCTAATTTTAATTATGTTGCAATCACATCCATTATGTACACTCAGTGGTTAAACCAAATAAATTACCATTCACTTAAGACAGCTAAATTCACGGGACACGTTGAATTTCTTTCTAAATGTTTAGAAAACAACATTTGCCCTAAAGGGTTATTACCAAAATTTCCTTTCGCAGCAATTAGTACAGAAATTCAATATGATTTCACCGCAATCCGTTTAAGGTATTCAATGGAAATTACGTCTGTTTTGCGAAATGAATATCAAATTTTAGTTGATAAACATTTAAACTCACTGTGTTTTTATGTTAACATGATAACAACACATTCTCCTTTCTTATTTCAAGAAGCTCATAAAATAGTTAACAATTCTGTAACAGATTTACGAAATATTAGATTAAAACACAATAAAAAGTTCCTTAATTTACTAAAGAACTTTCAGAAAATTTGCATTATCCCAAGTAACAATACACGAAACATTTTGAATCCAGTTTCCATTTCAAATTACAGTCATTCCAATGTTAACAAAACAAGGAATTCAAATTCACTTGGAAAATTGGAAATGTTATCCCAGCAGTTCACCAAGGTACTCTTTCCTCTCCGATGCACACCCTATCAGTAAACCAAATTACTAACAATATATTTCCATTAGTATCAGATTCCGCACCAATACGTGCCACATTAGTAAACCAAATTAATAACAGTATAACACCATCAGTATCATATTCTAATAATATACAAGGTCCATCTCCTAGAGAAAAAAATGCTGTTAAAAACTTGTCATCCAAAGTAATTAACCACAATGAATATTTAGTATTAGATAAAGGTCTAAATTTCACACCGACTCAAAATGTGAACCATTTTAGTTTTGGTAATGATGTTGTTAAATTTTGTCGTAATTTAAGATGGCGCGAATTTTGGCATTCAAATCAAAAGAATAACAATAATAATATTAAATTACACAATGCACTATCTCAATTTCGTCCACACTCTAATAAAGAACCCCCTCCATTACCAAAAAATCATCCGGTAGAAAATTTTATTACTATATTATTAAACAAAGTAACACAGCCATCTTTTCTAAATAGCCTCAAACCAACATCAAACTTGTCAGTAGATGAACGTGCAGCTCTTGAGAGTCTTAGCAAGGATACCAGCATCGTCATTTTGCCGGCTGATAAAGGTTCCACTACTGTCATACTTAACAAAACTGACTATGTTACTGAAGGCTTGAGACAACTTAGAGATGAAACTTTCTATAAAAAACTATCCAGAGATCCAAACAAAAATTTTGCAGTGAAAATAAAAAAATATATTGAACAAAATAAATCAAATGAAAAATTATCAGACGAAGATGTTAAAACTTTAATTCCTAATCCTATCCGAACTCCAAATTTTTACCTATTACCTAAAATTCACAAGCCTAATAATCCTGGACGACCGATAGTCGCAAGCTTTAACTCTCCGACAGAAAGAATTTCGGCTTTTGTAGATTATTTTTTACAACCTTTTGTGAAAAATCTAAATTCTCATATCAAAGACAGCTATCATTTTATTGATATTTTAAAGAATACTGTAATTCCAAAGTCAGACGACCTATTATTTGTTACTATTGACGCCATATCCCTGTATACCAATATTCCTCATAATTTAGGATTGGAAGCCATTTCTTATTTTCTTGATGAGAGACCTCATCCTCAAATACCTTCTACAGATTTTCTTTGCAAATTAGCCGAGTTTGTCTTAACGTGTAATGCTTTTTCCTTTGAAGATGAATTTTATCTTCAAATTAAAGGGACTGCTATGGGAACTCGAATGGCACCTTCGTATGCCAACCTTTTCATGGGATTATTCGAGCAAAATTTTCTTCAAACGCAAAATTTAAAACCCATATTATGGTATAGATTTATTGACGACATAGTAATGATTTGGCCACACGGACAAACTACTCTAACAACCTTTCTTGACGACCTAAATAATTTTGGCCCTTTGAATTTCACTCATACCATTTCTAAATCACAAATTACTTTCTTAGATGTTGATTTAACGATTTCCGAAGGTAAAATTAAAACCGCGATTCATATAAAACCTACAAATAAAGAACAGTATTTACACTTTGATAGCTGTCATCCATTTCACACCAAGAGATCCATTCCCTATTCAATGTCCATTCGCGGACACCGTTTAGTTAACAACAAAGAAAATTTAGATAAATATCTCAATAATCTAAAGCAATCTCTTCTTGAAAGAAAATACCCTGCTCCTCTATTGGATAAACATATTCTAAACTCTGAAGTAAAATATATACCAAAACCTAAAATTACTTCAAATAAAAATAATAATAATAATAAAATCTTTCTTATCACCACTTATTTTCCTGGTGCTGAGAAACTGCGAGATATATTATCTGATTTATTCCCCATCATTTCTAATGATGCATCCACTAAGGATCTCTTAGATTCACCGCCAATTTTATCTTTCCGCAGACCACCTAATATTAGATCAATATTAAACAAAACAAAAAATAATCAAAATTTCTCTATTGGTAATAATACTTTTGGCCTTCAACCTTGTGGTCGTCCACGTTGTAAAACTTGTCCTCTGTTAGATCTAAGTCCTTTTTTTACCAGTCCAAATACTACTAATAGTTACAGGGTTCCCTTTCATTGCAGTTGTATTTCAAAAAATATAGTATATCAACTTCTGTGCAGGACTTGTGATGCCTTTTATATCGGTGAAACAACAACACCACTTAATATTAGACTAAATAATCATAGGGCTAGTGTAGGAAATGAAAGCCAACTCCCAATATCTTTGCATGCCAGGGCGCAATTTATCTTTTGATCAATGTTTTAAAGTTAAAATAATAAAATGGCTTGGTGATAATGCAAAAGAAAGGGACGTCAAATCTTGGGAATTAGCTTATATTTATATTTTAGGCGCTTGCAAAGGTTCCGGTCTCAATAGGCAAAATTAATAAGGTTTATCATATTATCATAATCATCAAATGCTTTTTATTTTAATTTATAATCATTCATTTAAAATAACGTTTTGCACGGTTGGTTATGGTACCTTAACTAAATTGTGTAAAATATTATTAATCCATTTCTTTTTGTTCGATATTTTGAATTTAAATTTTCAACGAATTGTTCGATTTCAGAAATGTCGCATATCTTGACGACGGCTGAGCCGAAATATTGATATACATTTTATAACAATCACTAATATTTAAGAAACACTAATCGCCTATTATTTTCCAGCATTCATTCTCGTCTCGCATTGTTGTGTTGCCGCTGTAGGAGACAGTAGGAAGCCATTTTGATCAGGTTCCAATACCACAGCAGGAAACACCTAGCAAACACTGAAAGAAGAGAAAAAAAAGGCGTGGAGTCACTCCTGGTCACCACAGACCAGATAAGTGCCCTTTCATTATTTTATCATTTCATTTATTTAGTAATAAACATAATTTCAATTTGAATATATATATATATATATATATATATATATATATATATATATATATATATATATATATATATATATATATATATATATATATATATATATATATATATATATATATATATATATATATATATATATATATATATATATATATATATATATATATATATATATATATATATATATATATATATATATATATATATATATATATATATATATATATATATATATATATATATATATATATATATATATATATATATATATATATATATATATATATATATATATATACTTATATATATATATATATATATATTAACCCCAAAAAACTTATTGGCAAATCTTTGTATTAGTTTATTTTAAATTTGACTTCATTGCGTATTGTCGGTTGACAATTAAAAATTAAGATATCAAATGGTCGACTATAAAATGTCGTTATAGTGATACCTCCGCCATTTCTGAATATTTTTTTTTGTAAAACCAGTATAATATTCTTATTATACTGGTTAAAATTTTAAAAAAATAAAATAAAAAATAGAAAACTTGGAAATTAAATTACAATGGGAAAGTTACTTGTATGGGAAAGTTATTGCGAGTTGTGTCGCATTATTTTTTGCGTATTTTTAATTCTGTGACACCCTGTAAGCGGCCACAAGGGGTGGTTCGCGAATCGAACGCATTATATTTGAAATGCTCACCACCTAGCGTGCACAACCTCTATAGATTCTCTCCCACGTGGTGGGAAGTAGTGGGAAGCTCGGGGCCGCGCCGCGCTCCCCGTTTGCTGGCCACCGCGCCATCAGGGCTACCCACCACTCGGCGAAATCCCGCCAGTTTGTTTTTGGGGGTTAACTGATGTAGGTTTTGTATTAACCCTGCCAGGCGATCGGCGGGGACCAAACAGAAAAGATGCTCTACATTAATATTATCATTGATTATTATAGAGTATTAGATTATCATAGAGTATTAGATTGCTCAGTGCCGCAGTAGATTTCGGCAGCTAGGATTTTACGACGAAACTTAACGTGTAGATGGCACTCATAGTTCCAAAACATTTTATTTTTATTTTTGTTAAAAACATACAGCATAAAAAAATTAAAAATAAGCATAATATATAACAGTAGTAAAGCCAATGATGTTTTAAATTATTTTCTATATAAGGATTACAAAATATGCTAAACAATACAATACAAAGAAAACCAAAAAGAATTTAAAACTAACAGTTAAAATCGCTATGTGCGAGTGTATGGGTATTGGTGTGTGTTTGTGTGATGGAGAGCGTGTATGTGTGCCTGTGTATATGTTTGTATGTGTGTGTGCGTGTATGTAGGTATGTTTGTGTGGGTGTGTGTATCTGTAGCGAGAATGTGCTTGTGAGTGCTTGTATGTGCATGCTAATTCAATCCGATCTGATAATCAGCTTTTCGCGTACCTCCTTAACAAAGGATCGACTATTTTGGTGATTACATATGTCAATATCGTTAAAGCATACTTTGTATGCATGCATAATGCGCGGCAATAACGAATTGGAACCATAGTTAGTGTTGAACCTTAGTACGTAAAAAGTTGAGTGAGCGCGTGCGAGTCGGGAAGGCCCTCGTAAGCTCACCCATTGATTTATATTCTCTTATGTTCAATATGCTCTCTTGCTCTCTCTTATGCTCGGTCTTCTTCGCGGGCTGAATGTTGAGCAAAGCGCCTTCCTGCGCGATCATCACGCCGGAGATTAGCTTGTTAAGCTTCTCGTCTTTTCGGATTATCAGCTGCAGATGGTGCAGGAGGATACGAGTTCTTAAGATTTGTTGTTGCGAACCGCTTTGCCCGTCAACACGAGCAGTTCCGCAGCGAAGTACTCCATCTCAGCAGCTAGGTAGACTGGGTGCCGGCTTCCACGCTGTCGGCATTGTAGCTTGCGCATCAGACGATAGACATAACCGCCTAGGAATTGGAGTCCGGTGCGGTTCGAGCGTGACTACCTTTCCTTTCACTTTAGCACCGTTGCCACGTCCGGACATCGGTATACCGTCACATGTAATTCATTCGTAAATTAGAGCGCGAATCTAGTAAACAAACTGGGGATAAATTAGACAAAAATGTTCTAGTATTTTTGTCATTTTCATCCCAATATTAGTTTTTTTACAATATTCAAACCAACACTAAATAGCCCAAGTCCCTACTTTCTCAATAGTACTTAGGTCGTATTCCATAGAGGTGTATGCCTTTAGCAAGGAACATAATTTATTTATTTATTTATTTATTTATTTATTTATTTATTTATTTAACAGGGAAAACATAGAGCGCTACAAAAAAATATTACAATTACATTAAATACAATATTTCTGGCCGATGACATGCTTTCAACAATAGTTTTAGTTAGTTAAGTCTCCAATACGCACAGTGCATTCTGTGGGGGTTGGGAGGGGAAAAGGAAAGGAAAAGGAAGGAATGGGTGTTAATAGATTTTAAGTAATAATGTGCAGTACAAAAAATAAAAATTTGAAAAATTTGAAAAGTTAAGAAAATTAAGAAAAAATTACTCCATCATATAAACCTATCATATACAGTTAAAGAACAAAGAACGAAAAACCAAGTAGTCCCTAAGACAATAGTATCCCATGAGAAATGTCTATGTCGCATTTTCGATTAATTTTAAGTATATGCTTTGCTTAAATTTATTCTCTTTCATGTTAAATAGGTCGATATTCTGGAAATGATTATCGTAAGTTGACATTAAGCGGTACATGATGGAATTCTGGGCATACCTAGTACGGATGCGCGGGACTTCGAAGGTACGGGGGAAGCGAGCCACGCGTGGTGGAACGTGAAAAGATAGATTATGTATGAAATACGGGTTGTCCACGTTGTTATGGATAACTTTGTGTAATAATACCTTTGTGTAATAATAAAACCCAATATTTGAATAGCTATATATTTTTGGACTCTTGTCCAAAAAAAACGACTTTTGTTGTAGTCCGAATACATGTGATGGATAATGACTAAAGAAATTAAATAAAACAGAAATTATTACATATTCCTAGAAGATTATGCACCTAAATATAGCGTATTCTTTTACATTGTATTTGCTTTGATATGTATTGTAAAATCGTAACTCTGTAATACATAATTAAACCCTGTAGTATGTATGTAATATGTAATAAAAATCGCAACCATGCGATAGTTGTAAAGTAAAAATCAGATAAATTAATCAAATATAAATCATCCGTGCAACATTAAAAACGGTTGAATTGCGTGGAATTGAATCAAGAGCAATATTTTCTTATCCTATATGGTATTTGATTTCTTACCTTATAGGGTCATCGATTTTATAGGGTATTTGATTGTTAAATGCCAGCATCATTGGTTAAATTATTAGATTTTTATAATCAATCAGACATTTATATATATTTTAAAAATCATTATCAATGTTATTACTGGAGGCGAAATATGAAAGTGAAATGTTATCACTTTCGCCGGACAATACTTTCAGTTCCACCAGTACGTTGCCAGCGCAGAAGGGTAGCAGAAGCCTAATATGTCATTGAGCAATCTAATTCCTAGGTTATCAATAATTCATAATCATAATAATAATTACTATCATTATAAATAGGATAGAAAACGAATTTACCGCGTGAAATTTGTAGGACCCGACGTTTCGGTGACGTTGCAGCCGCCGTTGTCTAGGGTAGACTGCCCTAGACAACGGCGGCTGCAACGTCACCGAAACGTCGGGTCCTACAAATTTCACGCGGTAAATTCGTTTTCTATCCTATTTATAATGTCAAACAACCGCGATAGTCTTCGATTTTATATAATTACTATCATATCCAGTCTTCTATTATGATTGTTAAAATAAATCTAACATTCAGAGTATAAAATATTTTTATTTCACAGAGAATAATCACTAATAGACCATTTTCAATGCGCGCGAACTGTAAAACCGTGGCGTTATAGGCGGCTGTACGCAAGCACAATGTGCAGCCGGTTTTGATTTTTGTACTTTTGCATCATTCCCGCTCGCATTTATCGATATGCATCTGGTTAGCGCGGTACAGTTATCTGCAGAATTGCAATAATATTATGAAATCATTTATTTTTTAATGTAATGATACTCATATGACGAAATAAGTATCCTCTTTTCACAGAGAAATGATATAAAACTGTAGGTGTAGTCCACCTAGGGTGATAATATATTTAATAAGTAAATTGTGTTGTTGTTCTTGTTGTCGTTCATTCTTATGTTAATGTCATTCAGTCACAACGGTGGCTGTCGAAAGTAGCTATTTACTTCAAATATTACACTCTATGTGAAATACGTCTGCAGTCTCTTAATTTTTGTCTCAATTTTTTTTTTGTTTTTTATTTATTTTCTTAATTCAAGTTACAATTTACATAAATAAAATCCTCATCCTAACACAAAAACATTTTATAATAAGTGTATAAATTATACCTAGCTTAGAAAGGAAATTCATCTTTTTGACATATCGGTTTATCACCTCACTAAGTATGAACCTGTGTTGAGGTGGTACTAACATAGGTATATTATTTTGAGACGAGAGGGCTTATCTAATACGTGAATACAATTTAAAAACTAAAGTTAAAATTGAAAACATCAATAAAATTATACAAATTAAATTAAAATTTATGACAATCTACTAGTAGTAGTAGTAGTAGTAGATGGAGTGGGGGGCTTGTTTCCAGCCCTTGATGTCACCTAGATCTGTAAGGTCTTTTGTAACTACCCACTGTGTGGTTAGGTCAATTGTCAGCTAGTAGCCCGGTACTTCTTACCAGACTAAGTAGGTCACTGACCTTCAAGTTGGGCAGATCGCTGGGTTCGAGAAAGGCTCGTCCCAGTAAACTGTGTCTTTTGGCGGCGAGCCCTGGACAGCGGCCAACAATGTGTATGCTGTCTTCAGGTTCCTCGCCACATATTCGGCAATCCTTGCTCTCAGTCAAGCCAAGGTTGAATAGATGAGCTCTAAGGGTCGTGTGTCCGGTGAGGAGACCGATAGTGGTTCTAAGGTTCTTCTTGCTCATGTCAAGTAGGGCCTTGGTTTTCTTCTGTAGTGGTTGCTCCATCATGGCTTTTGCCTGGCGACATCCCTGACTCTGTTTCCAGGAAGCCCGATGTTCCTGCTCCAAGCAGTCCCTGATGATTTTCTTACCTGTAGCGAAAGGGACCCCTACAGCTGGCTCCACTGGGCAATCCAGTGTGCCCAGTTTTGCCAGTCTATCGGCCTCTTCGTTTCCGGGTATGCCTTGGTGACCCGGTATCCACATTAGGGTGATTTTGTTGGATTTTCCCAATTTGTTGAGCTCCTGCATGCAGTCCCAGACCACAGAAGATTCTGTGGTGGCTTTAGCCAGAGCGTCCAGTGCTGCTCTGCTGTCAGAGCAGATGAGGATTTGTCTGTTTTTTACCTCAAGTCGACTTTGTAGTTTTATGCATTCCAATATGGCAAGTACCTCGGCTTGGAAAACCGTAGCGTATTGTCCAAGGGGGATGCTGATTCTGTGGTTGGTTTTGGGTCCGTACACGCCTGCCCCAAAACGTCCATTTGTTCCTGAGCCGTCGGTGAACCAGGCGTCTGCGTTGTGGCTTTGAAGCCACTGCGGATTTTTCCATTCTTCCCTGGTGGGGATTAGGATTTTATAGGATTTCTCTACCGAAATTTTTTTCCGTAGTCGATCCTGGGTCAGAGTGAATGGGCTTTTGTGGAGGAGGTTTAGCTCAGGATGATTGTGCCCTCCACGCTTCCACTCGCCCAAACACTTCAGTCTGTATGCTGTAAGTCTGGCGGAGTGGATGATGAGCTTGTCCAGAGGCGGGCAGCAGAGTGCCACCTCTAATCCCGCTGTTGGGGTGGTCTTCATGACGCCAGTTGCAGCCCTCAGGTAGTTACCTTGAAGGCTTTTAAGCATTTTTACTGTCTCAAGCTTTTTCACCCTGGACCACCAGACTATTGCAGCATAGGTTAGTCTAGGCAGCAGTACTGCCCTGTAGAGCCATAAGGCGACCCTGGGTTTGAACCCCCAGGTTTTTCCCATGACTCTTTTGCACGTCCACAACGAGGCATAGAAGGTTGTTCTCTTGCGCTCGAGGTGGTGCTTCCAATTGAGCTTTGGGTCTAGATAGACTCCAAGGTATTTAACTACTGTAGCGTATTCTATCTCCTTATCCCAGAGCTTGAGACACTCAACGGGTTCGGGTTTATATTTTCTGGTGAAAATCATGGCCTTAGTCTTGCTTGGATTAGCGGATAGACCTCTGGCCTGGCACCAGTCTTGGGTGGTCTTAAGTGCTTTGTCCATGAGCTCCTTAAGTATTGATAGGAAGTTTCCTCTGACTACTATGGCCACGTCATCAGCGTAGCCGTAGACAGAGAGGCCTAGGTTTTGTAGATCTATTAGGAGTTCGTCTACAACGATGCTCCACAAGAGGGGGGAGATGACTCCACCCTGTGGACAGCCCTTAGCAGGGATTCCCGTGATGGAGGTGTCGCCTTGATAGACGGTCAGATTCCTATTTGATAGCATACTCAATGTCCAGTCAATAATGGTCTCTGGTATTCCTCGTCTGTGCATAGCGTTTTTTATAGTTGCATATGATGTGGTGTCAAATGCTCCTTCGATGTCCAGGAATACTCCCAGAGCGTAACCTTTCGCCGCTAACTGTGTCTCTATTGTGCTCACCAGGTGATGTAGGGCAGTGTCCGTAGATCTGCCCTCCCTATAGGCATACTGAGCATCAGCCAGCGGTTGAAGAGCTAGGTGGTTGTTTTTCAAGTAGCCGTCAACTAGTCTCTCCAGTGATTTCAGGAGAAAGGAGGTGAGGCTAATGGGTCTGTAGTCTTTGGCAAAGATGTGGCCGTTCCTGCCTGCCTTTGGAATGAACGTGACTCTTGCGCTGCTCCAGGCATGAGGGACGTGTCTGAGGGCTATGCTCGCTCTGAGTACCTTTGTTAGAGGGCCCAGCAGCTGGCTTAACCCTTTTTGTAGTAGGACTGGGTATATTCCATCCGGTCCAGGTGATTTGTAAGGGTCGAAGGTGCTCACGGCCCATTCTACTGCTTTTGGATTAACTATCTTGGCTGCAAGGGCCCACTCCCTGGGCTTGTGGAGCCTCTTGGAGTTCTCCCCTGCGGCAATTGGGTGTGAGGATTCCTGGAAGCCCGGAAAGTGTGTTTCCATTAGGAGCTTCAAGGTTTCCTTGGTGTCGCTTGTGTGTCCCCCCTCTGGTCGTTTAAGGCATCCCAGCTGGGGGCGGTTGTTAGAGCTGAGGATCTTGTTGAGCCTGGAGGCTTCGGAAGCTGTTTCCACGCTCTCACAAAAGTCCCTCCAGCTTCTTCGTTTGGCTTTAACAATGGCCTTGTTGTATTCGTTTCGGGCGTTTTTGTATTCCTCCCAAAGATGTTGCGAGTTAGTGTTGTGATTTCTCGCCCTATTGAAGCACCTTCTCAGCGTAAGCCTGAGCTTGGTCAGCTCTGGGTTCCACCATGGGACCTTTTTTGAGAGGTTTTTTTGTTTCAAAGGGCAATTCTGCTCGTAGGCGTCTATAACGGCATTAGACAGTGATAGTGCAGCTGTTTCTAGTTGCTCTTTGGTGTGGAATCGATTCGGAACCGTGGTGAGCTTGATAGCCAGGTCCCTATCGAATCCTTCCCAGTTGGTATTTCTAGGGTTGCGAGCCCACTGAATTTCCAATGAGTGCCGAAGCGTTAGATGGATCTGCCTATGGTCCGAGCCTGAGGGTTCATCTGAGACCCTCCAGTCTTGAACCAGGTCGGCCACTTCTTTTGTGCAGATCGTGATGTCCAGTACCTCCTGTCTTCTTGAGTCTATGAAGGTAGGTTCTGTTCCTCTGTTGAGGATGGTGAGTTCATTGCCTAGGATAAAGTCATGCAGGCTTACCCCCCTCGGGTTTATGTTGGAACTACCCCAGCACACGTGGTGGGAGTTCGCATCGCAACCCAGAAGGAGTTGGAGCCCGCGTTGTTTCGCATATGTCACTAGGTTGGTTATATCTTCTTGCGGTGGCAGGTCAGTGGAGTCATAAGGCATGTATGCTGACCCAATGAGTAGATCCACCGTTCTGTCTCCTGTCAAGTTGATTTTTGTTAAAACGACCGTTAGGTCATCGCCGCTGAGTTGTGGCAGAAAAGTGGCTGTGACGCCCTTAGTGACCACGCAGGTCCTGAGTTTCCGAGTCGGTTGGGCCTTATGAATGGTTCCGCAACCTCCTAATCCACTTATAGTATCCCTAACAATCCAAGGTTCTTGGATTAGTGCTATACTTGTCTGCGCCACAGCCATGCTCCTGGTTAATATCGCCGAGGCGCTGTTGCTGTGGTGCAAGTTGATCTGGATTATGGGGACTTTTAGGTGGTTCATTTTGCTGTACCTCCTTCCGTTCCCTCCACTGCGTCCGACTCCTTCCTAGGCTTATTATCGAGCAGCCTTACGGATGCCCGTGCTAGCCCACAGTAGGGTCGGAAGTTGCAGGCCCTGAGAGTGGCCAATGAGGAGTCGCTCACCAGACAGGCGAAGTGGACGCTCGAGGCATCCTTCTTCGTGCTCCCCCTGGCGACGGCCCACCCATCGGTCTTCAGACCTGGGTTTTGCTTGTCGAGGAGTAGAAGTACTTTCTCGACAGTGTACTTGGGCTCCTCCACGTGGACCACCACTCGATGGCGTTTGGGCAGCTCATCGACCGGCAGCACACACACGGATTCACCTTGGACGAGTAAGTCCGTGGAAAGGCTTCTGAGCCAGTTCCCCGTCTCCTCATCTGCGCACGAGAAGACGATTGCACCGTCCCTCTCCCAGCTGCCGGTAAAGGATGGTGTTTTAGTGCCAACAGGAATTTCCATGATGGCGTCCACAATCTTGTCCCGGATGGCTTCTATGTCGCCGGCTTCAAGTTTTTTGTCAGGGTAGCCCCTTATTATGAGGGCTAGCCTGAGGAGTCCTTTCGTGGCCTGGGCGTAAGAACCTTGGTCGGAGACTTTCGGTCTTTTCCCTGTCGCCTGATGGGAGGGGCTTGGGGTGTTTGGCCCTTGTCTGGGGCGTTTAGGAGCCCCAGGGGCCTCTGCAGTCCCGTCCTCCGGCTTAGAGTTAGCACTGGAGGCTCGGGGGTTAGCAGTTAGCCCCTCTCTCATCAGTTTTTTGTAGCGACGCCTTGCGGCGCCGTTATATCTAATGCGGGTTTTGGGTGGGCTTTTTGATGGGCCCGCCCCCGCGTTGGGTGCCTCCTGTGGTTCGCTTTGAGACAAAGCCACCCCCTGGAGTGCTTCAATTAGGTTTATTTTTGGTGGTGTACTGTTTATTAGATCCATTTTGTTCCCACGAGTTCCGCGGTAGTGCGATATCACCCGGACAGAGCCGCGTATGACCGGGGCTTGGCTTATACTACCCGGAGGACGCCCGGTATCCGGGAGG
Source organism: Micropterix aruncella (assembly GCA_944548615.1). NCBI lineage: Eukaryota > Metazoa > Arthropoda > Insecta > Lepidoptera > Micropterigidae > Micropterix > Micropterix aruncella. Next base: position 30,116,130 of record OX155963.1, read on the forward strand.
CACCGTAAGAGACGCAGCACTCCCTGCGCCATGCAGCCATTAGCACGGTAGCTTACACCTCGGCTTGGAGAGTTGGTCCGCGGAGGGGCCTTCCACACACAGTGTATTAGCCACCACTACCCGAAGAGCACCCGGCCTCGGGTATCATCCCTCGAGCCGGGGTCCCTTCGGGCGTTCTCCTATCCGCCACCTGGAGACGCGCCCGGTTGGTGCTCAGCCGCCGGGTGACAATCTACTAAGTTATATAAAATAATATTTTTTTAATATATATTAGATACAAACACATATAAATACAATATTTACCATATATAAATATTATTATATATTATATATAAATATAATATTATATAACATTATATACAAAGTCATACATATAATATGATACATAACATGATCACACTCAAGTCCTCAATAATTCTTCACAGTCTTCCCTAGATTTATTTAAAAGCCAAGTTGCCACCACTCTTCTAAACGTAGCGTAAGGTACGTCGGTCGTTTGTACGTCCATTGTCAGTTTATTGTAAAGCTTCGGAGCTAGAAATGTATAATGTCTTTGTCCGTACGTCGTGTTCATTCTCCCCTCTGTCTTTCTTTGTATTTTATACTATGTTATTCATGATTTCCTTCTGCTGCTATAAAAATACCAAGCAAAGCGCATATTATTTGTAAATAACAAATTTACATTATATGCCGTGCTAAAAGAAAAGACGAAGCACAACCGCTCGAAACTTGTTCCATTTAATATCGTCTAATCGGACGCTATGGTATTCTTCTACGGGGCTCTTGAGCTGCGTAGCTTGCGCGCTTCGTTGTCTGTCGATTTCTTCCTTATGATCATAAGCTTGATTGCGCTGACCTAAATCTAGTTCTCGCGGACCTTTAGTCACAGAGTACAGACCACAGTATACCAAGTTAGAAGAAGTAGACGTACTCATGAGCGACAGGATATTGCGGCGACAGGGTAAGCGAGTTAAAAACACAGCTCCCTATCTGCGGCGACAAGGTGCGAGGAAAGTGAGCAAAGGGGTACGTCTCGACGAACGCCTTTAGTTAGCATTACGCGCGTGCGAAGGTTGGGAAATTTATCAAACGTTTAAACATCTGCGTCGGTTGAGTAGTAGATATGCGGCGGCTATATGCGAGCCCTTGGGACTCGTGACGTACCTTGCATCGATTTCAATTTATTTTTAATAGACGCTAGTGTATGGTATACTGCAGTACAGAAAGTAGCTCTCTTAGAACAAATTGAAATCGAAGCGAACGACGTCACGAGTCCAAAGGGATCGCATATGGCCGCTACTTCGTCCAAGCTCCATCCGCGCGTACTCTAACCAAAAGTATTCGCCGAGACATATCCGTCTGCTCACTTCCGACGCACCCTATCCCCGCTTGACCCTGCCGCTCAAGAGTGCGCTTACTGTTCTAACTCGAAAACTTTGCCTTGGTGGTCCGCGGACCACCAGCTAGGAACCACTGCTATTTAGGTATGGAAAAAGGAAAAATATCGGTAGGGATGCAAAATTATTTCTTTTAATACACGTAGGTAAGTAATAACATTATTGTATACATAATTAGATTTCAGGTTCTGAATCCTGTAACAGCGGGATAAAGAACAAAGCTATATCTCTTCCTCGCGTGCGTGCGGAAGACACGCGTCGTCCTTGCTGAGCAATTTTCGATCCAAGACTCCGGGTTAAGCGAGTTAAAAACACAGCTCTCTATCTCTTTCTGGGTTGCATGCCAGAATGAACTTTATAAGGAAGCTAAAGTTCTTGATTGTAGGCAACTTTTTCAAAAAAATTCCCTCTTAAGGCTACATTTGGACAAAAACTCAAATTTAGGAATAATTCAGAACCGGCGACCAATGAGACAAGTTTTAGAAAATAGCTTAATAATACCCAGAATGAAAACATCATTTGGACAAAGACATTACTTTTTCATTGCGCCGATATTTTACAATCTGATCAATATGGAAATAAAAAGGAATTTGACATTTAGGGAATTCAAAAATAAATTAAAGAAATGGTTATCGAATCATAACAGACTAACCATACATCAAATGTTAGAAATAATCGTTTAATAAATCTTATGGACACAAATTATTACCATATTTTTAAACATGTATGTTGAGTATATTTTAACCTTGAACAAACTACTAAAAATTATAAATAGGATAGAAAACGAATTTACCGCGTGAAATTTGTAGGACCCGACGTTTCGGTGACGTTGCAGCCGCCGTTGTCTAGGGTAGACTGAAGAGCTGTCAGTCCGTTGTTTTGCGGGTAGGCCGCAAACCGCTGCCGCCACTGCGTAGGTTATAACGGTGGTGGGGGGCCGGGCTCGGAGCGCGGGAATTTTTAAAATCCGTCTTGCACACAACACTCACTGTATCCTGTTTTACGTCTTTGCGTTCGGCGTTCGGCGGCGGGAATATTTTAAGAAGAGGGTTCCACGTTAAATGTTCTGAGGGTTAAAATGAGGGCGTCGTTCTATCACCCTGGAGTGAGCGTAGAAGACTTGGGACAAAACAGTCCACCATCTAGCTACGCCACAACCCGTTAGAGACCAACGCCTTACCGCGAGATAGCCAGTAATGTTACCTGGCGGGCGACACTCGCGCCCTAACTACCAATTGTGACCAGATTTCTCCTGTCTCTCGATTGGTTCCGAGTTCGAGGTCGCTTGCGCGGTCCTCTCCCTTACGAAGCGGTGAAACGGTGTATACCGAATCTATCGCGGACCACGGCGTCCTTTGCCCGGTTTTCGCCCAGGATCGGATGGCTGATGGTCATTTCAAGAGCAGTCGCCGTAAGGTCCGCACCCACCCCCGCTCTATAGGAAACAGTACAGCTTCCAGACTCCCCCGATTGTTAGTCAGAGTGGGAGAGGGAGCTAATGGGCCCATGATGAGGTGGCCACGATGACCCATGTGTTCAGGGTCGGTCACACTCACGGGTCAACACCCATCCGATGGCCTCCACGCATGGGGTGCGAACCTGGGTAGGACACTGGGTCAACCAGTCTCCCCTGGGAATCAAACCTCTGGCGCTCCTGGACGGTCTGCACACCGAGCGGCGCAAGCCAATCGACTGTGCTCTCCGACTAACAGTCGGGGGAGTCTGGGAACTGTATTGTTTCCTATAGAGCGGGGGTAGTTGTCTACCTTACGGCGACTGCTCTCTGCTCTTGAAATGACCATTAGCCATCCGATCCCGGTTCAGAGTCGGGCAAAGGACGCCTTGGTCCGCGATAGATTCGGTGCACACCGTTTCACCGCTTCGTAAGGGAGAGGACCGCGCAAGCGACCTCGAACTCGGAACCAATCGAGAGACCGGGGAAATCTGGTCACAATTGGAAGTGAGGGCGCGAGTATCTCGAGCCCGCCGGGTTTATTCCTGGCTCACTCGCGGTAAGGCGTTGGACTCTCACGGGTTGTGACGTAGCTGGACGTAGGATTGTACTGTCCAAAGTCTTCTACGTTCACTGCAGGGCGACAGAACGACTAATCGTTAAAACGTCCTGTGGTGACGGGCTCGCCCGTTGTAGTCGACACCGCAAGATGTTAGTCAGAGTGCACAATTGATTGGCTTGCGCCGCACGGTGCGCAGACCGTCCAGGAGCGCCAGAGGTTTGATTCCCAAGGGAAACTGACCAGGGCCAGAGTCCTACCCAGGTTCGCACCTCGTGCGTGGAGGCCATCGGATGGGTGTTGACCCGTGAGTGTGACCGACCCTGAACAGAATAGGTCTTCGTGGCCAACCCAGCATGGGCCCATTAGCTCCCTAAGCTAGCTAAGGAGTACACTCCATAAACATTAATTATCAATGTTATTAAAGGTGGTCAGATAAATTGCTTGGTGGTCAAATAAATTGATGAGTTTGGTATCAGCGCCACCTACAGTTAGCCTTGTCAGAAGTGTTGCCAAATCGTTATGTGGAGTTGAGCAATCTCATATTCCATATAATTAATTATACGGAGGAAATAGTATGGGTTAGCATACGAAACGATTTCTGACAATATGCAACAAAATGATTATTATCGCCATTAGATTTCAGCTTCTGAATCCTGTTTATCTGTGTGTATGTCTATTTGTACCTATATACAAGCTTGGGTGCATATAATATGTAGGTAGATGTATGTCCCGTCGCCACGGGCGGATCGTGCCATTCAACATCCGAATGCAGCGTTAAAAATGCCAGCGAATTGATCGCACCGCGTCAAATCCCGATGACGTCACACCGCGAAAAATTTAACGCGTCTGAGTCGAGCGTGGATACAGTACAGGATGCACCAATTTCTTGGTCCTTTGAAATACACTATATTACTATTATTCGATATATAAATGATAACTATGTTTAGCAACTATCGTCTATAGACAATATTCTTTAGTCAATAGTCTTTTATTCATCGCGATGGAAGCGGGATGGAAAAGACGCCCTCAGATTTGGGGGAAAGGACACAGCTGGAGGATACAGAGTGATCATATTAAATAGTAATATATAATGTAATGTAATATATAATATATAAATAAATACAAACGGAGCTGCCATGGAATTCACCGACCGGAGTCGGGCCCATCATAATACTATTTTTTTTTACACTTCTGGGGATGAGCAGTGGATTCCGGACTTACGAACCGGCTGTGGTAGGTTTAGGACAGCTGTCTTGCCACATGTGAGCGTTCACCTTACCACCCATTCACTCCCCCTTCGAAGCCATAAAATTTGAGATGCGCAAATCGCAGTTTTAGATAATTTTTCTAAGAAAGAGTTGATTATTTTTCTGGAAAGGCCAAGATCTTTAAAGAGGTGAAATAGAGATTTAGCTGGCAGGCCACGAGCGCCAACTTCCACCGCGTGAAGGTGAACAGTGAAGCCGTTCCGGGTTACGGCATTTGCAAGATCATGGTATTTATTTAATTTGTACTCGTGGTCTTTTGGGATATTTGATTCCCATGGAACAGTTAATTCTACAATAAGAGCCACCTTCCGAGATAGAGAGTAAAGAGTTATATCTGGACGGTGGGCTGTACATCCGAGACTTTCAGGGAATTTATACTGCTTAGAGACCGAATCAACCTCCAGAATCCAGTCTGTAGCTTTCTCGATTATTGAGAAAGGTTTTGTAGTTAAATGTTTTTTGCCTTTAGAGCCATCCCGCACAAACTGTATTGGGGGTTTGGAGGATACTGTCAAACCCTTGTTGGCACGAGCCACTGAGAGACTAATTACGTCGCGAATAACAGCGAGAACTTTGTCATGGCGGTAAGTGTACCGTCCTTGATCTAAGGCCGATAGTAATATATAATGTAATGTAAAAAAGTAATATATAATGTGTTAATATAAGACAAATTCGATAGTCTTTTATTCATCAGAAATTGCAAATACAGTTGGATATGTCAAAATAATAAATGTTTAAAACACAAATAATCAAAACATGAAACAACAAATCAAGAAATCCAGGTTCCTGGTATTGTATCTGTGCGTAGACTAATTCTCAGACAACAATCATTCTAGCAATATTAATCGTACCTATAACTCTCTTATGTTAAGTTCTTGAAATGCATTAAAAAGTATTTTAATAGCCTTTTATTCATCCAAAATTGCAAATATAGTGGTATATTTCACACTAATGAACATTTTTAAATGTAACATTTGGAACATTTTTTTAAATGGAACATTTATATTCCAGACAATATTTGATGTATATTGTTTTTACCATTTAATTGTTTAACTGTTTTTCAGAATTCACTGTAAACTTATTTCTAAAACTTTTAATTTTTGTTTTGATAATTTTTAAGGATATTAATTTTTGTACTGATAATTTTGATAATTTTGTAAATCATGAGATTCGGCACATACGCAATTATAAATTAAGCATGCCGAGTACACATATAATATTATACTCTAATTAGAAACAAAGTAAAAATGTTATCGATAGTCATGTAATATTAGAGTATTGTTTGTGTACCTTTTATAATAAGTAAATAAATAAATAAATTTTAAAACAAATAATCAAATGTAATATAAATGTAATATAAATGAAACAAACAATAAAAAAACAACGAAATAAGTAGTCTAAAACTAATGCAACAATAATGAGTCCAATTGCGTTTCTATTGAGTTTAAATTAAGACGCTTTAAAAATAAGTAGGATTAGTGCGTGCATTAAAATAAAAGCTATCGCGTTTCTGTCAGATTTAACACACGTAACAAAATCTGCGACTTCGTTCTGTGTCTATGGTAATGTACTACAAAGCTGGCAACACTGGTTTTTCGAAACGTCAAAATCGGCGCTCTGATCCATTTTTCGCGCGGGGCTAGCAGGTTTGTTTGGCATTTCTTTTGTTTCGAATGATATCTGATGTGGCGGTGTTCTAAACACCTTCTCGTACTAAAAGACAGCATAATAATTTACAGGTTATAACTAAAGACGACTTTTGTTCGAATTCGAAAACGTACCGTTAAGTACGTACACTTAAGTACGTACCGTTGTCGTTATTCATTCGATCTCCTTTGTAATATCCAAACATACTGGAACATTTCAGCAGTAACAGCAAAAACGGCAAATTCGTACGTAAAAATACAAGCGTCACCCACTAAGTCGCACCGAAAACGCACGTTTTAAAATTGTCACGTTCAAGCCAGTTTTTATTCGGACAACTGTCAAATTTTGAGAAACGGAATAGCATTTCTACGAGAATGAAATAAATTTAATACAAAATGCATTAAACACGGTAGCACCAGAAATTGACATGAATCGCAATACCAATGTGACTTAATTTTTTAATTACGAATTTTGTAATAAATTTAACGCATTTTTTGACTTTATTTTAAACCGCCGAAGAAACGCAATTGAACCAATAACTATACTAATAATTGCAAGAGTGAGACAAAATAAAAGATAAATGCTTAATAATCACAATATATGTAAAGCGACAATAATTATAATGAATAATCAAACTTTATGAAATTATTCCCACGAGGTTTACCTCGCATAATGTAATAAAAAATATACTTTGAAAAAACCAAAAAATTACATTTCTACTTTAAAATAGCAATGTGAACTAAAAAGTAAAAAAAATAATACGTGTGGCACTCGGGGACTGCCGCGGTAAAGCTATTGCATAGCATTTTTAACAAGTTATGAAATTATAATTATTAATTTATTTTATTTATTTTTATTTTTTCTGATATCAGATAACTGCGCTCTATCGGAAAACGTTGAAATTATTCCGAATCATTTGCGGCTGCGAAAGCAAATGATTCGGAATAATTTAAACGTCTTCCGATAGAGCGCCGCGCACGATTTTTTTATTCGATAAAGCAAAAAAAACGGATTATTCGAAAAAATCGTTGTTAAAAAGATAGATAATTAAATTATCTTTAAAATGGTGCAGGTTTCATAATAATACGCCGAATAGTATTTGCGTAGTAGTCGTTTTTGTGTTCGGTTAGACCTAATTTCACAAATTAATTACACTATGTAATATAAACAAAATCTAAAATATTCAAAGCTAAGAATCTTAGGAAAATGTCCTTGTTTAATATATATTTTTTTCGAATCGTAAGGAGTGCTCGTTTAGACGTAATTATCAGTTTAAAATCATTAATTTCTTCATTCGGTCGCCGCGCTGGCCTAGGCCCGCGATAAAAGCTATGCAATAGGTTAAAAAAATATATAAAGATATTGTTCAACAGTGATAGAAAGTACACAAACTCAATATACTTAAATGATTTTGAATATGTTTAAAATGAGAATAAAGTGATTAAAAAAAGTAACAATTTAAAAAAGTGTGAGATGCTTTCTACTTTCTTTACATAATAACTCTATATTTACAAATATATACAAATGAAATATTTATATCAATTGATTAAGATCAACCCCACGATTTTTTTATATTAAAATTAGGTTTTTTGACAATTACTTTATTCCCATTTTAAACTTACACTTATCATGTACACTGAGAATAATATTGGATTGATTCTTACATTCCTATTTTGTTATTACGGTTTTATACAAAATAACGATGTTCCAATCGTAATTTTGTTGAATTACAATGATTTTTGTTGAAACTCCATTACTCGATTATATGTTTCAATATTTTGCAATACGGTTAATACGTAAATAACAGTATACTGTAGTATCAATACGATTCATGTATCACTATAACTGTACGTACACTACTAAATGCTGATATGTTTGAATGACGATCCCAAGGCCGCGACGTAATGAAATAACATTATTTTTTAATATGTAGAAACCCTGGTTACTGAAATAATTGAAAATTATTGCTATTTGAAATTAACAATTCAACAAAATTGTGTGTATTTTAGTTTTTGGTGTGATAAAAATAATATTTTTTTCTTTATTGGAGTCGTCGTCCCACTCAGCCTATAAATATGAGACCTATCATTTAACCCTTAAAAAGCTAGCCATGAGAATGAAACCCACGACGGCATGTTTTCAACCCTAGAAAATGTCTTTGTAGGGGATGTTAGTGCACGCATACTAATGTATAATGGTGGCGTATTCAATGAAGGCGACTTGTTTCGCATATAATTACATAATTGCATAAATACGGAAATCGGACGCACCTGCTAGTTAGTCGCAACCGAAAAACCACCGATCGGTGGTATTAGCATTCCAGCGATTAATGCTCACCTTGATCTGGTATATAATCGCTTATTTATGATAGTAAAATAAATGTCCCCAATTAAAATTAAAGAGAAATATAAAAACGAAAGATAAAATGGCGCCCAACTCTTGCCGTATAAGTATAGCAAAAAGAGATTCTATATTTTCTTTATAATATATTGAAGTACCTGAAAGACGAGGCACTGGACTATACCAGGACAAGATTGTATAATTTGTGTCCCACATAAAAAAAACAAAAAAAGGTTTTTAAAAAGGACTATTTATCCTAACAAAGCTAATTGTTTCCATCCCTCTCCTTCACTAGATTTACCAAAGGGGTTTTTTGTTTACCTTTTTTATATGTTATATTATAATATTTTATATATTATACTTATTTTTTATTAACTTTACTGCCGAAAACTCAAATGTATCATAAATAATTGTCGATTGGCTTTAAGAAATTACTTGAATTACCGCTATTTTGAAAAAAATGTAAATGAATTTATTTATTTCATTTATTTCGGAGCTAAATTAATTAAACGGGTTCACCATCATTTCCCGTTATCTGTACGTAACTACGATATGGTACAACTAGACCAAAAATAAATAACGAAACAACTCTGTGTTGTTAACTCTCGTTTACAGTTGGAAAGTACCGCACGTTTACAACTCTAAGGGAAAGAAAGGCAAACCCTGTACGAAGGATGAAAGAAAGTAATCGAAGAGGACATTAAAAGTACAGTTATAAAGGATGCCGTAAAGGCCAACTCACGATTTCTAGTTTTTATAACGGGATAAGGAAAGGGTATTATTATGGTGTCATAAATGTTTTTTTTAATTTTATTGTGTTCAGAATTCTTACACAGCTACTTACTATAATAAGGTTAATATAATATAATTTAACAATATACCTATTAGGCCGATTATTTTGTTTTCCACATCTTAGATAACACAGAATTGGCGACCTTATTACACGACTGCCCAACAAAAATGAGTGTAATGTGTTTAGGGTTCATGTAATCGTATGTATCTTTTCCGTTTCTTTATTCCGCCATAACTGCTAAATGCTTGAAACGATTTAGAAGTGGGTAGTAGTATTAACATATGTATGTCAATCCGGATGTTGAACGCTACCTTAACTGTTCAAATGTCAAATGAATAATTGTCTAAATGTCAAATAAATTGAGAAAAAACATCGTATTTATTGTTAAACAGCTGAAGACGTCACGGGCCATTCAAAAAGCCCATCGACTGACTCACAGAAAGTGCAATCGTCTTTAAACATTGGATGTTTATAGAGATAACACGCGTCAACATGGCTGTAACGGAGTTTCCGTAAATTAAATTTTGTTTTAACGATGTTTTAACAAATAACTTTATTATCTAAAAACGTGCTTTCAGTGCGATTTTTTTTTCTAATAATAATAAATACAATAGATTACTTTTTATAACGGAAGTTGGGTTTTTATAAAAAATATATATTGTTCTTGTCTATGTACATTGCTGGTCTTCCAAATATAAGGCCGATGACTGGTTTCTATATATTACATAATGAAACATTTTTTACTTTATTTATATACAAAAATTCATACAAAATATTATTTTTAGCTGGCAATATAAAAAACTAAATAAAAGATACAAAATTCAAAATTAAATTTGGAAATAGTTAAAAACGGTAATGAAACTACAAACGCTGCAAATCCGTGGGATCTTCAGGATATCTCTTAACCTGATTTTCAGGACACACCTATTATTGGTGCAGGACACAACTTTGAAATGAAATAAAAATAAAATATTTAAAATCGAAGAAATCAAAAATTAAAATAATGAAAATTCAAACAATCAACATGAAATAATCACGATTAAAATGTATAAATAAATGATAATGTAGATGTAATAACAATCCAATTACCAAGTAATCATTCTAAACAGAAAAAAAAATATTTGGCATCGAAACATCTTTTTTAAATATTTTTTTTAGTGGTCCTTTAAATATTGCAATTGATTTCGATCGCAATGCCAATCGCAGCCGATTCCATACAACCGTAGAATAATAAGAGAAATTGCGTTGAAAATTTGTCATTTTGTGTTTGGGAATGACGGCAATTGGTACAAGTGCCCGTGTTGAATGGTCATGTCTGTTACGGGGCCAGGTCATAAGCGAGTAAAGATATCGCGTCTATTTATTACGTACTACCTTGATTACATTTATAACGTCCTACCTTGAGTAGGTACATGGGCATCAGTACCCTTCGATGAATAAAAAGATCAGCGTAAGAATTTTCGAAATCGGACGGCGCCTTCTTGAGTTACAGCATATTAGTAGTAGTAGTAGTAGATAGAGTGGGGGGCTTGTTTCCAGCCCTTGATGTCACCTAGATCTGTGAGGTCTTTTGTAACTACCCACTGTGTGGTTAGGTCAGTGGTCAGCTAGTAGCCCGGTACTTCTTACCAGTCCAAGTAGATCACTGACCTTCAAGTTGGGCAGATCGCTGGGTTCGAGTAAGGCTCGTCCCAGTAAACTGTGTCTTTTGGCGGCGAGCCCTGGACAGCGACCAACAATGTGTATGCTGTCTTCAGGTTCCTCGCCACATATTCGGCAATCCTTGCTCTCAGTCAAGACAAGGTTGAATAGATGAGCTCTAAGGGTCGTGTACAGCATATTAAAGTTATCATTGTAATTCAAGTACGCATAGTATGTTTGTATACCTCGGTACGGAACCCTAAAAGGACCTATTCCGAGTAGCCACCGGCACTCAATATTACCACTAGGGCAGCCAGGAAAGAAAAGTGATAACCGTTGACAGTTTCAAGAAAAAACCGTTGCTTTCGCTTTATGACCTATTTTACGCTACTGTCTCGCAGGCAGACGTCATATTTCTTCCTTTATAGTCGCCTGTCGACTCAATGGACAAGGTCAGGCCTTACAACGGGATTCCACTTTTACTGGTACTCTTCTGTCCTTGCAAGATAACAACTGAGCCTACCCAAACATTGTTTTGCATTGTTTCATTTGTCTGAAGGCACCAACCCACGTTTTCATATTTTCTGTTAAAATACGCGGAACACGATACAATTTAGACACACGCTGTAATTTGAGTTAATACAGCAAAGGGAGGCAAAATAAATAGGAATTTAGGATATTGTTATGGAAAAACGCATAAATCCACAAAACGGATATTTGCCAAGAAATCCGTTTTTATTTTTATTTTATTTATTTATTTAAAGAAATGCGCATTTTTAAAATTATAGTACATTACATATTATCATTAGAGGCTCCGTTGTAAATAGTAGCAAAAACGAGAGTATCGCAGCCTAGTCCTTCTTTAGATCAACGCTGCCTAACTAGGCATAGGCCCGTACTAAGGCAAGCGTACCAAGAAAATAGTGGCTTGTGCATACTTCAAACTACATATGTTAAAAGAGAAAAAAAATGGTATCTAATAATATTAGGAATTAACTTAAGGCAATAAACAATGTATATAGAAATTAATCATTACTCTAGAAACTAGGTAATTCATATGTCAATGCGTCTGTCAGTCTGTCAGTCTACAAATAATATTTGTAAAATACCTATCATAAAATACAATAAAATTAATTTCAATAACACGAAAAAGGTAAATAATAAATAGGAATTGCAATGAATAGTGAAATAATCAAATTGAAATAATTATGGAAGGAAAAAGGAATTATAATAAATAGTCAAAAAATCAAATTGAAATAGAAAGAGTATTTTCAAATTGAAATAGTCAATTATACATAAAATGTGCATGTTACTAGTTATAATATAATTTTGAATGTAATCGAATTAAAAATGAATAAAAATAATTAAGACCCGCCAACAGCGATAAAAAAAACAATAATAATAAATTAAATAAATCTACATAATAGGGTCAAAAATTTGGTGGCTGACATGCCGACCTTCATTCATGAGCCACCTGTGACATCGTTTATTAAATTGGCCTTTATTGTGTACGTTCCTTATAGATTCATCCAATTTGTTATATGCCCTGCCCTGTTTTGTTTACATATAATTCGCTGTAATTGATTAAAGAATATATTATCATTACATTAGTTTTGGGATTCTACATATATCTATTTGTTCACCAACCTCTAGGTTAAACGGCTTAACCGACTGACTTTAAATTTGAAACCTTAACTCCTGAGTAGTCCAGTAAGCGGTATGATTCATAAAAAGTGAACTTTCAGTCCCAGGAGGATTCCTCCTTCAACATCCAAAGGACCACGCGAAGCAACACAATAGTATTTATACTAACTAGCAAGCCTTCTTTTATTACATGACTGCCCACAAAAAAGGAGCGTTAGGGTGTTTAGGGTTCACGTATGTATGTTTTCCGTTTCTTTTTTAACCATAACTTTTGAACGCTAGAACCGATTTAGAAGTGTGTAGTATTGTTAGAATCGTTATGTCATGCCGAGTGTCATGCCGAGGGTACGTGGGACGACTCCTTACTTTCATATAAAGAGAAAGCAGCGTCTTCGATATGAAGTGAAAAATGAAATGAAAAATATTTATTTGCAGCTGTTGTTATAAAAAAACATATACAAAAAAAACACACAGATTAAAAATTAAATCTGTAAATAGACAATGACTATGAAATAAAACTACAAACACTGCAAATTAGGGGTATCTTTAGGATATCTCGTATCCTGGTTTTCAGGACACACCTATTAATTATTGGTACATAAAAGATGTTAAAATAAAATAACCAAATCAAATAAATCTTAAAATAAAAATCCTAATATTCATAATCAAATAAATACACAAATCGAAAAAATCAAAATCAAAATACTTAACATCAAATGATATTAAAAGAAAATAACCTAATTAAATAAATTTAAAAAGCTACATATGAAAAATCAAATTAATCAAAATCAAAATATTTTACATCAAATAATCATGTTACAAATTTATAAATAAATGAAGACAATAGTAATAATCAAATTAACCAATAGTTATTTAAAAATAAATTCAAATATGACATCTAAATATCTTCCTTTAATAATAAACTTTTAAAGTGGTCCTTAAATACTGCAATTGATTTCGATCGCAAAGCCATTCCCAACCGATTCCATAAGTCGCCGTGTTACGCGTTGGTTGTGTTATGACAGTCATCATTTGACAGTTTATTTTTTTCGTTCTTCTTCTTCACGGCCGTCAGGAATAAAACCTGTAAGGCCAGTAGGGAATAGAAGTTTTTTGAAATATTAATTTAGTAAAATGAAATACCTATATATAAAATATTTCATTATTACACCTCACAAAATATTATCAGACTGATGAAACCCGGACTTTTTCTAAAAAAAAAGTTCATTTATTAAACGACTGCCCAACAAAAACGAGTGTAATGCGTTCAGGGCTCATGTATGTATGTTTTCCGTTTCTATATTTCACCATGACTCTAAACGCTTGAACCGATTGAATAGCGTGTGGTATCGTTAGTGTCATTAGGTCATTCTAAAAGTCATAGTGTACCTAAACTGTCCAAATGTCAAATAAATATTTGTCCAAATGTCAATAAATTAAGTTAAATATATCGTGTACATTATCAAATGAAAGGTCTGATTGAGTAGATTATAGACATCATGATTATCACAGAATACGAAAACGTCTTTAAGCACTGGATATCTACAGAGGTAACAAACGACGGAGCATCCGTAAATTGATTTTTTTTTAACAAATGTCGTTTCAATGAAGAACTTTACTTCCTTAAAGGTGCTTTTCTGCGCGAACAAATTGTTTGTAATAATTATAAATAGAAAAGTTCACTTTTTGTACATGGGTCGTGTTTTAAATTTTTTAAACTGAATAGTTCTGGTTTAATCTGTTTTTTAGTGGGTTTAGTATCTAAAGCAGGGCGGAGACTTTAACTCCTTTTTAGTTCAAAAAAGTACAAACGCCAAACGAATACCAAAACTGTTATATTGTTATGTGATCTGCAGGTACGGGCTAAACCTTTTAATATATTTTTTTAATATGTTTTAATTTATTGAAAACACAAAATACCTATGACTGCTTGCAGTTTTGGATACCATCAAATTAAGCAATATTTATAATGGTTAAGAAGAGGTACAACACTGACTTTATAGAGTATAATCCAAATAAAGGGTATAATTACAAATTTTATACGTACAGTTAGATATAGGTATAACGTTTGATATTTTTTTTAAAACATATCGTATGAGAAATATGCAGGAAAATATCGATAAAAACGATACAAATAACTGTAGTGATTTTCGGGTTTAGTTATTTAAAAGTAACATATCTCCTTGACAATATGTAAGTCAATAGGCTTAGGAATACTTCAAATTCATTGGAAATATTTCAACGTTAATTAGTTTTTTTTTTAAAATTCAACAAAATATTTCAAGAAAAAATAACAAATCACAAGAAAAATCAAATAAGTAATTTATGCTAAAATTTAGTAGCAAACTAGTCTACTACGAGAGGTTCCCAATATATTTAGGTGGCATTCTAAAAGTGGAGGCATTCAAAAAGTGCATAAAAAGAAACCTAGCCATACATTTTCTATAACTTAGATGAATTTAACAAGGTTGTGGTTGAGTTTAAAATGTAATTATATAAATGTAATCTATTTGTTTATTGCTGAATAAACTTTTTTTTTATAAATAATTATGTGATATTATGATAATTTTATGGATTATTTCTATATCTTTTACATTATTTTATTTAAATTTTCTTTTAAGGTAATTTCGTTTTTATATTTTCTTATCTTTGTAGTATTCTAGCGCTGATTATTCTTGAAAAACCTATTGATTATTATTTTTTTTAATATTTGCTATTATTGTTATTTATTATTTTTTATTATTATTATTGAACCATACGTACATTTATATGAAGTATATATACATGCAATGAAGATATTAATAATTGTACGACAATGAAAAACGACGCATTCCACAGTATTTACTTTTTGGAATTAATAAACTATGACTATGACTATGACTATTTAGAGTATTGTTTAACTCTTTTAAACTAAGATTATATCAAAGCGCAATATTTTTGTTATGATTTATTTATTTATTTATTTATTTTCCAAAACTCAATTAACCTTACAGATAATTCCAAATAATTAATTATTATTAAACAATCGTTAATTATTCTAAACTATATTAAACTCAGAATGATGAACAAAGCTTCCTTTGATGTCTAACTAATTTTTAGATGTTTTATCATTAGTGCCGCCGTTAGCTGCGCTTTGGATTCAGTCCAAATGTTTTAATTTTGCGCCCACAATTTTGGAGAGTTGCGTCGAAAATTATGCCACTGCGGGATCGTCGGTTAAAACTTTTTCTTCCTAACTCAAATTGAAGGATAAACGGTAGCTGTAATTTCACTCATTATATAATGAATCAATTCCATTGCGATATTAAATGGAGTGATAAATTAATCTACTATGTACACTTTTTAAAACTGTGATATAAGCAAAAAATATTGCAGTCTGACTGAAAATGTAATTATAACTAATAACTATCATAAACAGCCTCTTATTATACATATATTTCATATGTTCGTATATTAAATTATATTTCACATATTCATATATGCACATAAAAAGCCTTTCATTATACACATAGGGGTACATATTTCAAATGAATAGATCATTCCATCAAGCAGTTATTACATTACATACAATGCCTAATTTACAAAATATTCATTTACAGAATATTACAAAATAATTTCGAAATATATATTTATTTACCGTGGAGCGATCCAAATTGTAAGAAATATACAATATATTTTTTTGTTTTGAAATAGTAAGAACTTTTTCAAAACAAAATCATAACAAGGGAAGTGGTATAATTTTATTTATATATAAATATATCAAGCAACTGGAAATATAGTCAATCAATAACGATAGCTTCGAAATTATCAAAATATCCATTATCTTCCTTGCTGTAGTCCGCAGGACCAAAACAGTCCGCAAGACCAAAACAAAGTCTATCGCCTATTTTTTTTTCAAAGCACTCCCAAAAAGGAAAATACATTTTTTGTATGGAAGACTGTAATTTAGACATAACGTAAACGACTAGTGAATTAATAAGTCAATATTTAAACTTTCAACTAACTATGGTCGTGCATGACATACAGCGTGCTTCATAAGAAACTGCATATTTTAGCTTTACCCCACAGTCTTACGCATAGAATAGATAACATAGAATAGAGAATCATCTTTTAGCTTTACCCCACAGTCTTACGCATAGAATACAGAAACGCATAGAATAGAGAAACGAATAGAATAGAGAAACGCCGAAAACAGAAAATACAGGTAATCGTAAAATAATACCTATTTATTAAAAAACTATTAAAAAATGAAAAACAGTGGTCACAAAAACAGTACATTAATATTATTTAGAATTCGAAAGACATCATTGCTTACAACGCTTGTTTACGTCAGGTTTCGTCATTTTAGGCGGATTTTTTTTTTATTTGTTATAATATGAATATTTCATAATTTATAACTCCGTTACTGATATGATAGAACGGAAATGATAAAACAGAAATGACAAAACGGAAAACAAAAGTGGCAGAATGATGACAATAATGCTACTATTATAAATCAGTAATAATATTTGTTATAAGTATCAAAGAATTTGGTGGTTAACGAGTTTAATAATAAAATTGTGAAATAATAGTTTGAATATTTTGAATCCATAACCTAAAAATCGGGATTTTTGTATTACTAGATTTAAAAAAAACTTTTAAATTGGAGAGAAGTAAACAAAAGAGTTTGATAATCGAATGCAAATAAATAATCGTGCTTATTATAGCCAATACCGTGTAGAGCGATACATTTTATGACTTATCATGACGCTTCTTCAAGACGAAATTTGGGAAATTAGGTACATATATGATAACGGGTATCAACAAGATTTTTTGAAACATTGATTGAAGCCACGAGAAACGAGATTTGAAAGAACATCCGAGTTAGCTCTCGAAAATAACAATATACACGCATCCTGCCATCAGCGGTCGTACGTGAACCTTGCTATTCTATGGCCGGTCTGCGGAGACTTTAGACCGCTTCTACCACGATCGTTAGAAATTGTTTAGCTGGAAGCCATTTGAAGTGGGTTTGTAGGTCTGGCGACTGGCGTTATTCTCCCATCGCTGGGAAACAAGGGCTGTTTTTGCGGGGCAACGGGAAGTGGACAAAGCCGGTAGCGAGGGGCAATTAGAACGGCTCTACGTTCATCGATAGGAACAAGTCGTAGATAGGCCCTTCCTTGGATAGATATTGAATAGAATCAGCCTTAGAAATAAAAATATGCGTATGCGCTATGCATATGCGGGTATGCGCTAAGCATCGTCATGTGAATGTGGGACGTTGTTTACTTCGCACCATTACTTGGTATGACCATTTATATGTGTTTTATCATTATGTTTGAAATAAAATAATGTTTTAAACATCCGTTATACTTGTTCTTGAAATTAAAAATGCGTTTATTTTTAAGGCTTTATAGGTTTAAAGACCTCGACGGACAGAAAGTCATATCTTGTTTTGTTTCTACATCTAGCTGCGACAAAAACAAACGTAGTTGGGATTTTACAGTTTGGAGCAGGACTTAGGAGCGCACTTCGCGTCTTTCTTGTAATTGCTAAGCAATATACATTACATACGTTATATGGCCCTCCATATAAGGTATACACATACACTCGGGGGCAATAAATCCGGGTCACCAACATAAACTTAGAATCTGGGAAACAAAAAATGATAGCTTTTTCAATCATTATGTACCATACTCAGCAATCATTTTCGCGGCTGCAGGAATTTAAGAATCAGTATTACTCGGCACTTAGAGCAGCTACCATGCTGGTTTTGGTCTCGGAATATAGCTTTCGATTAGATTTACGAGGTAAAATTCCAGAAAGCGTAATAATGTTGAGTAAAACACAAACAAAACCCAACCTAAAATATAGAAGACGATTAGCATTTTAAAGAGCGGCTCGGTAGGTATCCAAAAGTATACCATTATCAGTAGCTGAGGGGATCAGGAGGTACAGGCAATGGAAATGTCAAAATGCGGACGTCTACGGTTCGGGTACCGACGGCCGACTCAAGTACATCGACTACGAACGTAGTAGGGGAGCGGAACCCATTATGGGATAGGTGCCTAATATGGGATAGTGGGTTATTTCGAATCTGAGGCACTGCCATCTATCGCACTATGGGTGTATCAGTAGCCCGTATGGTCGCACGGCTATGTTGAACCGCCTGGACGCCAGTCTGCTCGTACCAACGAACGAGTGCAGTCCACGCAAAATTTTTGCTCCGGAGATTGTTACGTGCATGTATTGGAAGTTTACTTTTGCTAAGGTAGGTTTGCTAATTCATCTTTATAATGTGTTTTTGCTTAACCCCTCAAATGTGAGGCGTCCCTTAAGGGATGCCTTGGCAAAATGTATACAAAATGTATATAAATTTATATAAATATAAATATAAATGTAAATGTGCGCCGCTTTATAGTAATCCGCTCTATAGTAATGCTATAGCTCTATAGTAAACCCCGCTCTATGTAAATGTAAATGTAAATGTAAATATAAATTTATATACATTTTGCCGTAGGCAACCCGAGCTAATCGCCATTCATTTGAGGGGTTAAACTAAAAACATTTATTTTGACTTTCATGTGTTATTTGTTGCTAATATCACATAGTATTTTTGTTTTGAACACGTGTTTGCAAAACATGACCTTGCCCTAATATGGGATAGCGTGGGGTGCCATGTATGGGATATCCCATATTAGGATAACTACTTTTATAATGTAATTTTAAATGTTTTTTTTTAAGATGGATAAAGATGAAAATAAAAAGCGGAAGAAATGGGATCCCGAGCAAATGATACGTGCATACAATGCAGTAAAAAACAAGGAAATGGGATACCTTAGAGCTTCTAAATTATTTTCTATCCCAAAGTCGACTCTTGAGCGTTATTGCAAAAATGAAACGCGTACAATAGAAGATCTGAAAGCACTGAAATTGGGTAGAAAGCCGATTTTCTCTGAGGATTTGGAACGGGAACTGGTAGAATATAGTTTACTAATGGTGAATAAATTTTATGGGCTAAGAGCTTCGGACATTCGCACTTTAGCGTTCCAACTTGCTTTAAAGAATAATATACCACATCAGTTTAATGCGAAAACAAATACCGCTGGCAAAAAGTGGATGAAAAAATTTTTAAAACGAAATCCTACTTTGTCCTTTAGGACACCTCAAGCGACATCAGCAAATCGCGCAAAAGGATTTACAAAAGCAAAAGTTGACGCATTTAACGACATCCTCGAAGTCGAACTTCCAAAAATCAACTTCGATGCAACCAAAATCTACAACGTAGATGAGACCGGAGTAACTGTAGTACAACATAAAATGGAAAAAGTGTTAAGTTTAAAGGGCCAAAAACAAGTTGGCGGGATTTCATCAGCAGAACGGGGGGCTCTTATAACATTAGTTACTTGTATGAGCGCATCAGGACATTTCGTTCCTCCATTATTCGTTTTCCCCCGAGTGCATATGAAGGAGGAGTTGAAGACTGGTGCCCCACCAGGCTCTCAGTTTGCATGCCATAAATCTGGATGGATACAGAGTTATATTTTCACACAGTGGGTGGTGCATTTCATTGCAACTGTCAGGCCAACCAAGGAAAATCCAGTTATAATGATTCTCGATGGCCACTTTTCTCACACCAGGAATATGGATGTTATTGACTTATGTCGAGATAATGGGGTTATACTTATATGCCTCCCACCGCATTCGTCTCACAGGATGCAACCATTAGACGTTTCGTTCATGAGTCCTTTTAAAACCTACTACGCTAAAGAAATTGATACATGGCTGAAGCACCACCCAGGGCGTGTTGTGACGGCGTTTCAAGTCGCAGAGCTTGTTGGGAAAGCATACCTAAGGTCTGCTACAGTGGAGGTCGCTGTAAATGGATTTAGAAGGAGCGGCATATTTCCATTCGACCGCGATCATTTCAGAGACCACGAATTTGCCGTGCATGATGATGATGGAGTAGATGTGGACACATCTATACCGCTAGTCGTAAATGCTTCGCCGACCACGCCTCTACCAATTTTAAGCGCTGAACCAAAAACACCCCCCTTGACTTTAAGTGCTAGATCAACCACATCTAAACCCACACCAACGTTTACAGCTGCATCAAATCTATCTCCACAGCCATCAACATCAACTTGTGGTGTTAAGATAACGCCGTGTTTCCTTATTAAGCCCACTGATATCAGCCCTGTACCTCAATTAAAAAACAAGCCACCTGATGCTCAGAAAGCTCAGGGTAGAACAGGAAAGGCTCTATTAGTGACTAGTTCACCATACAAAGAAGAGCTCCAAAAACAGCTAACACACAAAAACACAACAGGCCCAAAAGTAAAATCCAAAGGTAAAGAAAGTAGGAATAACAAAAAAGGACCAAAGAAGATGCCTTATAAAAGGAAGATAGTTGAAGAAAGTTCATCTTCATCTGACAGCGAGGAGCCACCACTGATGGAATCTGATGACAGCGAGGCAAACGAGGATGTGGACTGCATTTACTGCTTGAATCCATACTCAAACGATATTGCAGGAGAAAAATGGATCAGGTGTACCAAATGCTTTCGTTGGTCTCATGAAATGTGTGCTGGCGTGGACGCACTTATTGTTAACTTTATATGTGAATTTTGTCTCTCTTCTTGAATTGTTATAATTTATTTTGAATAAAAGTGTGTTTTGTAAACATGGAATTTAAATCTCACAATTAAACAAATATGTAAACCTAATATGGGATACCATCCCATATTAGGAGTATATGACGTCCCATATTAGGACACCTTTTTTTTGTTGTACAAAAAGTCAATTTTTTGTTCTTTTTAATGTGGTGGAAAATATTAAAGAACTAGGGACATACTTTTCATAGGACTATAAGAACATGGAATTTGTAATGAAATCTACTTGGTTTAGTATGTATTACATTAAAGCTTCTTTTTATATAGCACTTCAACGAAAGCTATCCCATAATGGGGCCCTCTCCCCTACCCGTAGCACATGGCAGCTAACGGTTCCGCGCAGCTTGGGCCATATGTCGTGTTTGTTAGGTTGAGTCATCATGGGAGCTAACGGGCCCATGATTAGGTGGCCACGATGACCCATGTGTTCAGGGTCGGTCACACTCACGGGTCAACACCCATCCGATGGCCTCCACGCATGGGGTGCGAACCTGGGTAGGACACTGGGTCAACCAGTCTCCCCTGGGAATCAAACCTCTGGCGCTCCTGGACGGTCTGCGCACCGAGCGGCGCAAGCCAATCGATTGTGCTCTCCGACTAACAGTCGGGGGAGTCTGGGAACTGTATTGTTTCCTATAGAGCGGGGGTGGTTGCCTACCTTACGGCGACTGCTCTTGAAATGACCATTGGCCATCCGATCCCGGTTCAGAGTCGGGCAAAGGACGCCTTGGTCCGCGATAGATTCAGTGCACACCGTTTCACCGCTTCGTAAGGGAGAGGACCGCGCAAGCGACCTCGAACTCGGAACCAATCGAGAGACCGGAGAAATCTGGTCACAATTGGAAGCAAGGGCGCGAGTGTCGGCCCGCCAGGTAACATTACTGGCTATCTCGCGGTAAAGGCGTTAGCTTCTTGCGGGTTGTGACGTAGCTGGACGTCGTTGGATTGTTCTGTCCAAAGTCTTCTACGTTCACTGCAGGGCGACAGAACGAGAAATCGTTAAAACGTCCTGTGGTGACGGGCTCGCCCGTTGTAGTTGACACCGCAAGTTGTTAGGTTGAGTCGGCTCAACTCACGTTTCAACTCCCATCCGGTAGCCTCATCGAAGACCACGACCTTGTAAAGGACTCTGTGAGCCCTCTCTCGTCTGTGTCGTGGACAGGTTTCCCTAGATTCTCTGGGGAACACCTCAGGCGCTGGTTTGTGGCTTGCGCATCGTGCGGCGTTAGCCAATCTACTCTGCACTCAGGCGAATAACCGAGAAGGGTCTGAAAACGTAGGTTTGCTAAGAAGTGGGGGTGGTTGTTAACCTGATGTCAGCTACTCTTGAAACTACCGATCGGTCACCCGATCCCGTATGAGTTTAACGTGCAAAGGGCGCCACGGTCCGCGATAAATTCGAACTGGATCACCGCTAACATCAGGTAGAGGTCGCGCAAGTGCAACCCGGCCAAGCGCAATCTGGTAGTGAGGGCGTAAGGTTGACAACTGTGTTCACTATCAAGTGCCTTGCGGTAAGGCGTTACACTCTCACGGGCTCGTCGTTGGAGCTAGACAGTGACTGTCTTTGTCCACTGATTCTTGACGTTCACTCTATAGGAGGTAGAATGACCTGATGCCGTTAAAACTCCCTGAAGCAACTAGTTCACCCGTTTAATTGACACCCATAGATGCCCGAAGCGCTTCTCTTGGAGTAACGCCCGATTTCTTTGATGAATTAAATTATTCGTGACACATTAGATTTGGACCGCATTCACGTCAATTCCCCGACTACGCATTCCGATACACTCTCAGCTGTATAGGCCTATCTTCTGTTTCTTTTGTCGAATGTTTATGACCTATCCACGCGACCAACTCGAAGCTCACAATATAAAGCGACTTGCATTCGGCAATTGTCGCCACCGACGAACAATTACCGAAGGCGCATAACGACTTTCTGTGGAACCGTTTCACAGCGATTTCACGCCCGTTCTTACTAAGAATTATTACCAGATAATTGTTAGACTTTGGTAATTAGACAAGGAAACAGCCTTAAGTACTTCGAAGAGACTTGCATTGCGGTGTTATGATTTTCACATAGTCACGTACCGGATAAATTTTAGTCAATCTATCAATCAAGCATGATATACACAGAGAGGAAGAAAGTTCTCGACCTAACAAAGAAATGGCACTTTCTATAAAAAAAAATAAATACGTTTGTAAATTTGAAATCTTTTCGATGAAATGTCACCAACGCCGACAATTTTTTATCTGATAAAATAAGAAAATTGATGGTTGTCAGCTACAACGGGCGAACCCGTCACTGCAGAAAGTAACGTAAACGGGACGTAAAAACACAATCCACAGTCAAACTACGCCAACAGTCCGTAAGAGTCCAACGCCTTACCGCGAGGCACTGAGAAGTGAACCCAGCGGGCAAACCTCGAGGCCTTACTACCAGTTTTGTACGGATTTCTCAATACTCCAGTCTGGTCACAGATTCGAGGTCGCTTGCGCAGCCTCTACATGACGTTAGCGGTAATTCAGTCCGAGTTTATCGCGGACCTAGACGCCCTTTGCTTGTCAAGATCACACGGGGTCAGTTGGCCAACGGATCGTTTCAAGGATAGATGATGTCAGGTCGACAACTGCCCCCGACAACTGAACTGACAAAGACAGCTGCTCAGGAAACGTACATTTCCAGACTCCCCCCGGTTCTTCGTTGGAGTGCACAGTCGATTGGCTAACGCCGCATAGTGGGCAAACCGCCCAGTTCCACCGTAGGTGTCCCCTCCCCCCCCCCCCCCCCCAACCGGAACCACCCATATCAACTGTCCAAGACTGTGGGTTACAGCCGCGTGTAAAGCTCACGGCGGCCATTCCAAGATAGTCCAAGATAGAAGAGGCTAGAAGGTCAGAGTGGAAATGTGATTTCAGCCGATCTAGGGAAACAGTCACGGGACCGTTAAGAATAAAATGGGAAAATACATTCAAGGGATTTTTAGAATAGAATAGAATAGAATAGAATAACTTTATTGTGCTATAAAAACATAATTTAATGAATATTACGCTGGTTTTATAAAAAAGACAATTTATGCACAAATGGCGGACTTATCGCTATAGCGATATCTTACAGTCAACCATTTGATAAAATAATTCCTAATTTTCACCGTACAATACACAAAGAAGTAGTAAAGTTAAATTTAAAATAAACTTATACAGATATTATGTCAGTAACTTATGCTAAGGTTGCCGAGGGAAGGATAAAGGAGAGGACAAGGTGAGGTATTTGGTTAGTGGCTGTGTAAAAATAAATGTCTCTTCAACAACTTTTTGAAAGTATGCAGCGAAGGCGCATGCCTGATAGAGTGAGGGAGCTGATCCCATAAATGAGCAGAATGGACTGTAAAAGATTGCGTGTAAACAGAAGAATAATGTATCGGAATGACGAGTGTGTTATCCCGGCTTGATCGAAGTGGAATACCGTGGCCTCCCAAAAGGTGGAAATTCTCCTTTAGATAGGAGGGTGAAGTGGGGTTATTGAGTATGTTGCAGAGTAGCGACAACGTATGCAAATTTCTTCGATCGCGAATAGGAAGCCAATGAAGTTGCTCACGAAAGCAGCTAACGTGGTCGAACTTTCGCAAATTAAAAACATACCTGAGTAAGGTATTTTGCAGACGCTCCAGCTTATTCATAATAACCTCACTGGCATCTATATAACAATCTATATAACATCTATTTTTCGATTGAAGTTTCGTGCGGTGTATACATCCTTGGCAAAATAGGAAAAGCACCAACCGAAATCAATAGCCGCTTGCAGGTTGTGCATGGGACCTGTCATCTCCTGTCATCTCCTGGATGCTAATTGTCATCCATACCACAGTAAATCAAGAGAATTCTGGTATTCAGGTATACTGTGTTTATACTGTGAAATTCTGGGCATGCCAGTGAGAGTTAGACAGAGAGTCACTGGATGACGACGCTACAGTGGAAACCCGACCGAGGTGACTGAATATGACATCTTCACATAAGTTGAAGATCTTGTCTGGAGAACAATACGAGCTGGGAGAATTGGTACTCCACAGAATGTTGAAGAATTCTACCTGCTGACGACGATTAAACCACGACTACTTGAATTCTTTTAACAACATTATGAGTGGCAGTATGAGTATGAGTCCACGTTTCTAGGATTGGCACATGAAGAAGGTAGTAAAATAATGGCAAAGAATGACATCTACGTAGCTTAATCAAGAGGATATTTACTGCGCTAGTCGTCCATTAGGGGGCTAATGGGCTCATTACAGTCAGTCCATTGGGACCCATGTGTTAGGGTCGACCCAACTCACAGATCAGCACCCATCCGGTAGCCTCCAAGCAGAAGTGTGACCCCGGGTATTATAGTACTCTGTGCCTCTGGGCCAGTTTCGCGTTGTGCGGCATCAGCCAATCGACTGCGCATTCCGACTGATAAACGGGGGAGTCTGATTCCTATAGAGGGGGGGTGGTTGTTAACCTTACAGCAACTGCTCTTGTAACGACCAATCGGCTACCCGATATCGGGGGAACTGCCGGGCGAAGGATGCCGTGGTCCGTGATGGATTCGGTAGATACCGAATCATCGCTACCTAAATAAGAGGACCGCGTAAGCGACCACAAACCCATAACTAGTCGGGCTGCCGGAGAAATCAGGCCGCAACTGGAAGTAAGGGCGAGAGTGTCGATCCGCCTTTTTGCGGTAAGGCGTTGGTTTCTTACAGGCGAGTGGCGTAACTAGACAGTGAACTGGAGATGGGGGACAGAACGATCGTATTCGTTAAAAGTTCCTGAGGTGACGGGTTTGCTCGACGTAGTTGACAACTCCAAGTGCGCTAGTCGTCCTTTCTACATACTCATACAAACACAATGAACAAGTTGCCCTTCATACAGCCTAGCAAGGTGTACAAGATAATACAAATTATAACGACAACGACATACTGCTTGTTGTAAATTTAGTCATCACCGAGTCGACCCAGTTAGTGGGGAAAAAATAGCGGGGACGGCTAACCGAAATTCGGAACAAAGAGTAGCAGTCATGTTTTATTGGTTTAGTTATTGTCCAAATAACCAAAACCTTCTGCGAAAGCCGTCATTTTTTGCGGGCGACTCGCAAACGCACAATTATTGGGTTAGCAGGACAAGGTCCTGGGAACGGAGTGTGGTCGGATTAATATGCCTTGAGCAGGAGGTACTAAATCCAAACGTTCTGTTTTTGTAGAAACACCGCGTTGTTATTCTGTTTTCGTTGAAATGATTGAGAAGTATCAAACAATTCATTCAACACAATTTTATAGATTGAAGTATTATTCAGTCTATTATTTTAATACTACATTTATTTTAAACTAGCTGACCCTTGCCCACTTCGTTGGGCGGCAAAACTTTTTATCTGTGATAAAATTATGAGTGTGGTTCGGTTAGTAACGAGTGCTATGATTTATTTCCTGACTGCCAAAAGAAGGGTTATATTTTTACTGCATATGAATGTATGCCAATTTGACTATTTGCATGCCAATTTGACTATAATACCGTTATTTGTGAGTGTCTTATTTGTAAGCGTATTATCTCTTTAACTATTTATGCAGTAGCAGGAAAATTATATGCAATAAAAGGGAAAAGTCTTTTGTCTTAAACACTTGAGACGATAAATTTACTTATTTTGATAAGAATTCTTAATTGTTGATAATATGACCAATAAACATGACCTAACGATTTAAATTATTGTTTCAATATAAAATACTACTTTTTGTGACTTAAATATAAAAGTTAGACATATGCTGTCGCTGACTTTTTTGTAGGCATTATCAAGCTCTACAACTTTTCTCTAGAACTAAATCATATCTCTCATCGTTAGGGCAGCGTTAGTTAGAAACGTTTTCGTTCGACCGTTTATTCTCCGACTTACTTTGCAAATCCGACTACCACGAAAAAGTCTTTTCATTTTTCGGATTAATATATAGCCTATGATACTGACAAATAACGTGGCTTTCGATTGCTAAAAGAATTTTCAAATTCGGTTCAGTAGATCCAGAGACTACTTCCTACAACGTCACAAACTTTACCTCTTTATAATATTAGTATAGATTTACACAGCTGTTTTAAATTTACCTAACATGGTGGTTATACATATATAGCTGATTTTGCCTGATAAGTTCTTGTAATATTTTAAACAATTATATAGAAATATTATATACCAGTCATACTCATACTTTGTAATTAAAATATTACATACTGTCAATATTAAAATTTTTAGTTTTTATAGATTATCAAAGAATTTGAGGCATCTTTCGATCACAATGGCAGAAACATTACGAATTCTACTACTTTAAATTGTATACAAATAGGAAAATAAAGGTGTAAATTATATTCGAAAAAAGTCCCATTTTATTATCCGCATAAAAACTATGAGAATTACTAAGTGAAAGTCAGGGAAAAAGTTGAAGAATGCTGTTGCTGGGATTATGTTCTCACCCATTTAAATGAGTAGTTGTCATTTAATCTCTAATGTCAATGAGTCGGGAAAACGTTTTGAAAGAATTGAACCTTTCAGAGTGTACTTACTGGTTTTACTCAATTAAATTGAGCAAAATTACTGTAAGTGCATTTTAATTCTGTTGCTCGAATGCAATAACAAGTCACAGACTTCAACACATGTTACACACACGTACATATAAACACTTTATAGTAGGATTGGTTGTAAGAGATTGTCGTATGATAATATACCCACCCATTGTAAAATTTCACAACAAAGAACAACAACAAACGAACAACATATTTGAACGATTAATCATTTGTCCACAGGTAATGTCTTCTTAGCAAATGATATAAAAACAAATATTTCTCTGAAATTAAAGTCCTCTATAGAGACCCGGTGGCCTAAAAGGCCCGGTTGCATAGTGGTAAGGTCGTCTGATATTAGATTGAAAGGTTACGGGTTCGATTCCTGGCTGAGTCATAATTTTCCGTCGGGATAAAATTAACGGAATTTCATTTCAATTTTGTCGATCAAATGCAATAACAAGACACACATTTATATACATATTACATGCACACATACATATAAACACTTCATATTATGGTTGGTTGTAAGAGATTGACGTATAAACACGCCCAATGTGAAATTTCACAATAAAGAGTAGAAACAAACAAACAAACAAGAGGCCTGACAGAGATGTGTTAACAATAGTGTAGATTAAAAACATGTTATAGGTTATTATTATTATTATTATTCATTAGTTACAGTCGATGAGATATCAGAATTCTGTGGAACGTTTACTCGCACCATGCCATCGTTTAGCGTTTGCCACTTGTTCCAGTTTTATGTCAAACATTTCTCAAAATCTCAACAATGCAGCATGGCCACGCTTCGGCACTGCCATAATTACGGGTGTTTTCTGCCAAACAAGAACAAAAACTCGGCTGGCAACTGCTGTTCGGCTACCGCATACAGTGCGGCGGGGTGTACGAAGAATCATCCATTTGTCAAGCAGTCGTGGAAACTGCGCCCAGGTGATTTATGCGAGATTACGGAGGAAAGAAGACAACACTGAATATTCTGCATTTAGATCTAGGAACCAGCAATGCACTATCGAATTGTCAGAACGATTATTGCTGTGGATGGGTAAAATAAAAATAATTAAATACCTCCAGGACGTGCGAGGGGATTGCAATAAGGAGCGAAGCGTACATTTTGTTGAAAAGCATACATTTCTAAATTATTTATCTCAATTAATTCTTGAACTTTGTTGCAAAGTTCCATTGATTATATTAAATTGTAGCGTCCGTAGCCCCGTTGACACCGGTTCTCCTCGTTATTACCGAAGTTAAGCAGCGGCGGGCGCGGTCAATACTGGGATGGGTGACCGCCTGAGTGTTTGAGTGCGTGATGCTACAAATTCCCACCTAGAAGATGGTGCCAATAGGCAAAAAGGTGGGTTCCACAAAAAGGCATATGCCTTGTCGCTAAAAAAAAAAAATTGCTCTATGCCGTACCACAGCATAATTGGTCGTACTAAGATTTGGTGCAAATATTAATGTTCAATATGGCGTCGTTGGTGTAATAACAGTATAGCGGCGCACTTTAGATGGAGCTCTAAACACGCCTATGCGGTGTTCTATTTAAAAATGAAATAATAATATAACAACAAAGGATTTTTTAAACCATAGGTCCTATAATTTTATATTATTTACATAAAGATATCCATATTTAATATAGTATACAGGTTTCAATATGTAATAATTACTTACGTTAATGTTCAGATAGATTAATATACAGGTTGAGTTTTTAATTAGTGACATCCTTGAAGTGGTTGAATCAGTACGACCTAATTAGCAACTTTAAACAGATTTTTTCAGGAAAACCCCAAAAACATTTTTTTTTTCAATTTCAAGTATTTAATATTTAGAAAAATAGTATAAATAATAAAGCGCGTTATGCTATCAGCGGTAGGTAAAAATCGCAAATATTGTTTATTCACTATATTTTAGGTATTGCTAGATGGCCCAGCGCGCTTAATGCTTGTCAAACTTCTATTTATCAGTAAAGTTTTCCCAATTTTCAAAATAAAAAATCCATTTCGGGTTTTTGCCACAAGTTTTTATTAAATGTTGCTTATTTGCTCGTACCTACTGATTTACCCACTACAGGAAAGTCACTAATTAAAAACTCACCTTTTATAGCATTCTAACTCCCCGTACCTATTATTCCGGTGGTATTATAACCTATATAAAAAATGCATAAGATGTCACTAATAAAAAAAAGCTACTTTTTTTATAAATAATTAAATTATTGGATTTTTATATTCAATCATTCCTATAAAAAAAACATTTATTATCAATGGTATTTATTATCTGTGCTTTCCGGAATAACCAAATAAATTGCTATTAGTTTTAGTCAGCCCAGAAAAGGGTTGCCAAAACTTTCTATGGAGTTGAGCAAGCTAATACTATATATAAGTAATCAATGCTCGTACTAAGGTATGCCTAACATATCAAAAATATCATCGACCTAGTATAAATAACCAACCTGCGTATTATTTGTATTGTAACCCCCCCCCTCCTCCCTATATTCGAATATATTCGTTTTTTTTCACAGATATTAAGAGAGAAGAAGACCTTTTTGATAAATTTGATCTTTTCAAAACAGCGGCGCACAGTGGTTCTTATAATATGGGAGAAACAAATTAACAAATAAATATGTCAAAAAGAATAAAAACACGACGGCCCTTACAGAAAGTGGACTATTGCATTTAAAATTATTTTCATAACGGGGTTTTTATGATATATTTGTGGTTTATCTTTGTACTCAATCAGGCATTTTATTTGAAAATGAACACGATATATTTATGGTAAATTATTCATATTTATAATTTTTATTTTCCCCACGAGGCATATGCCTTTTTGTGGAACCCGCCTTGTTGCATATTGGCATCATCTTCTAGGTGGGCATTTATAGCATCACGCAGTCAAACGCTCAGGCGGTCACCCATACAAGTATTGACCGCGCCCAACGCTGCTTAACTTCGGTAACAACGAGGAGAACCGGTGTCAACGTGGCTACGGACGCTACAACTATTTTTTGACATATTTAGACATTTAGACAACGTTACTTGATATTTGGAATAGTTAAGGTACCCTATGTCACTCGGGATGACATAACGGTTCTAGCAATACCTCACACTTCTCAATCGGTCTCAGCGTTTAGAATGTATGGTGAAATAAATAAACGGAAAACATACATAGATGAAGCCTGAACACATTACACGTCGTGTAAAAATTGGCATCTTTATATAAATAGTAAAATCGTAATAATAGCTGTGATTTAAAAATTCGCTTGTTCTTATTATTTTATTTCTAGATAGGATACCGTATTTTAAACGTGTTTAAAACTAATTATAGTGCGCCACCATACTGCCATACAACGAACGCCGTTTGTTTGTTTTTTGTTTATACTCTTTATTGTGAAATGTCACAATGGGCGGGTTTATTGTCATATGACAATCTCTTACAACCAACCCTACCATGACGTATTATATGTATTTGTGCGTGTAATATGTATGTAAGTGTGTGTCTTGTTATTGCATTCGATTGACAGAGTTGAAAATGCAATTCCGTTAATTTGATCCCAACGGAAAATGGTGACCCAGCAGGAATCGAACCCGGGACCTTACAATGTAAGATCAGGCGACCTAACTACTATGCCACCGGGCGTCATATTATTAATGATTTTTTGGAACTATGAGTGCCATTTACACGTTGCGTTTCGTAGTAAAACCTAGCTGCCAAATCGTAGTACCCCGTTGAGCAATCTAATACACTGTATAATCAATGGTAATACACATGCGTTGTAGTAGTGCATTCGCTTCGGCCAAATGCGGCAGACCGATTTGCCAAACTAAACAAAGGCGGAAGCCGCTTGTACGAATCGGCCGCGTCGTAACGAGCGTCAAAAACAGCTGAAAAAAATGGCTGTCGACCGAGCGACATCCGTCACGGCCGCCCATCGGCCTGGGATAATCAATAACTAACTACATGCTGCCATTTTATACACATAACCCACTGTAACTGTCCAGCCACTGCAGCTGGACTACGAACGGGGACGATGATGAAGGAAAAAAAACACTAAAAACAAGCTTTTATAAATGCACGTAAAAACCACATCATCAGACCTTGAAACCTAATCGTGGTCAAAGTTCATTCCAAGACTTTTCTAACAAGTCCAAACACAGCTATGATACGATGTTCCATCATGAAGTTCCATTTCATATATTCCGACTCCATCATCAGATCAGTTCGACAGTAGGTACTATATTATTGTATTGTCATCAGAACTACATACAGCTGCCAATTTTCATGACGTTACGATCCTTGGAAGATGGTTAAATTAGTTACCTTAGATTCCATTACATAGTTAGTTACATACAGGTCGACCTAATCAAAGCGTGTTAAAAATATCGCTTGTGTCACCCCAAGACTCTCCCGGACAGTGGCCAAGTACTGATATCATCTGAATAACAATTCCATAAAGAAAATATATGAGCGCCCTCTCTGGGCCGTCGTACGAACCCGGTTGTGTTCAATAGCCCCTCGGGCGGGGCGGCTCGTTTCTCTGTTAGCCTCGGGCGGCTTGGCGTTATTATTTGATTAACATATATGGCGGAATTTAAATATTATTAGCGCAGATTGTATATAGTAAATTATATTGTATACGGTAAATTACACAGCGAGGAGTTCGCATCTATTGTTTAATGTGCCGTACCACCGTACAAATATTTTTGTAGACAAGGCCAGTGGGAAGGGTTATAGCTCTTCTTAATTCCTTACCCACAGAAATAGATATCGTTTGTATATCCCTTTGGCAGCTAAAAAGGCAACTCCCTGCTATCTCATGTTTATCATAATCTGTCTCTTATTTAGTTTTATATTTTTATATTTTTTTCTTTTTCAATGTTAGCATTAATTTAGTTATGCAAGTCATTTAATTTTAGACTTACACTCTAGCTTTAATATTCAAGAGCGAATTGGATTCATCTGTAATGCTCTTGAATACTATTTAAAACTAATAAATAAATAAGAGTTATTTCAGCCAAAATCGGCTAAGGGCTGGGTTGAGCCAAGTGCTAACAGATGGCGTTAATATTTATTTAAAATGTATGGCGGAATATAAATACGTAAGTGTAGCTAGTTACTATATGTGACATTCCAACCAAAATTTTACATTGTGGAATACATACAGACAGACACATAGACATAATTCATTCTAGAAATAGTTCTAATCATTTCGGGGGGGCTTCAAATAGATATTTCCGTCTTAATCTCGAAAAAAAAGGGGGTTTGTCACAATACTCCTCCTCGTCGGTTGATGGGCCGTGAAGTAAAAAAATATATACTACAGATGGAGGCGAGACATAAAACAGAAGACATCGGAAACATGAGACACAGGAGCAGAAACTATTAATCTTGGTAAGATGTTGCCTGGAACTGAAGTAATCGATCTTTACAATGCCTGGTGGATTTCAAACATTAACCGAATAATATATAAACTACCATAACACAAACAACAGCCATTTATGTTTCTACATAAGTATTACCGTTGATTAAACATATAAGGTATTAGATTGCTCAATGCCGTACTGCTTATTGGCAGATAGAATTTTACTACGAAACGCAGCGTGTAGATGGCACTCATAGTTCCAAATAATGTTTAATCTTTAAAAAAATATTTCTGATTACGATTTGTAAAATTGAGATATCTAGAAAATTGTATATTTCAATAAGTTGATAGATGGAACTCCGCAAAAAAACCACTAAGATATTGTTGTCGAGTTTTATTAAAAAACTGGTAAACTTCGAAATGTCTCCAAATTGTTTAGAGTGTTCTATAGCTCTTTAGTTCTGAGATTTCCGAAAAAACATAGCAATATAGCCATTATTATGATTCGCACAAGAACATCCTTTTTGAGCATTTTTACCGAATTTTGTCTATGGAATAGAATTATCCACAATGAATATTTGTTAACTGCATACCTTGGATCTTTGGCTGGCTATTAATCTATGTATATCCATAATTCTATTCCGACAATTTCAACATTTTTAAAGCACAACATAACAAAGAAGTATAACATTTTTTAACAAGTTGCCAGAAGAATTAATAAAATATACAATCAAATACACAATTTAATAAACAAACCACGAAATATTTATGCAATCAAAGACTTTCGCGATTGTTTGACATTATAAAAATGTTTAAAAACGTATTTACATCGGTTTGGCGCTACCCGCGGAAAAACGAATTGACGGCGCTTCAGTCTACCTTGGACAATGGCGGTTGCAACATCGAAGAAACGTCGGGTGCTACAAAATTCACGCGGTAAACACGGAACACTTATTACAAAAATGTATATATGGCACATATATTTAAAATTGTACATTCACAATTAACTACTTGAATCTATTTTATTTCTGACATTTTAATTTCAACCCTATTTTCAAAATCTTATTTTAAAGATAATTAATTTGCTGATTTTGTAACCTGATTTAGGGATATTGTTTTGTTTTTACTCTTTGGTAATTTTTTTTGCATGTTATTAAATAGATTTTCTTTCTGTCCTATTATATAAATACATATTTTAATAACATTCTGATTTATTGATGTCAATTTGGTAATTCCATTTTGGATAGTTGTAATTCTCATTTTAATTTTCAATTTATATTTTAAAATTTACACAATGCAATGGTTTATTTTTCAATTTCCTAACATTTGTTTTTTAATACAGTTTAATTTTCCCGATTTAATTCTTATTTTTACGAAAAAAGTTTTATAAACATGCAATTAAATTTTTCTGTGTATTCTGTATATTTTTTTAAACATGCTAAATTATGAATAATATTAGTTTTGCTGAATTTTACAGTTTTTTGGTGTGGTATTATAAATAATGCAGAGGTAGCCATATATATCATTAGGATAAAAATTATAAATAATATATTAATTGTAAGTTCTATAATACCCTTAAGGGTTTTTTGTATTAAATAAATTTAGAATTTTGATCTTTCAACTATCCATGTATAGTTAGATCCAATAGGAGAATCATTTGTAAGAAACTAATAACACCAGTCTGCCTGTCATACGTTCGAACCTGTTACAGACGTGCTTATAGCAAATTGCGATGTTACCGCTGTCGGTGCGTGGAGCGATGCGATGTATGCGAGCCGAACGGAGCGAGGGGGTGGGGGTTGGGGGTGGTGGTAAGGGTGGGTAAGGGGGGGGGGGGTCAGTGCGGCGGCTGCAGGTTAAACTGAAACGTATAAAAAACGCGCAATAAATACGTCGGATAATCCGGGCCGTTTATCGAGATGGATCGCCGCCCGCCCGCCCAGCACCCGCAATTTGTTCCAGGGCGGTTTTTTAACGGGGGCGGTTTTTACCCTACGCGGTCTTCGCGCTCCGCCCGCCCTACCCTCCCGTCCGCTCGTCATGCATCAGGCCTGCACCGACATGCCTCTCGGCCAGAGCATGATCCTGCTATGTCTGAAACATACATTAGTTTGTTTACCTTCACGGATGAGTTGCATACGTAGATACATCAACAGTAACTGAGGGGCGACGGATCAAATACGATTAGGTATCTCAAAACGTTCCGAAAGCAAAATGTTCCGAAACCAAGCTTTTTAGGGCGTACATCTTGAGGCAAAAACATCTACAGAAACGCTCCGATTCTAAAAATCTGCCAGAATTAGCAATGTGACGATTTTGGTGTCAGCAAGTATTAACGAATTTCTCGCGGTCCGAGGGTTGCGGCGCGAAGTAAAAGAATCAGTAGGTACTAACCGCAACGAAAAGGGTTATAACGATAACCTGGTAAATCTGACAAAAAGTTTGTATATCTTTCAAAATTCATTAGTTATCAATAAAATTCAGCAAAATTTGTCAAAAAAATAAGAACTTCGCAAATAATTAAAGAAGTGTTTTAGAACTTTAGTAAAGAAACTGGAAAACTTCCAAAGATTTACAATTTGATCGCAGTGTACTACAACTTTTTAATTCCGTAATAAATATTCATTTCATATGTCTATGGCGATTATTATGATCCTCAGGAAAAGCCTATTTGAGCATTTTTACTGAATTTCCCGCCACATAGACCATATTACGGTATATATGTTTGTAACTGGGCCTGTAGCTATTCTGTAGCAGTATAGTTGGGCAGTGGTTTTCAACTTTTTCTTGGTGACTGAACACTTTTAGTCGAGTCGAGTCACTCCGGAACACTAACGGGTTTGGCGGGCGGGTAGAGCCCCCCATTAGCGCAGAGGGCGGTTCAAAAAAACACTATCTATTTTATATACCAACACTGCACAGTGAGGCCTTCATTTAATACCCAATCCATATATTTGTATGATTTTCAAGAAATTAGTTTCATCAAATTTGCACCTAACGTAATTATTATAAATAGTGGAAATTCGTCCTGGACTTTAGAAGATCGTGTTAACATTGCAAAATATACCAGATTTTAACAATAAAGGTAAATAGGAATAAAAATGAACATACTTGTGTTTTAACCCTTGATATCGCTGGGTAAAAATTTAGTGTCACTTCTGCCCGGGACAGTTTTGCGCGTAAAGTCGATGGCCTTGAGAAAAACGACCATAACTTTTAAACTACTATACGGATCGTAAAAAGAATAACTGTAAAATGATCGCATTGAAATTCTAAATATAAAACATTTACAACATTATCTCGTAAAACAATTAAGATAATAATGAATAAATATTACAAAGTTAGCACAGCGTGGAGCGCCCTAACCAATATTGATTAGATACCATTTTAGGCATTTGTAAGCGTCTAACCAAGAATGGTTAGCTGAAATAGAAAGGGCTCAAATAGAAAGGGCTCAAATTAATGAGATTTTTAACTAAGAATTAACGATTTCCAATCTACGCAAAACCATAAAATTATAATTTAAAGAAAATATTTTTTTAGTGGGTAAATAGTATCTATAATTTTAATATATTCCAAATAATATGCGGATAGTATAGAAATGAGTCGTTATGAACAGCCTTACAGACACCGTTTCGAGTCTACATAAAACCTTGTATAATGGAACGTGTAAATGATGCCATTATTAATTTTGCTTTACCACAGAATTCATTTATCGAGAAAATCTTTTATTTCGTCAGATAATGTCAGCATATCCTCATTTCGCCCATGAATCTTTGATATAAGATGCTCAAACTAATCCGTTACCAAAGCCAACTATGAGCACCAATTTTCATTGCTAAGTCCACAAATGTAAAAGTTGCGTTTACTTGATAAAGAATAACTCAAAAACCTGGCGGTACAACAGGAGGATACTGGCAGCAAGACATTGTAAATAATAATTAAAATAAACTCCTTATTTTCAAGTATAAAAATTAATATACAAAAGGCGAGCTTATTGCCACATGGCAATATCTTACAACTAACCAAGTTACAGTGCAGTGGTACATCCGCGCATTGTGGAAATAATTAATAATAAGTTTGTCTGCATACATTACAAATTATTTTAGTTAAACCTAATAAAGCCAGAAGAACGTAAATTGGGAGTGGGAGGAGGAACAAAAGCTAAGAACTGGTTACTTCTTAGAACGTAGTACTTTTTGAGGTGAGTGTTGAATGATTCTAACGATTACGAGCTTCGTATATTTGCTGTGAGATCGTTTCAGAGTCTTGCACCATAGACACATAAAGAGTAGGAGTTGAAAACAGTATTATATTGAGGAATTTTGAGTAAATTGTCAGAGACTGGCCGAAGTACGAGACCGTGGGAACTTAAAAGGATGGTGTTGATTAGGAGAGTACACGATACAGGAGTGCAAGCATTTCTCCTTTGGCGCACTGGCAACCACTTTAACTGTACTCTATATTCGGTGATCATTTTTACGTAGAATCAGAATCAGAATCAGAATTAATTTATTTTTCTGTTCTGTGTTTTTACATGTTCAGTCCGCTGCGTTTGTGCACGCACTCGGGTGTGTCAGCTGTCAGCAACTTATTACTACGAATATCACCAGCAGATGCGCAAGCATTCTGAATGGTGCCTCCATGAGAGACGATGCAGGTCCCGCAGGTTTATTCGCGTGTTAGACTAATTTTACTATCTAAGTTATATGTACAACGTACAAGCTAAGTTTGCTACGTTCTACGTATAGCTTACAAACAATGTTAGCGAAGTAGAACATAATAAAAAGAATATAATAAAAATGAAACTATAATAAGAAAACGACCGAACATAAGGTTGCTCAATCGATCGCCCATGCCAGCCAAATCCCTATTATATTTTGTGACACTTTTATTTCAGTGCACCTTTGGGCCACTCGCGCACTGTAGACCGAAGATGAGTCATATGCGTACATGTGTCACGACACATCCCAGTTGAAAACCACTGCATAGAGGGTAGGTAAGTAGTTAGACGCCAGGCGCGGATCTACGTCTTGTTTTTGGGGGGAAGGGGGGGGGGGGGGCAGTGGGGGTGGGTTTCTGTCAATAGATAGTTAAAATAAATTATAGTGTGACTTTAGGGCATCCAATATGCTAAATAGAGATAGGTAATTAAGTAACTAAGGATTATAAAAAGGGAAAAGAAATAATGAATACACTCGTACGTTTTCATTTTACTTCTAAATGAACAATGAACAAATGATACATAATAGTGCATAACACAGAATTAAATTACAAATTGCAGTTTCCGGTGTTTTTTCTTTGCAAATCTTTCAATCATCTTCTCTTTGTCTACCGGAATATCAAAATGAATATGCAGGAGAGCCAACCCTGTTAACCTATCCTCTACCATCGTTGATAGTAGCCAGGTTTTTAGTCGCCTCAGAGTTGAAAAACTTCTTTCGGCAGTCGCCACACTTACGGGCAAGGAAGCCATAATAAGGATGAGGTGATGCATGCCAGGGTAGATAAATTTGTTGGCCAGATCTAGAACATCTAGAATATTTTTTGGTTCCGAATAAGCGGAATTATTTCTGTTTTCCCTTCTAAAACTTTCTTTCCAGATCTTGTATTCTCCCAGAATTCCTGCCGCATGAACTCCTAGGAGACTCTTATGCTCTCTAACAAGATCTGCTACTACATTTGAGTGATCACTATTGTCTTTTATTATTACCGATGGCATTATAATGTTTAAATTAAAAACCTTTAAGGTTTCGGGTGGCAGTCGATTTTTGAGGTCGTTTATGACATTGTCCAGTAGCGGGATATTTTTTTTCAATCCTCGTTGGGGGGGGGCGGTCGCCCCCTCCGCCGCCCCATAGATCTGCGCCTGATAGACGCACCACACTTTAAATCGTGTCTTGGCATCCTGCTGAAACAAAAAATAGCACTAATGGAAAGCCTGTCACCGAAAGACAACATATTTTAGGTTGGCAGACGACACGAGCAGGGAGCCGGCGACAGATATCGTCCCTCGCCACCACACTAATAAAATTGTTATTTTTTTGCCCATTATCTCGCAATCTCTGGGGCACGCGACGCCAATTGATCTTTGGACCCCGGCCAGAAATAGAACACCTAATTGATGATTTGTGGTGAGGCTGTACTTTTTCAGATTTTTGGTATTTTAATATTATTATTAGTGGTATTACCCGGTGTGCCCGTGTTATATTCGTGCTCAAATACGTATGAATACCAATTTTCATAGCGATCGGTTGAACGGTATATAAATTGATGTGCTGCAGTGACGTCTAGTAGCTATTTACAATAAAGTGAATAACGCGACAATATTATGCGTGTTCAAATGTCTATGTATACCAATTTTCATGGCGATCGTTTGAGCAGTATTTATGTATTTATTTATTCTCTTATTACTAATTAACATTACAGTAAAACCTATGCATTGAAAAGTAAAATTAATAAAGATATCACCGTAATTATACGAATAGAACTTATAATACTTATAATACGTAATCATACGAATACACATATAATACTAGCCATCATATAAAATGAAATAATTAATAACCTGCAATTTAAACGAGTGAGTGTTGGCGGTAAAAATATCAAAATCTGGTTCCATCGAGTGAATTTCATTTAAGCGCTTCAAAGCACGCGCCAACAAGTTATACCTCATAAGATTAGTGCGTGAGAACGGCTCCGGGAAAAGATGGTGCCATCGAGCACGAAGATAATTATCTGGTACGAAAAGATTCTCCTTGGCCAGTAAGCTAGGTAATCAGTTTTACCACGAATTAGATTCAAAACATAGGACATAGTCAGCATTTCTCTTCAGTGACACGGAGAATTATAGCCAACCATGCCTGTGATAAATGCAGTCGGATATAAAAATGGATAATATCCGTACTGCTTTCAGAAGAAGAAGTATATAAGTTCACGTCATGCAGCGCCATCTTGTGGCGATTTACAATACAGTTAATAGCACGAAAATATTTTGCGGGCTCAAATGTCTATGTCTACCAATTTTCATGGCGATCGGTTGAGCGGTATAGAAGTTGATGTGCTGCAGCGCCATCTAGTGGTAAGTTACAACGAAGCAGATATTATAAAAACCTTCTCCGTCTTCTAAAAACCTTTAATGTTTTTAAAAGGATCCTAGTTTTCATAAAATAGGATCCTATTTTTTTAAATAGAACGTTGATTTACATTGTGGCGGTCACATACTTAAATGCGTAAGCTGTGTTAGGTTTCTGCTAAGGTAACATTATATTTATAAAAATGAATTGAGAAGCAACAGTGACGCTATTAATTTTCTCTACAAGTTTTCGCAGTGTGTTCCCAGAACCTAGTACATATGTGAACTGAATAGCTCTCTCGAGGATTCTGAATGACAGCATTGACTTCCAGCCTACTCACACTGTTAAGCCACTTCAGATTGTGAATTATAAACTCGAGAACACCATACGATGATGCAGCCAAAGTCACCACATGGTTATGATGTGAGAGCTCACAGTAAAACTTCACTGCGAGATCATTAATTAGAATCAAGTTGGGAGACAAGCTCCATCTGAAAGGATCATCAATATCACGCTGGAGAGCTTTATAGGTCCACTGGCTGCAGGTTCTGAGAAACAGTTTCAAATCATCAGCAAACAGAAGAATCGATGCCGTTATTATTTTATTACTGATGCTGTTGACGAGAGGATTAAAGAGAAAAGGGTGCAAATTCGACCCTTGAGTAACGAACGATCTATTAAAATAAAGAGATGACATGAATCCGTTGCACCGGACGAACTGCTGACGATCTTTGAAATAGTCCACAAAGAAGAAGAGGAAACTTTTCACAAATACTATGAGAATATAATTGACACTAGATTTTATCGACCGAATGCCTCAGTAAAGTCAACGTAGGTTACCTGCTGGCATTTTGGCGCATCGAGGGTGTTTGCTACATAATCTATTAATACAGACGTGACAGTTGGGCGACAAGGGCAGATTTAATGCTGAGCATCAGACAGTCTGGCTATAAATATCTTGATGAAGACTAATTTTGAAGTTTCGCAACTGGTAAATAAAAACCAAAGTCGCAAAATCCATTTTTTTAAAACGTCATAGATAGATAGATAGAGATTCTTTATTTCACATTAAACAAAAACATACAAAAGGCGGACTTATTGCCTAAAATGCAATCTCTTACAGCCAACCTTCGTGGAAGTGTAAAAATTTAGGTGCCAAGAGATAAATGAAAAAATAACAAAAAAAAGAAGAAAAATTATTACATAACAAAAACTAATCAAGTAACAAAAATGCCATTTTTTAAATATAATTAGGATTTGGAATAATTCGCAAGGAGCGAAGGATAGGAGAGGATGGGATGAGACCTAGGATAACTAGGAATTTAGGGACATGAAATGCTTTTTCAGAGACACTTGAAACGTAGAAACCGTTGGTGCGTTGCTGATGTTTGACAGGAGCTGGTTCCATAGTCTAATTGCATGAACGGTGAAGGAATAAGTAAAAAAAGAAGAATTTTATGAGTGGGAATCGCAATTTTACTATCCTGACTGGAACGGATAAAAAACCATGACTTCCTAAGTGATTGAATTTTTCGGTTAAGTAGGAGGGAGCGGTAGTATTGTTGAGGATGTTATAAAGAAGGAAAAGAATATGCATGTTTCTACGTTCACGTATTCGAAGCCAATGAAGTCTGCTTCTATACGCAGAGACGTGATTTTTTCGCATTGAAGATATACCTAATGCATACATTTTGCAACCGCTCTAATTTGTCAAGGATGGCTTCAGTGACGTCAAGGTAGCAGACATCAGCGTAGTCTAGTATAGGCAATAGCTGTGATTGAGCTATGGTCTTCTTAACCTCCACTGGTAAAATTCTGTGCAACCGCCGAAGACTATGAAATCCAGCAAATATGCGTTTGCTGACTTCATTAATCTGTGACTGCCAAGAGAGATATTGATCAAAGATAATACCCAAATATTTCACCGTACTTGAATATGGCATAACATTACTATCAATATGGATTGGTGGGACAGATGCAATATTAAATGATGATAACAGTCTCTTGCTGCCAATTAGAATATATTAGGATTAATAACATAATAAAACGTCGGTTTTTGTAAAAGTTTTCTTCCAACATGAATAAATACCTAAATATAATAGTGATGCTACCTGTAGGTTTTGAAGGTTTGTGGATTCTACATGTAAGATTAAACCTACAGGTAGGTTTTGTAGGTTTTTATTTTAAGTTCATCTAATCGTAATAAAGGCCTACATTCTAAATTTGAAATTTATAAAGACAGCATCATTGATTTGAAATTTTTCTTACTAAAATCGTAATTTAAAATAAAAGCGGACACAGACGAAGCCTTCCAAAAGATTTTGCACATTTTCGACAGTCTATTCTGCGACCATAAACAATCGGGCGTCCCTGGAAACTGAGAGTCTAAACTGACCGCGATCCTTACCACCAAGCCAAACGACACAGCCTCATCAATTCCCTTTTATCACAGCCAGCCTTAGTGATGGCACAGTATACCCCAGACAGTAGCTTCTCTGAGAACAGAATTGAAATCAAAGCGAATAGGTCACGAGTCGTAAGGGCTTGGATATGGTCGCCAGATGGTCCGCTAATCGGCCTACGTAGATATCCGAACGCTCAAAAAGGTCGCCAGCCTTTACTTGCTCGTAATGTTAACCGTTCGCGTTTGTCGGGACGTACCCCTCTGCTCACATTCCTCGCACCATCTTCTTGCGTTGCCCTGTAGCTCGAGAATAAAGCTAGTGGTTGGTATACTGTGGTGACAGTTTCGAAAAATATCGAGGGACTATCTTGTTTTAAAGAACTGTGAAACGCTGCAGGAAGAAGACCACCTCATGTCCTGTCCGTAATTTTCAAACAGCATCACACACCAGGACCTACAGCAAGCGAACGACAAGGCCATCCGTATCCTAACCTGGTTCGGTCACTTTAACGAATGAACAAGTTCGTCTGTCAATCTTTGTTTCTTAGGGCGGAAATGAAGTGTACGGTTTCGCGCAGTCCTTGCGCAACTGAAACTGAAAAAAAACTTGTTTCCAATTTTATGGGTCATGACCGCATGTGGTCAGAAGATCCATTGCCATCGATCATGTCATGCGAATAGAGGACATCCGGCGCGGGATTCAGCATCTGCCTAGTTTACCG
The DNA here is from genome assembly GCA_944548615.1 of Micropterix aruncella. NCBI lineage: Eukaryota > Metazoa > Arthropoda > Insecta > Lepidoptera > Micropterigidae > Micropterix > Micropterix aruncella. The sequence continues at coordinate 30,159,678 of OX155963.1, forward strand.
GTCATCTGGTAACACTTTAGAGGACATACAACGTCAGGATAAATAATATCCATTTTCAAATTGCTGTACATGTATTTTATTTCAATAACATGTAATAAATATTGCAAACCTGTATACTAAATAAAAAATTGACAATCTTCATGTAAATAATATTGAAATAGCTATGATTTAAAAATTTCTTTGTTATTATATTATTATTTTATACTGAATAGGCGTGTTTAGAGCACCATCTACAGTGTATAGCCATACTGTTATACCACTAAAGTCGCCACTATCGAACATAATAATAGAAGATTAATCATTTTTTGGAACTATGAAAGCCATCTAAACTCCTGGTTGCCAAATTGTAGTATAATGTTGGCCAATCTAATACGTTAATAATCAATAATAGGAGGAAGTCCCTAACGCCGGACGTCACCTAGCGTCGGACACTAAATAGTATCTCGACTAGTCGCGGCGCGATCGATAAAGACGGGTGAAAAGGTTGCGGGGAAGCATACGCTTTTTCTTTTCCTACGTCTTTGTATCGATTGCGTCGCGACTTGTCGAGATACTATTAAAGTCCGACACTAGGTGCCGTCCGGCGTTAAGGGACTTCCCCTATTACAATATAGCAACAAGCGCGCTTGCTTGAACCCCATAGTCCATTATTGCTATTATTATTACTACATATATATTGTACTTTATTAAATTTTTTTTAAACCATTTTGTATATATAAACTGCAAATAATTAGATACATTAGATAGTTTCATATTCTATGCTGCAAAGGGGAATGGGCTTTCATATTTTTTTTTATGAAAGTTGTACCCAGAGTTTAACAACTAGGGACGTACCTACAACAATTAATTGTGCTTGTGTAAAGGAGTAATAATATCAAAGTTCAACTCATTAATCCATGTCGTATACACACACGAAGTTTAGACAAAGATTTGTCAAGTTTAGACTTGTTTAGATAACCCCAATGTAAAACGAAAGAATGCCGACGGCCCAGGCTCAAAATCTTACCCGATACCCACACACTGATCATCTATCTATCCCATCTATCACAACTTTCACATCTATCACAACTGATTATCTATAGGCTGTTTTTCTTTCATCCATAAACTTATTTATAGCTTTAGCTTTCGGAAAAGATAAAAGTACACACTCGGTCCTGTGCAGTTATTTTTATTATTAATAGCTGATATTGATATAGGTTTATATTTTGTGATAATTTCTATATATTTTTCTACATACTTTGTATATAAATAATATACGCAACTGTATAAATAAAACGAAGTAAATAAGATATTTTAATAAAAAAATGGGTAATTATTGAATACAATATTGCGCAATTTTAAAACTTTATATTTTTTCAGCTACGTACTTCAGGTTAGCTGCTATAGAATATTATACTAGTAACAAGTAAATATATTGTAAAGAATAAAAAACACTTGTATTTATAATTATTTTTATTTCGGTTTTTTTATGAAATTCTTGTGCATTATGTATTTATCCATATAGATTTATTTATTTATTTATTTAAGTAATTCAAGAATAATTTAAAACAATTTTATCTTAGGAACTATGCACAGAAATACTTAATAGCAGAAAATGAATACATTGCAAAGTCCAGTGACAACGCCACCTAACTAGGCCGGGACCTGTTCTAAGGTGTACATTTAATTTTGTGCGTGCTTGTTCAATACTGTGATTATTACAAAAACAAAATATATTTTTTTGATATATTTAAATATTTGCATGTATATTACTAAATTAGAAGTTTCATTTGACACTAAATACGATATATTTATGTCAATTTCTTGACATTTGGATGGTTGTATTTAGACAACAACTTACTTGATATTTATACAGTTAAGGTATTCTATGATGACAGTCGGGATGACATAACGATTCTAACAATACCACAAAACTTCTATACCAGTTTAAGCGTTTAGAAGTTTTGGTATTATTACTTATTATTGTTATGATTATTCATTATTATTCATAATTTGTTATTATTATATATTTATTTATTTTTATTTATTTGTTATTATTATTGTTATTATTATATTATAATTTGTAACTATTTATATAAGCAATAAGAAAATGAACTAGACCGAGCATCCTGTATCTGGGCATATGAAATATGTCTTTGTTTTTTGAGTAGTACTGATGATATTTGGCTAATAGACTACTTTCAATGCTAACACTAAGATAATGGCATAAAATATTGCACATTTTAATAAAAATATAAATAATAAAAGGGTTAGTTACATACGATACATAAAACATATACACATACAAACATACATACATAATACACACATATTTTAAATTATTGTATGAAGCAAATCCATTTCAGTCTTTACACGACCTTCATAGTATATTAAGACTATCGATATTTAAGACTAAAGTTTTAAAAAATGGCTTCCTTATAAAGAGGCATATTTTTTACTTTTGTCATATGTGTACATTTTGAACATTTTTTACTGACTCTTCTAAGGTATTAAAATTTTTGGTGGAATAAAGAAACGGAAAACATACATAGATGAACCCTGAAGACCTTACACTCCTTTTTTGTTGGGCAGTCGTGTAATAAGCTTTCGTTTGGTATACGTGGCACAGCGTTACAAAAACCTTCGCGAACGGGTACGAAATTACCCATTCTCTTGGATTATGCAAAAGATGCATAAACATTTAGATGCATAAACGGTCCGGTGGCGTAGTAGGTCGCCTGATCTTACATTGTAAGGTCCCGGCTGGGTAACCAGTTTTCGTTGGGATCAAATTAACGGAATTGCATGTTCAACTCTGTCGATGAAATGCAATAACAAGACACACACTTACACACATGTTACATGCACACATACATATAAACATTTCATAGTAGGGTTGGTTGTAAGAGGTTGTCATATGTCGATAAACCCGCCGATTGGGAAACTTCACAATAAAGAGTAGAAAAACAAAAACATTTTGGGGGCGGTCAAGTATTACGTAGCGCAATTTTCGAAGACCTTTGACCCTCACTCCCCTTTCCGTGTAACGCGCCGTAACGTTTTTCTGTACCCCCCCCCCCTCCCCACCCTAAACGTTACATAACACCCAAGTGATCATTTTTACCTAAAAGTAACAATTATGTTGCGCAAAGTACCGGAAAGTCGCTAAAATACCTTTGTTATTGTTTTAATCGCGTTTGCGGTAATAATAAATTAAACAAGAAATTTCTAATTCGCAATCATGCTTGTATTGTTTATTATATTTATTCATATTGTTATTTAATAAAAAATCACATATAATATAATAAGCATTTGCTTAAGTTTAAAATATGTTAAAATGGGCTCAAATTTGTCCTAATAAACTTTTACTGCTAATCTTACATAAAATTATGCCGTTTTTCTGACGGCCCTGTCCTTACATATATTTTTGGCTTCATCCACCATTGTTCTTCTCATGCATTCTCCTATTTTAGCATTTTTTTATTTGCTTATAAACTCTTATAATTTAAAAAAAAAACAATATTACGTAGCGCGTTGTTCGAAACCCCTCCCGCCCCTGTAATGCATCGTAACGTTTTACAAAACCCCCCTTCCCCCAAATCGAGTTACGTAATACTTGAAGGTCCCCTGTGCTGCGAAGCTACTCGTTTGCTGCAAATATCAATGCTTCTGTCATTCCATCAGATTTAGGATCTGCGTTTTTTCCACAGACGCAAAATTGTACATCGCCGACCACAGCACGATACCGTCGCATTCGCTTTCGGCGTCCGTCGACCGTTCTCGGTAATTTTCGGCGTTTCGCTGTGCGGACGCGTGAAAAAGCGCAATATATTATCGGGTTCGTTGACGCAATGGCATTTTTGCGCGCGGGTAGAATGCATACGGCGATCGTTAATCTCGTTAAGAGATGTTAGCCCCGCTGAAGGGCCATTGTCCGGCCCGGCGAAAGGTCTACCCTCAATACTTTGTTTACCAACACACTTGCCGCCGTTTGCGGTTTGGGCGGAGGCTGCGCGCTACCTGCACTACAAGCCTGGGAAAGATGACTCTATTTGGCGAAATTGCTTAATTCAGCAGCTAAAAACAGCTAAAAGGTTGTAACTTCTGGAATTCGTAAATCACCCAAACTGAACTCATATAATTCGTCGATCGCTTGTGGTTCATTTCAGTTTAATTATTCATTTTTTTATTTATTAAAATCAAAGCACGAGATATACATTCCTGTAGCATTGCAATAAAAGGTGTTTGGACCAGTGTTAAGTCATCCCGAGTGTCATAGGGTACCTTGACTGTCCAAATATCAAGTACTTAGTTGTTAAAATGTCCAAATGTTAATAAATTTACACAAAAATATCGGGTTTACTGTCAAATGAAAGGCCTGATTGAGTCCATTCCGGAATCAAACATGTATCTATATGGATAAATACGTAAACCACAAATATTAAGAAAAACTCGTAATGAAAATAATTATAATAGTTCGCTTTCTGTAACGGCAGTCCTGTTTTGTTATTTTTTTTAATATATTTATTTTCGGACGACTTGGTTCGCCCATAAGTGCGCCCAAAAGTGGTGTTTTCTATAAGAAACTTTATAAATGCGCCGCAATTATCTTTGCGGCTCACTTTTTGAATAAGTGCGCCGCAATTTATCTTTGCGGCGCACTTTTTGAATTTGGAACATCTAAAGGTGGGTACTGACCAACGTTACGAGGTGTAATGTAACATGTTACACAGCGAGCATTCGTGCAGTCAGTACGTCGTGTTACGGGGAAACCAGCGAGCAACGAGCCGCTCGTTGCTCGCTTTGAGTGCTCCACCCGCCTGTCGGTTTTTTGGCGAATCCTTTGACTGTTACGCGGTTCAGTCAGTACGCTGTTGCAAGTCGTCACGAGCGCCGATCAAAATGACTATGGGTCACCAGCTATGAGTGAACAATTTCTATCAGAATTTGGTGATTTAATTAATTAATTTGATGTGTAATGACTACTTTTTCTGAAATAATTAAAACAGTACATACCTTTACATATTCTTTTAATGCTCCAATAAGGGCTTCGCTGACCTCTTTCACTATAAATCCTATTCGTTGCTTTGATATCTTGAAAAGATATTGCATACTAGTATAGGAATCTCCTGTAGCATAAAAACGAAGCGTTAGTGCTAATCGTTCCGTGACACTGATTGCTTTTCTATAATTTGTATCTTTTTTAAGTACTTTTGGTCCAATTAAATTAAGAGTTCTTCAAAATCGATCGGAGACATGCGTACAAAGTTTTTATACTGTCCAGTAATCATTTGGTTTTTTAATATTGCTATCAATGACAAACCACCACATACGCCTCTGTTTTTAAATAAGTTTGATGTCCAGTAACGTTTTTTCTTCTTCTTAATTTGGATGAAACAATAATTAAGTAGAATCAAAGATACCAACACGTCCTCACTGTCGGCCATCTTGAGTGAACTGGCGGCGAAAGCGGAGCACAGAGTTTTGACGAGCATGTTACGCCGATTTTAGAACACAGCGAAAATGCTCGATGCGAACATGCTCGTATGCGAATGTTACATTACACCTCGTAACGTTGGTCAGTACCCACCTTTAGTCTTCAGCGCCGAAGAAATCGAACGCAAATATTGTTTGAATAAAGACTGGCTGGTACGACGGCCCCTAGTCGCGCCGCAGCGCCGGCTGAATAAAAAAACAAATGAAATTAAAAACGCGCGAACATCAATCGTTTTTGTCGCCCGCGTTTTCGACAATTTTCACGGATTGTAAGAAATTCATCGTTTTGTTTTGAAAAATGAGTTCTTCAAGTGACAGTGAAAGTATACATTTAACTCCTGAAAGCATTAGAACTGAGGCAAGAAATGTGATTGATTATCTATTACCTGCAAAATCCCTGGAGAAATATATGAAAGCCTATGGAAATTTTATTGAATGGAGAAATGCAAGAGTTTTAGTTGTTTGATTATTAGATAGTATTTAATTTCAATTTAGTTGATACTCTATTTTATATTAAATAATAATATTACAATAAAATATGAGGCGCCTTTTATTTTCTCATAGAGGGTGTTGAAAAGTAGAGTGCATCACTCGGGCGCAAAATATTTTTACGGCGAGGGCGCTTTTTTGAATCCCTCGCTACGTTCAGGATTCTACTAAAGAATCCCTCGCTACGTTCAGGATTCTACTAAAGAATCCTTCGCTACGCTCGGGATTCTACTCTAGAATCCCCTCACTTCGCTCTGGATTAAAAAAAGTGCCCTCGCCGTAAAAATATTATTTTGCCCCCTTGTGATACAATCTACTATTTTTACACTTATATTATAAACTGTAACTTTACAGGTCAGTTTAGTGGAAATTTTCTATTGGCAACGGGGGCGAGATGAAAATTCCTTTTGGAATCCCTGATTTAGCACCATACCTAAGCTCTCTCTCGAAGTGCCTCTTAAAGAAATGATTGCCCTTTAAGTTTCTACTTTTAAATCGATAGCCACTCAGGTACACGCGTGGCATATAATCGTAGGAGTACACATGAAGGTACGTACAGATTGTTTGTAGATGGGGTGGGTGTACAGGGTGGTTCAGAGGCGAAATTTGGTACCGCATTAGGAGCATTTATGCGAGCGATAAAACGGCGAGGGGAACACGCAACCATCAAACCCCAGATCAGGCCGTAGCCAAATAAAGTGTCACCGTCGGACCTATAAAATTTCACTTTTATTTTATCACCCCCAGAGGTGAACGTAGAAAGGTCGACCTAAGGGGTTACAAAGATTAGGTTAACGCGCGGCGCGGATTCCGATGCCTGATTCGATTTCGCTCAAGGGATCGCTTATAGCGCGACTAAAAGATTCTGATTCTTTGAGTCATGGACTTATTTACGGAAAGGCAAAAAGGACGCTACACCCAAATTTATAGTTGAGTATCCGTTCAACTAGAGTTGTCAACTACAACGGGCGAGCCCGTCACCTCAGGAAGTTTTAACGATTAGTCGTTCTATCTCCCTGGAGTGAGCGCAGAAGACTTGGACAAATAGTCCACCGTCAAGCTCTGCCACAAACCCGTAAGAGGCCAACGCCTTAACCGCGAGATAGCCAGGAGTGTTACCCAGCTTGCGCGGCCCTCTCCCTTACCAAACGGTGAAACGGTTTATACCGAATATATCGCGGACCACGGCATCCTTTGCCCGGCTGTTTACCCAGGATCCGGTAGCCGATGGTCGTTTCAAGAGCAGTCGCCGTAAGGTCCGCAACCACCCCCGCTCTATAGGAAACAGTATAATACTGCTTCCAGACTCCCCCGACTGTTAGTCAGAGTGCCCAATCGAATGGATTCCTATGGGAAACTAACCCTAAGGCCAGAGTCCTACCCAGGCTCGCACTTCATGCGTGGAGGCCGTCGGATGGGTGTTGACCCGTGAGTGTGACCAACCCTGAACAGAATGGGTCTTCGCGGCCAACTCAGCAAGGGCCCCTTAGCTCCCTACGTGATCCGTTCAGTACTTAAGTGATGCTCAGTTAAGAGTACCGTGCGATTTTCTGAATACCGTGCGATAGGTACTTAAGTTTTAAATGTGTTTAATAGCCGAGAAATCTAGCCAACTCCGCAAAGTATGGCTCAAGTATTCTAGAATGTATTCGTATCGAGCGGCAATATTGTCAAATGTATTGGCCATTACTTTTATTTCTAATGAAGAATAATGTTTATTATTTAACTAGTGTTTTTATTATCTAACTAAAGTTCATTATATTGAGGTAATTGGATAATAAATATATAAAAATATAGGCATTAAGAGGCCGTGGCGGCCGTGGCGGCCAAAAGCTAAATGAAGCATAATTTTGTGGTCTGGTTGTGAGAAAACGAAAAAGAATTTTAATACAATTATGCTGGATTTTAAAAACCCGGTCGTTAAGCTATCATTTTGCCAAAACTAAATTGGTAAATTATTTCCATACAAATTGTGAATTATCTTTATTCTCTTACTGTTTTCCAAAAAAATAAAAACGAGCAAGATTTGTCTTCAGTTTTGAAAAACCTAGAGATGATTCTCAATATTAAAAAATACTATTTACACCAGCGTTATAGTCTATTTGCATAGTACTAAGACAGTTCTTGGAACTTCCATACAAAAAATATAAGAAAGAAATGTTTGAAATTACGTAGTTTCCAGAAATGTTATGGCCAAACATTATTTTTTTTCTATTTATGAAAGATACTTTTGAGTAATCTTAAGTTATTTTAATATTGTAATCTAATTTTTACTTTATAAAAAACTATTCATTTGACATATTATTATGTTATAATTGAAAAGCCAAATCGACTATATTAGACAAACGCGCGAAGCCGAAATCGTCATTCGTAATGGGCCACTGCCAACGGTGGGACGTATTCCCTTGTCGCCGCGGTATACCTATACATCTTTATGTATATATCGAAAGCGCGCGGGCGCATGGCATTGCAAAAATACCTAAACTTTTAGTCGCGTCAACTCGGAAGGGAGCCTTAAATGATTAACCCAGAACTCAGATGGAAACAGGAAAGTACAGCTTCGAAAGTGAAAATTTAGTTAAAATTAATGTGGTTTTTCGCGATTGTTTTTACAATAAAATATATTTATTGAATGCTGAGGCTCATATTATTAAACAATTATCTTAAACTAGCTCAACAAGATATAATAATAGACCTGTACATTGAATATACAGAAACAATAATATAGAACATATTTTGCAGACTGAATCTGCCAAAATAACGTTACCCAAAAAAGATTTAGACGATAGATCTCGAAGTATCAAAGAGCTTCGATCGGCTCTTGTCCCCAAAAACGCGTACATAAAAAGTGTCACATAAGGAGCTGGTTGGGTCGTAAAGCAAGACGGCGCGGATCGAGTTGATCCTTGCGCGCCGGCTCACACGCGTCCATTACCCACATATACGCCCCTCCCCCTCCCCCGCCCGTTAGCTCCCTCTCCCTCTGGCCGAGGCCCACTCCGATAGCGGCCTCTCGCTCGCCGAATCGTAAAATAAACATTACCGGCACGCCGCCATTTTGCCAAAATCAAGCCCGCCAAAACCCACGCATCACAAAATCGACCGCTATTTTCAAAGCTGGCGACGTTGGTCATTTTTTGCGAGGGTTTCTGAAATCTTTAAAAAAGCAGTTGTATCACCGCAAGACTCTCCCGGCAAGTACAACTTATGAAATGATATTGAGCATGATAGCCCTTCGGGAAACAGATTGACCTGATTAAAAGGGATAGTCGGCGACGTGCGCGGATATTTGGGCGGTGTCGACTACAAACGGGCGAACCTGTCACCCCAGGCTGGTATAACGATATTTCGCCGTGGCTCGGCGTTCTTTCAGCTGTGGGATGAGTGTAGAAGACTTTGGGACGGCACAAACCTACCGTCCAGCTAACCCACGAACCCGCCAGAGTCCAACGACTTACGGCGAGGCACTAGGAAGGTAACTCAGATTTGGTAGGATGTCTCCGTCTGGAATTAACCTTCAGGATACCCCCTTCCTCCGACTGGTTACGGGATCGAAGTCGCTAACGCAGCCTCTACCTTCCGTAATTCAGCAGTGATTCAGTTTGAATCTATCGCGGACGAACCGGTGAAAATTCAATGTGATTTCGGCCGAACAAGTCATCTGTGTACTAAATTTCAGGTCTATAAGTTTATATTTATTATTATTATATATTTATTGGTTGACTGTACGATATCGCTATAGCGATAAGTCCGCCATTTGTGCATAAATTGTCTTTTTTATAAAACCAGTGTAATATTCATTAAGTTGTGTTTTTATAGCACAATAAAGTTATTCTATTCTATATTCCGAGATTGAAATATGACTAGTCCGGTTCAACTATTGCCATGACTAAATTATGATTTCTTGCCGAATGTCAGCTCAATCGGATTGAGCGTTTGGGCGCCATCGCTGAGGAATACACACAACAGACACAGACAGCCAGAGAGACTTCCATTTGGAAATGGACATAATCGTCTCAGGGGGGCTCAAAATCAGTATTTCCTACTTCATATCCTATAAAATTGTTAGTGAATTCAAAATACTTACTCTCCTTGTAAGTCATGTTTTAGGAAGCATTTTTTCGACGGACCCTGCTCTGAAATGACGTCACCAAAGGTTGTCGGTGAATCCAAATCCGAGTGGGGTGGGGTATCAAATAAAGGGTGGGGTTGGGGGTAAGGGCTGTGCGTGGGGAGGGGGGGGTATCTGCTTGACGGGAAAGTCTTGGGGTGACAAAACCGTTTTTTTTTCTGTGCTAAAAATTTCTGATATTATTATCATGTTATCAGTTCTTCGACAGTTTATTGCCTCTAGTATACGTTGCGGATGATTCTGTTTAGACTGTTAGAGGGACCTGTTAGTAGAGAATTCATTGCAATGTTCTCGACAAAGCGCCCAATTTCTTTGATAGCCTACCATTGAAAAGCGTACTCCCTCCACACAATGGTGCGACATAATAAATCATACAGCTCTTTTAATATCGTCCGCATTGGAGGCCATTAATAAAGGCCCCCTTCACGACACTGCGGCAAGTCTGCTCGCGCGTTGATCCAGTCAGCGAGTGCCACAATGAATGAGGCGGGAACCGAACCTCGGACCTCGAAAAGCGAACCCAGCGGTTCGCACCGCGGGATGTTGCTGCGGTGACATCTGCTGGGTGAAAAGATGAACCATTATTCAGATGCTTCGCGATTTAGAGCCATTAAGATCGGACCATGCGGAAGCGCCAAAATATTTCATTGTAAAATTAAAATAAACGGTATAATAATTCTACAAATGATTTTCAATTTTTAATATTTTAATTTTGAATTTAATGTAATTCACAAAATGTAATGTAATCACATGTTTGAAAAGGGATTACGTATATAATATGAACTGTGGTACGTACAAATGAATCAATATGACGCGTAACGGAGTAGCTACCATGTCACGGGCAAAGTAACTACACCGCACGTTTATTACGGCGCACAACAAGATCTTGTTTTTACCATAAGAGCGTGTCAGTTACATGAATTATGTTGAAGCTATATTAAAGCGTTATTATCGTATTAAGGTTCTTCCTCACCGGAAGCATTCGCCAATAATGTATGGTTACAGATTCGAGCATTACATCAGTGAGGGAGGAGATCCGAGCTTTACAGTGTATAACCATTGATATAAAAATATCGATGTGCGCAACCTGTAATGATACAATTTGTCTACAGGCGAATCTATGTTACATTACAGGATGGCGGTGTCGACTACAACGGGCGAATCCGTCACTCCAGGCTGGTATAACGATATAGATCGTTCTTTCAGCCGTGGGATGAGCGTAGAAGACTTGGGGACAAGACAATCTACTGTCTAGTTCACCAGCAACCCGTTAGAGTCCAACGCCTTACGGCGAGGCACCGGGAAAGGTACCCAGCGGTCAGCCTCACCACCTAACTACCAGTTTTGGCAGGATATCTCCGTCTGGAATTAACCATCTGGATATCTCCGTCCTCCCGACTGGTTGAGGGTCCGAAGTTGCTTACGCAACCTCTACCTGTTGAATTACAGCGGTAATTCAGTTTGAATTTATCGCGGACCTGGGCGTTCTTTGCCCGTAGTGCCACACAGGAACGAGTGGCCCAAGGTCATTTCAAGAGTGGCATAACATCAGGTGAAACATCCACCCCCGCTGCTTAGGAAACAGTATATTTCCATGGTCTCCCGACCCCTTCAGCAATTAGTCAGAATGCACAACCGATTGGCATCGCCGACCGGTGCGCAAACCGTCCAGTGGCGGCGGGATGCAATCCCGCCCGGAGAAACCGGTCCACCAGCTCTGAGGCCTCAGACACGGGAGTCTTACCCGGGGTAGCCTTCCACTCGAGGAGGCTTCTGAATAGGAGCTGAATCGTGAGTTGAGACGATCCGAGAACAAAATGGATCTTGTGGCCTAAACTGCACGAAACCGTTCACCACCTATGTTACATTACAGGCGAATGCTCTTCAGTTAGGGAGGCAGTATTTTAACGTAATGCTTAAAATCGAATCTAAAATGTTACATTACAGGCGAATGCTCCCGGTGAGGAAGCACCTTTTGGCCGTGCGGAAATTGGTGAAACATGTAATCGAGTAATAGAGTGTCAACATAATGCCATGTAATTCAACAAAATTACGATTGGAACATCATTATTCTTTATAAAACCGTTATAACAAAACGGTAATGTAAGATGAAATCAAATGTTTTTCTCAGTGTAATTACCAGAAACTATGTAATGATTTTAATGACTGCTAATAGGTGTTACTTCGGACTCCAGTCTCAAATGAAATCCCATCTGCTATCTTGGCCAAAGTATATACCGAGAGAGTCCTCCGGGACCACAGTATACCTGATATACTGTACCCTGGAGGACCCCATCGATGTATTATCACATCTATATAATATATCGATGGGACGACCATATTGGCCCGTATTCCGTTTCTCGTAGGTGTCTAAATTGGGGTCTAAAAAGCGCTAAAACGACGCTTAATTTTGAAGTGACGTTTTGGTATTCCCTTTCATGGGTCCTAACTGGCGCGTGCTTAGGTAGAGATCATCAGGTGCTTGCACCGTCGATACTCTTTTTGGTATTCCGTTTCTACAACTGTCATGGCGGATGGGTCTTGTTCGGGGTCTTATCTAAGAACGGTCTATAATCGATCAGTCTTCGTCTGACAGTCGTGTAACTTGTTTTTGCTTGTGATTCCGAAGACTTTACGTTTTGCAATTTTCAAAGATGTTTTCTCAGCATTGGCTTTGAAATCGAAGAAGGGATGAGGAGCGCAGATTATCGTAAGTAATCGTTTATTCATATCTATATCTTGCCTTGAAAATCCTGTGTATTTTTTTTTGTAGGCTATGATAAATCGCCCTGTATATTCTTGTTTAGGCACATTCTCCTTATTAATGTTTCATTGTATTGCCATTTTATTTCAAAACAAACGAAAACGCGAATCGACACACAAACACGAAACGGCGCAGCGCGGGGCGAGCGATCGGGCGACTAACCGGGCGGCGAGCTGCCAAAATTAAGACCCCGCTTTAGAACGGCCATAGACAAGACGGAAATTTTAAGATTTGAGACCGGTTCTTAATTTTGATAAAACGGAATACCAACAAAATAACGAAGGTACTTAAGTTCTTAATTTTTAGCACCAGCTTAGTTTAAGACCGCGAATAACGGAATACGGGCCAATAAGTTCTTGCAGTGCTTTAATAAGTGACACTGCAAAAAACACAGACTGGTCGGAGTGAGTGACTTTCTCGGTCGGCTCGTGTAATACGGCGCGAGTGCGGAAGGCTGTAAAGAACGGCGGGCATCTGTTGCCTCGTCGCTTGGCAGGCGAGGCGATGTCGGGTGTGCGATAAAAATGATATTGTCCCATTATGCCGGCGCGGCGCGAGTAATTTTTATGGGCCATCCGCGCCTTTGAGTGATTCGCTCTCGGACGGGCGCGGCGTAAATCTTGCCACCGCCATGTGGCCAACGACATTCACCCCGCTTTACACGTTTCAATCACGAAAAAATATCACAAAAAGAGGGCGAACTGTTACACAGCCACGGATCTGGAAGGGGGGGGGGGGGTGTAAACCGGGGCGCCTGCTCCGGGCGGCAATTTAAAGGGACGCCAAAATAATTTGTTTGAAAAAAAACATGTTTCACTAAAGCTGCTAGCATCGAGGGCGCATCGTGCTACCGATTGTTCATTTGATTTCAGAACGCATCCAAAGTTGATTTTTAAAGTCGTGTGCAGTAGGTATTTGTAATGTCTATGCCAAGGGAATTCCCGCCGCGCTTAAAAAAAATCCTCTTCGTAGACAGAGGGTAACGGGGCTTCACGAGCGGAGCTGAATAAACCCGAACGGCCGAACGTCAAGCGACGTTCGGTATGTATGAAGCCGATTAGTTGTGCGAGTAATTTGCGTTGGTATTCTTTGTTAACAGCTACTCTTCCAAACGTGTCACTGTAATTATAGTTGATGTGATAATTGTCAAGCAAACGTGTCAACTAATAATTATTAATTGATTTGGTAATAGATTATTTCGCGGAAAGTAAAGCTCGACGTGTAAAGCTGTAGCAAGAGTATATAGTAAAATTTTCTGGAATGTATGGATTGAAGGTGTGTGTACAGTCTGGCTTGTGCGTTGTCTACACTGGTTGTATATATTCTATATATTTTATTTTTTATTCCCCGGACACTTTCCAACGCTTCCGAAACCGTTTTGCTCGCTTGCGTTTGGCTCGCTCGTAAAACAGATAAACAAATAGGGAACAACCAATTACAATGCAATTATATATTTCGAGGTAAAGGAATTTTAAAGATGTTTGGAGAGGATTAGGATGAAATGGTAAGGATAAAGGTTAATAAGGTGTATTTTTTTTCGTAATGCATCAATAACGTTTAGTTTCGATATAATGTGTGATATATAAGTATTACTGAACTTGCTTTCATTGCGTAATTGTGATCAACTATTGACCCCGTTGCATTGGAACAACCAGACACCAAGAGTTTTTTTAACCCACCTTGAATTATCTCAAATGGCGCCGTAATATTAATGCTTCATGTGGTTTTATTTTGAAATTCGGGCCAAATCTAAAACAACATGCGTTATAACGTGGTTGATAAAAAGTATAATAAAAAGCCAAAGAGATAAATAAGGATTAGATCGTGAACTAAAAATTAAATGAAAAAATAGAATATTTATTTGGAGGCGTTAATAAAAGAATACACAAGAACACAAACGTTAAAATTGATACTGAAGTTAGGCAAATACAATATGATAAACAGGCTGCTTATTAGGGGTGACTTCAGGATATCTCTTAACCTAGATTTGAGGACACACCTAGGATTTCAGACACACCAAAATAAAATAAGCAAAATTTATTAAATCAAAATCAAAATAATCGACATCAAATAATCACGATAGAAATTTATAAACAAATAAAAACTAATAATAATAATCAAATTAACAGTATTCCGTATTCAGTATTCAATATTCATTCAGAATATACAATAAAAGCATGAATTATCAGTTAAAGCTAATTATTGCATATTAGAATTCGTCAGTTGCTAGTAATATATTAATATATGTAGATATAAAACTATTAAAGCAGAAATATTAATTGACAATAGCGTTGACTAAAGTAGGCTTTACACGGCAGACAAATAAAATTAAAAAAATAGAGCTGAATCCATGTACCTACATGAGTATACATTTAAAATAAATAATTATTATAAGAATATTAATAGTTATCTTAGGCACTCTATACAAAAAATAATCACACAATAAAAAGTATCAAAACAAAATTGTAAAAAAAAACAACGTATGTATATGGTCAGGTAAGTTACGTGAAACATTGTAATCTACATATTAAATATTAAATTCATAATATTATTATATAACGATAAAAACTAAAATGAGGTGGGTGCCTGAAAGTTATATATTACGTAACAAAATCATTCTAGAAAAAACTGAAAATCTTTGGCTTCTACACATCTCCCTTCCACATTCCAATAGTGGTCCTTAAATATTCCAATTGATCTAAATCGCAAGGCCATTCTCAGGCGAATCATTTCCAACTGATAAAATGCTATTGAAAAACAATAATATTTATACATTGGTTTTTTTTTAATAATTTGTATGGTGAACGCCCAAAATTATGAAGGCTCATCATGTATTACTTGTGTTACGCACGCCGTCCCCCCGAAATATCGTCATAACATTTTGCCAGGCAGGCGCATTAAACATTGTGCGAAAGCAAACGTCGACAAAAGAGCGAAATTTCAATGGCCTCCGGTGTCATGTGTGGAGATGCCATTTCTCATCGCGACTTCGATAACGCGTATAATTATTGATTTATGTGGCGTAAATTTTGACAGAAAACAAGACGTTAAAGTTCGCCTTTCGCGCGACAATGCGCACCGCCGCCCATTCACGCAAGTCTGCGCAGAATAGTGTGATAGGTGGTGAAAAATGATAGTGAATTCCCGAGGGATAGCACGGTGCAGTGCGCGCGAAACTGCCGTAAATTAAATGCCGTACTTCACGACATATCGACTTCAGTGTTATAAATATATAGATATGATAGGGTAGGGGGGGGGGGGGGTGGGTGGGGACCTGTGGGGGGAATTTCCGTGAGTTGAGCCGACCCAAGATAACAAGCAGGTCAAATGTGCCAAGCTGCACGGAACCATTAGCTGCCCTTAGTGCGTACATTTGTGGTTTGTCGACTACAACGGGCGAACCCGTCACCCAGGAATTTTTAATGATAATGATCGTTCTATCTTCCATGAAGTGAGCGTAGAAGACTTCGTGGACGATACAAATCTACGTCCAGCAAAAAACACGAACCAGCCAGAGACCAACGTCTTACGGCGAGGCACTAGGAAGAAAACCCAGTGGGGCCACCTCGCCCCTGGCTATCAGTTTCAACCAGATTTCGCCGGTCTCCCAACTGGTTACGGGCTAGAGGTCGCTCGCGCGGTCCTCTCCCTTAGGTAGCGGTGATTCGGAGTCTACCGAATCTATCGCGGACCACAGTATCCTTTGTCCGTCTCTTCACCCGGTATCGGGTAGCCGATTGGCCGTTTCAAGAGCAGTTGCAGTAATGTTAACAACTGCCCTTGCTCTATAGGAAACAGAGCCGTTTCCAGACTTCCCCGGCTATCAGTCGGAATGCGCAGTTGATTGGCTGACACCGCACGGTGCGCAAACCGCCCAGGAGCACCCGAAGGGTGATTCCTAGAGGAAACTGGCACGCAGGCCATCGTCCTACTTAGGCTCGAACTTCTGCGTGGAGGCTGCCGGATGTGGGTTAACCCGTGAGTTTGACCGACCCTTACACATATAAGTCTTTTTGACCTTATTGCAACAGGCCGATTATCTCTTTAAGTCTGTACATTAATTGATATTACCCATGTATGAGCAAACTAATTTCGAGTCGTTGAAAAAATCAATATCCAACTTGCCGTATTTGTGAACTGCCCCCGCCGAGCTGTATCCACCACTACAGCGCGCCAACTGATACAATAAAATTGTGAAAGAAGAATTTCGCTACGTTTTTTTCCCGCTTCTTCTTTGATAGATTCAAAACGCCCATCGGCGGTCTTTGAATGGTGCGGACCCCATTCGGCGGGCGCGGGCCATTTAACGCGACCGAGTAAATATTTGGATTCAGACTCGCACCTGAAGGAAAATAATCGTTTTCAGCGATTTTGCACGGTCGCCGGACAGGCACACGCCCCCGCAAACGGAACACAATCATTTTATATAGATACGAAGAGATGACGTAGATTTTTGAGGCGCATATGCAGCTGAACACTACAAAGACCGAGTACATGTTAGTCAGCAGTGCCCGTGAGCGCACCTACAGCCAGCGCCGGCCCCAGGAAATTAGGCGCCCTAGGCAATTAGTTAAAATGGACCAATCACATTTCAAGCAAATTTTAACGGACGTATTTCCCTCTCATTCACGTACGACTTCTATGATTAAAGTACCCCTGGGCCCAGGAGGCAAATATTTGTGTATTTAAGCGATTTTTAGTACTGCATTTTGTGTTCCCATTTTTGGATCTGAAGCCGTATTGGTTTTCGGATGACATGTGATTGGTTTCTAGATGATTACAGAGTTGTGTAATTACTATTTTTTCCAAAATTTTTGCTAAAACATCAGGTACTGATATCGGTCGATAATTTGAGGGATCAAACTTCGGTCCATATCTGTCACCTGATACTTGATAAGAAATATGTTTTCGGTTGATTATGTTTAAAAAAAAAATAATGATAATATTATATTAATTAATTAAATTCACAAGTATATGTGCACAGTAAGAAACCTTTTTAGGCTACTTAATTTATTGGTCAATTTAGTTATATATTAATCTATATATTTATTTATTTTACTTATCTATAAACTTAAATATTTTCTTTTTCTTTATTTAATATTAGTTCTTTATTTATATACACATTTATATATTTATAATAACCTTAAAATTTATAAAAATGAATGAGCGATCGGAATGAATGAGAAAAAAAAAAAAAAAAAAAAGAAAGAAAGTGAAGTCACTATGATTAAAGTGAAGTCTTAAATACTATCACCCCAGAACAGATATACAATCTAGTGGGGGGATAAAATCCACACAAATGCAATCTTATCTGCTTCGCAAAAATCAATTGTATTGTTTTGGATAATTTTATAAAATAAAAATAAAATATTACATTTTTAACACGCTTTTATTAGGTTGACATGTAACTAACTATGTAATGGAATCTAAGGTAACTAATTTAACCATCTTCCAAGAATCGTAGCGTCATGGAAATTGGCAGCTGTATGTAGTTCTGATGACAATACAATAATATGGTACTGTTGAACTGATCTGATGATGGAGTCGGAAGATATGAACTGGAACTTCATGATGGAACATCGTATCATAGCTGTGTTTGGACTTGTTAGAAAAGTCTTGTAATGAACTTTGACCACGATTAGTTTTCAAGGTCTGATGATGAAGCCAGAAGATAGGCACTGGAATTCCATGATGGAATATCGTATCATAGCCCAAAAGCGTGTTTTTAGTGCTTTTTTTAACTATTAATTTATTCTTGTTAAATACGAGCTCCTCTAAGCACTGCAGGCTACGATTTTGTAGATTCTAATGACCCCATACGGATAAAAGATCTACTAGATACCTCCGGCAAAGTTTGGGGTGTTTTGAGAATGTGTTTGTATTTTTTTGATGGATGAAGACTTAACGAATATTGGAATTGACGGAGAAGCCTTGTGCTGCCGTTTGCCGGCCCCTGGATTCAGGCGCCCTTGGCGGTCGCCTAGTTAGCCTATATGGAAGGGCCGGCCCTGCCTATAGCTACAGCTTACGTAATTCGACTTAAGACTGTTTACATTATTTACCTTGGCTACAATTGGAAAAACTAGAATATGAAACGAAATAATGTCGATATTTATTCTTATTATTTATTTTAATATTATTCAGGAGCATTACAGTCCAATCCAATTAATCCTTGAATATTAAATCGAGAGTGTTCAAATCCTTAATAACTGACTTACATAAGTAAACTAATGAAAACATTTTAAAAAATCATAAAAATAAAACTAAGTAAAACAAAGATTATGATAAACATAAAAAGGAGATGCCTCTTTACCTCCCAAAGGGATAAACAAAAGTTGACTATCTCAGTGGGAAGGAATAAAGAAGAGTTATAACCTTTCTCACTGGCCTGTCTACACTAAGACCCAGTTGTATAGGGTCGGTCAAACGCACGGGTCAACGCCCATCCGGCGGTCTCCATGCATAAGTGGGAGCCAGGGTAGGACGCTGGCCTGCGAGTCAGTCTCCCCTATTAGTCAACCTTCCGGCGCTCCTGGACGGTTTGCGCACCGTGCGGCGTCAGTTAATCGATTGTGCATTCCCACTAACAGCTGGGGGAGCCTGGAAGCATTAATGTTTCCTATAGAGCGGGGTAGTTGTCAACCTTACGGCACAGTATACAAAAGTTGCCCTAAGCACATTCTGGTATCCTGTGCTTACGGTAACTGCTCTTAAAACGACCATATGACCATCCGATCCTGGGTGAATTAGCCGTACAAAGGATGCTGTGGTCCGCGATAGATTCGGTAAACACCGCATCACCGCTACGTAAGGAAGAGGACCGCGCAAGTGACCTCGATCATGTAACCAGTAAGGAGGCAGGGGGTATCCTGAAGGTTAATTCCAGACGGATATATCTATCCAAACTGGTAGGAGGCGAGACTGCCCGCTGGGGACCTTTCCTGGTGCCTCGCCGTAAGGCGTTGGCTCCTGACAGGCGAGTGGCGTAACTAGACTGTGGTTTGTTTTCGTCCCAAGTTTTCTGCGCTCGCTTCACGGGAGACTGAACGATCTAATATAGTTAAAACTTCCTGAGGTGGCGGGCTCGCTCGTTGTAGTTGACAACTCCAGTTGGCCTGTCTACAAAAATATTTGTACGATGGTAAGGCACATTAAACAATAGATGCGATTGAAAAGTTCGTAATTTTATCTCCTTTGCACACACACACTCACTCACACTCACACACACACAACACAGATACACACACAAGCAACCTCTCTCTCACACACACACACACATATATATACACATACACACAAACACACACACAAACCTACACATACAAATATACGATGTGATGACATACAATTTTTTAATGTGATGCGATGTGATGATATAAAACATTTTTATACACAATATAAAAAATCACGAGAGGCCATTACTTGTCAGGATTACATCACCCCACTAGGTATACCTACGCCTGTGTTGGGGTGATAGATATACAGTTCTGTAGTATTTGCTGAGCCTGTGCGCCTTGCCTGCTGTCCTTCATCCGTCTCATAAAAAAACAATACATATCGATACTAATATTATAAAGAGGTTAAGTTTGTGAGTTTGTTAGGTCGTAGGGAGTAATCTCTGGATCTACTGGCCCGATCTTGAAAATTCTTTTATTAATACAAAGCCACGTTATTTTTGAGTGTCATAGGCTGTATAATTAATCCGAAAAATGAAAAGACTTTTTCGTGGTAGTCGGATTTGCAAAGTAAGTCGGAGAAAAAACGGTCGAATGAAAACGTTTCTTACGAACGCTGCCTTAACGATGAGAGATATATGATTGAGTTCTAGGGAAAAGTTGTAGAGCTTGATAATTCCTACAAAAAAGTCAGTGACAGTATATGTCTAAATTTTATACTTAAGTCACAAAAAGGATTTTTTTTATATTAAAAAAATTATTTTAATCGTTTGGTCATGTTTATTGGTCATATTATCAACAATTTTTGAATTCTTATCAAAATAAGTAAATTTATCGTCTCAAGTATTTAAAACAAAAGACTTTTCCCTTTTACTGCATATAATTTCCCTTTTACCGCAAAAATGGTTAAAGAGATAATACGACATAGGTATGGAACCGCGACCGTATCTCGGGTTAGAACTCCTGAAAGATAATATATTTTGGTATCAAATAATAACATTACATCTAATATAGTATACAGAGAAGTGTTGAACAATTAAAATAAACATAATTTATTCAATCATAATAGTTTCATTCACTCATTTGAAACCAGGTAATATAGCCAAATGGGCATGCAAATACATACATACATATGCAGTAAAAATATAACCCTCCTTTTGGCAGTATAACCCTCCTTCCAGACTCCAACATCTTGCGGTGTCAACTACAACGGGCGAGCCCGTCACCACAGGACGTTTTAACGATTAGTCGTTCTATCGCCCTGCAGTGAACGTAGAGACTTTGGACAGTACATTCTACGTCCAGCTACGTCAACAACCCGTGAGAGTCCAACGCCTTACCGCGAGTTAGCCAGGAGTAAACCCGGCGGGCTCGAGATACTCGCGCCCTCACTTCCAATTGTGACCAGATTTCTCCGGTCTCTCGATTGGTACCGAGTTCGAGGTCGCTTGCGCGGTCCTCTCCCTTATGAAGCGGTGAAACGGAGAGCACAACCGATTGGAGCAAACCCCGCACGGTGCGCAGACCGTACAATCTTCGCGGACCAAGGCGTCCTTTGCCCGCCTCTTACCCGGGATCGGATGGCCAATGGTCAATTCCAGAGCAGTCGCCATAAGGTACGCAACCACCCCCGCTCTATAGGAAACAGTACAGTTCCCAGACTCCCCCGACTGTTAGTCGGAGAGCACAACCGATTGGAGCAAACCCCGCACGGTGCGCAGACCGTCCAGGGGCGCCAGAGGTTTGATTCCCAGGGGAGACTGGTTGACCCAGTGTCCTACCCAGGACTCGCACCCCATGCGAGGAGGCCGTCGGATGGGTGTTGACCCGTGAGTGTGACCGACCCTGGACACATGGGTCATCGTGGCCAACTCATCATGGGCCCGTTAGCCCCCCAACAGACTCCAACAGTCGGGGGAGTCTGGAAGCAGTACTGTTTCCTATAGAGCGGGGGTGGTTGCGGACCTTACGGCGACTGCTCTTGAAACGACCATCGGCCATCCGATCCTAGGTGAACAGCCGGGCAAAGGACGCTATGGTCAGCGATAGATTCGGTAAACACCGATTAACCGCTTCGTAAGGGAGAGGACCGCTCAAGCGACCTCGAACTCGTAACCAATCGAGAGACCGGAGTAATCTGGTCACAAATTGGAAGTAAGGGCGTGAGTGTAAGCCCGCCGGGTAACACTCCTGGCTATCTCGCGGTTAAGGCGTTGGCCTCTTACGGGCTTGTGGCGTAGCTAGATGGTGGAATGTTTTGTCCTCAAGTCTTCTGCGCTCACTCCAGGGAGACAGAACGACCAATCGTTAAAACTTCCTGAGGTGACGGGCTCGCCCGCTGTAGTCGACAACCCAAGTTGCAGGATTATATACAACTGTTATAAACTATTAGCACTCAACACCAGTGAACTAAGTTAAACGTTAGCAAATCCAAATGACTAATTTATTAATGGTCCTAATTTTAAAATCAGTAGTAAAGTTCCTAGGCGCCACAATGAAAATGAAAGGCACCAAACGGTGCGGCCCCTTCGCACGCCCACAAATCCACCAAATCCAAGTTTGCTAAATCCATTGTATATTTGGGATTATTTATTACTTCATCATTATACTTCTAAGAAATAGAAAGAAGGTGTATTGTTAAATAGAGAAATTACACAATCAAAGTGTTCACCTTTTGCGACGCGTAGATTCTTCTATACAAATCTATGGTTCAGCCCATAGTGACTGCAGCAAAAGAAGACTGAAGATCTTCCCACACTTTTCTGTCTATCTGTCAGATTCGAAGAAGTGATTATTATATATCCAGAGGAGAGCATGATTACGATTTGTCAGTCTGCTCTCCTCCCCCTTCTGGATTACAGAGATGTTGCATTTCTCGAAAGTACGACTTTAGGAAGGATTTCTTGAAAGTACCTACAACCTATCACGTAGTAGATGCCGGGTCCTTATCCCGGACAGGCGTCTTTTGGTGATGAGATTCTCAAATTCGTTCTACAGATTTTCTCTCTAAGTTAGCCGAATTCGTGAATTTAAAGTGTTATTTTTGTTTTTGTTGTTAATTTAGAATTTATTTCAAGGTAGTGAAATTTTAAAATTCAAGTTTATTTATTTCCAACTACGCTATTCGGGTGTAGAAATTAAATGCATCATCTTATATATTTACAACAAAAGAAGAAATAAAATTTGGAAACAAGTTCAATTCAATACTAATTTAAACAAAAATACAATTATAGCAGTAAAAATTAGGCATTGAAATGCTTAACAGGTGTCACATCAAGAAATTCAGAACTAAATATAAAAACACTTTTTAATAAAAAATCTATATAAAGTTAAAACCTAAAATATATAATAAAAACCTAAAATAATAAATTTGAATTGAAGAAGTGAAATATAATATAAATCGTAATAAAAACTTAAGAACAAATATGAATAGTCAAAATAATAATTTAGGTAAAAGTCGAACAGAAAGTCGTAGGAAAATATCAAATAATGAAACGAGAAATATCCCGGCAGCGATAGTAAATAATGAAATAAAAATGTAAAGCAAAATTAATTAACTAAAATTTTATTAAAAATATAATTATGGGCAAAAAAAAACGACTTTGTCCCTCCAATACTTTGCCGGCACGTAGCCAAGGACTTATAGAAGGATTTGGAGCGTGATATATTTTTTCCCAGGAGGAACTTACACCGTACAGCAATAAAACTTCGAATATACCGAGAGTCAACGACGCGAATCATTCTTCGGTGACGAGCGCGGAGAGAGAGAATGCAACGCATTAAACACGATCGATTTAATCGTTTACCCAAATATACTGACCAAACATTCAATGTGATACCAATGGCCAAAAAGCGTAAAAAATTGTAAGTCTTCAAGTCGAATATTTCGAGATTGAAATATGACTAACGCGCCCCCTGGTCGACTAATTTCAACTACAACCTTTTCAACTCTTGCCAAGATAAAATGATACCTGCATGTAAAATTTTTGCTCAATCAGATTAAGCGTTTGGGTGCTATAGTGGAGGAATACACTTAAACCGACAGACAAGCATCTAGAAATGGTCTTACTCGTCTCAGGGGAGCTCAAAAATGATATTTCCGTATTCATTGCGGAAAAATATTTGCTCGTTCACAATAATTTCCCTCCTCGTTGGTTGGGGGACCGGGAATGTAAAATATAATTCAAAATTGAAAAATAAAATGTCAATCGGACTAACTAGTGCTGTCGACTACAACGGGCGAACCCGTCACCTCAGGAAGTTTTAACGAAATTTGATCGTTCTGTCTCCCGTGTGGTGAGCGCAGACTTAGGACAAAACAGTCCACCACATGCTCCTCCACATGCTCGTAAGAGGCCAACGCCTTAACCGCGAGATAGCCAAGTATGTTACCCAGCGGGCCGACACTCACGCCCTTACTACCAGTTGCAACCAGATTACTCCGGTCTCCCGACTGGTTACGAGTTAGAGGTCGCAGTCCTCTCCCTTACCTAACGGTGAAACGGTCTACCGAATCTATCGCGGACCACGGAATCCTTTGTCCGGCTGTTCACCCGGGATCGGGCAGCCGATGGTTATTTCAGGAGCAGTCTCCTTAAGGTGAACAACTACCCCCGCTCTAAAGGAGGCAGTACTGTGTCCAGACTCCCCCACTGTTAGTCAGAATGCGCAATCGATTGACTGACGCCGCAAGGTTCGTAAACCGTTCAGGAGCGCCAGAAGATTGACTCCTGGAAACTAGCCCTCAGGCCAGAGTCTTGCCCGAGCTCGCACTTCATGCGTGGAGGCCGCCAGATGGGTGTCGACCCGTGAGTGTGACCGAACCTGAACAAATAGGTCTTCGTGTCCAACTCCATCAGCTCCCATCAATCGGAATAAAAATGTAAGCACAAATATCAATAGTCACAACATTTCAGTTTCATTCGAGCTGCAATGCAATTTATGCAACGCGTATTTAAAAGGCGATTCACGCAGGCGGAACCTAAATCCGCGCCCCTTTCAGCCTGAAAAACGATGTGTGTTTTTACGCTCTTCCTCATAGATAATAATGTTATTAATGGCAACACCACGCCAACATTTTACAATATTAACTCTGTTTGATTTGCAACCAATGGCTGGCATATTTAAATGTTGCCTGTATGAGGGTATTACGCCGATGATACAGTATCGCTAGAAGCATGACCTCGGAAAACTGTTGCTATGGGACTACAATACAATACAATTTAATTTTACTCCAGTTGGTGATACACTTGGATGCGTAATTGCATCTAACATTCTCAGTAATATAATTAATTATGGAAAATTGACTATCGTGATAATTGTGACTATACAAATTAATTTATGTAATTTATAAACGGTTTAAAAACATCAATAGTTAGGAAATAATGTAATAATGAAAATTGCGGATCAAATAAACAGAAAAATGTCTATAACCATAATAGTCTGAACCGAATAAATAAGCCAAAATTTTAATTATTGGCTCAAACCAGCAAAATAGCCTTCACCGATAAAAATAAAAATTACGCAATTTTGCAAATATCAACTATTGGGATATTTTACTTTATTTTACAGAATGATACTTTTTAAATCTGGATTAGGCACTATCCGATCCTCTTTTGTTATATATTGGATTATTGACCAAGCTATGGACTATTATATTTTTGAAATGATTCTCTTCAAGATTTCTGATATGCGGTGGAACCTTATTCTTAAAAATATGTTTAGATTATGTTTATAAATACATCTAAAACATACTTGGCTATCTCGCGGTGAACCTTTTGGAAGCCAGTTAACCCACGAAAAAAAATCGAGCCTCTCGAAAATTTATTTGTAGAAACAGTGTGCAGCATGCTAATATATACGGGGGTAATATACAATGGCAGGCATCAATGAAAGGCTTTTACCGCAGTGGAGGGAGAAATAGAGCCGATAATTGCATAAATACGGATATATACGGATAATACGAAAAGAGCCGATCGGCGGGCGTGGCCACCCAGGGGTTAAGGCGTTGGCCTCTTGGGCATGTGGCGGTGCATGTGGTGGACTGTTTTGTCCTAAGTCTTCTGCGCTCACCATACGGGAGACAATACGATCGAATTTCGTTAAAACTTCCTAAGGTGACGGGTTCGCCCGTTGTAGTCGACTGCACTAGTTAGTCCGATTGACATTTTATTTTTCAGTTTTGAATTATATTTTACATTCCCGGCCCACCGATCAACGAGGAGGGAAATTATTGTGAACGAGCAAATTTTTTTCCGCAATGAATACGGAAATATCATTTTTGAGCCCCCCTGAGACGAGTAAGACCATTTCCAGATGTTTGTTTGTCGGTCTGTGTGTATTCGTCCACGATAGCACCTTGAGCTAAAATGTGGCATACAGGTACCTATCATTTTATCTTGGCAAGAGTTGAAAAGGTTGTGGTTGAAATTGGTCGACCCCCTTGGTCAGCGCGCTAGTCATATTTCAATCTCGAAATATTCGACTTGAAGACATACAATTTTTTTACACTTCTTGGCCCTTGTTATGCCAAAATCACATTGAATGTTTGGTCAGTATATTTGGGTAAACGATTAAATCGATCGTGTTTAATGCGTTGCATTCTCTCTCTCCGCGCTCGTCACCGAAGAATGATTCGCGTCGTTGACTCTCGGTATATTCGAAGTTTTATTGCTGTACGGTGTAAGTTCCTCCTGGGAAAAAATACATCACGCTCAAATCCTTCTATAAGTCCTTGGCTACGTGCCGGCAAAGTATTGGAGCGACAAAGTCGTTTTTTGCCCATAATTATATTTTTAATAAAAAAAATAATTAATTAATTTTGCTTTACATTTTTATTTCATTATTTACTATCACTGCCGGGATATTTCTCGTTTCATTATTTGATATTTTCCTACGACCTTCTATTCGACTTTTACCTAAATTATTTGTTTGACTATTCATATTTGTTCCGATTCATATTATATTTCACTTCTTCAATACTATTATTTTAGGTTTTTATTATATATTTTAAGTTTTAATTTTATATAGATTTTTTATTAAAAAGTGTTTTTATATTTAGTTCTGAATTTCTTGATTTGACACCTGTTCAGTATTTCAATGCTTAATTTTTACTGCTACAATTGTATTTTTGTTTAAAATAGTATTGGATTGAAGTTGTTTCCAAATTTTATTACTTCTTTAATTATAAGTATATAAGATGATGCATTTAATTTCTACACCAGAATAGCGTAGTTAAAAATAAATAAACTTGAACTTTAAAATTTCACCACCTTAAAATAAATTCTAAATTAACAACAAAAACAAAAATAACACTTTAAATTCACGAATTCGGCTAACTTAGAGAGAAAATCTGTAGAACTAATTTGAGAATCTCATCATAAAAAGACACCTGTCCGGGATAAGCAGCCGGTATCCACTACGATAAGTCGTACTTTCAATTGCTTGATTGTTGGAACATTATATTATATTTCAGGCTAAAGCATTACGTATCTTATATGTATTAAATTAAATTACTGATGTTTTACAGATTTTATAATTTATAATCTCAATATATAATATGTATCCTTTTGCATTGTAGCCTCAAACTTGTCAATTATCTAAAAGGTATCCTAAATGTAGCGATTAAATTTTATAAATCCGTTGGATATATTGTTTTTAATAGATTTTAAATTGAAAAGTTGGTAAGTATATATTTTAAATGTATTGAAGATAATATCACACACTTTCTGTTTTATTTGTCAATGTTGTGTGTTGCCAAGTTAGCGGCAAAATTTGACGCAGACAGACAACCCACAATTTATTTTTATAAAACTTTTTATGAATTTTCTTGTAGCTGGAATTCCCCCGTGTAGCGGGAATTAATAGCGGGCATGTCCCTTATTTATATATAATATTTTTTCCGCTACAAAATGGCGTACACCGTTCAAGAATTTACTACTATTTGAGGTATCCTTTCCTGGAAAAAATAAAGAACTACCCTAATTTTGTAACCGTGCCTGATTTCAAAGGAAAGGAACTTTTCGTATAAAATCCGCTCTCCTCACCTAAACAAACGGGCTATGAACGAGGGATCAAAGCGAATATAATTCACCCTCAAGAGCCCCGGGGGCATTGTATTTACCGAGGATTTTATATTGTGTGCAATCCTTTAAGATTTATCAAGTTCACCTGGGTTTAAGTTGTTTAGTCGAAATCTGTGCGATCAACGCGAAAGATCAACACGACGCGATCGCCCACGCGCCTTTTTAGACACAAAGGTTGTTTGAATTCGACTTGATTGAGACGTCATGCGTCAGCTTTAGCAGAATCTTTTTTTTTTAGTACAAAAAGTACAAACGAAACCTTATTCACGGGAATTATCTGTCCGTGTCGTATGTCACTGTCGATTATCTCGGTCAGCTATCTTTAATAAATTTACTATAGTTGTTGAAATTTAGTAGGTACACCACTTCAATCAGACGAACACATGTTGTTTTTTAAATATAAATAACATATTAAGCACACTATGCATCGTCGACTTTATATTTTACAATCATATGTAAACAATCTAAGTGAGCGATTAGCATATGAACCTGAAGAAATCACTGATGAGAGATGATTACGACAGCAACAGTATGGCTCATGCTGTTGGCCTTCAATCCCAAAATAACTGGACAACACTTTTGCATTCCTTCTGAAATGTACTGGAAGATAGTGTTTTATGACTGCATGCCAGAGATGCTGTTTTTTAAAATGCTTCTATCATACACTTCCAGACCCCAGTAACCTCGGTCTTTGAGGATATTGAGAGAATAGTGAATGCAATACTCCTTGCACAGCTAGACGTATTCTAGCTAGATGCAAGGCGGCCTTAGATCAAGGACGGTACACTTACCGCCATCACAATGTCCTTGCCGTTATTCTCGAGGTAATTAGCTTCTCAGTAGCTCGTGCCAACAGTCTGAGAGTACCCTCCAAACTCCCAATACAGTTCGTGCAGGATGACTCTAAAGGCAATAAAATTTCACTACAAAACCTATCTCAATAATCTAAAAAATCAGATTTGATTCTGGATGTCGATTCTGTCTCCAAGAAGTATAAATTTCCTGAAAGTCTCGGATGCACAGCCTCTCATCCAGATATGACTCTTTATTCCCATTATCGGAAGATGGCCCATTATATTGCAAATAGAATTAAATGTTCGATGGGAATCAAATACCCCTAAAAAACCAGGAGTACCTACAAATTAAATAAATACCATGATTCCGCAAATGACGTCATCCGGATCGGCTTCACTTCTTCACCTTCACGAGGTGGAAGTTCAGCTCAGATTTTTTCACACATAGAGTGCTATATGCTATTTTTATTAATAAAGATTATTAATTGATCTATACAGTTGCATAACATATTATTTGACCCGCCTTACATCAGTACAAATTTACACTTTTCCATAGCCTATAACTTTTCAAAAGTGCTTTCTTTCTGGTGTCTGTGTTGTTTATTTTAAATATGTCGAAAAGCCTAATTTTTTATAATTTTACATTCAACTTCAGTTTCAGAATTAGCGTGAATTAGTTGTTTTTATTGTAAATGGATAGTATGCAATGTTGTTACCCCCAAAAACCCAGGAGATGACACGTTCATAACGTTTAATTTTAAAGTATTTCCGTAATACTATACCTATTTATATAAAAAAAGAGAAAATATTTCCGCTAATTCTGCCAAAATATTTCTCTATATCAAAACTCAGATTTAGCCACCCATTAGACAGAAAAGTGTATAAATACACAAATTAATATGAACTACATACATGAACCTATAGAATAACTTTATTGTGCTATAAAAACATAACTTAATGAATATTACACTGGTTTTATGAAAAAGACAATTTATGCACAAATGGCGGACTTATCGCTATAGCGATATCTTACAGTAAACCATTTGATAAAATAATTCCTAATTTTCACCGTACAATACACAAAGAAGTAGTAAAGTTACATTTAAAATTAACTTATATAAATATATGTTAATAAGTTATGATAAGGTTGCCCAAGGAAGGATAGAGGAGAGGACAAAGTGAGGTTAGTGGCTGTGTAAAAATAAATGTTACTTCAACAACTTTTTGAAAGTATGCAAAGAAGGTGCATGCCTGATAGAGTAAGGGAGCTGATTCCATAAACGAGCAGAATGGACCGTGAAAGAGTGCGTGTAAACTGAAGAATGATATATCAGAATGGCGAGTGTATTGCCGGCTTGATCGAAGTGGAAGACCATGGCCGACCAAATGGTGGAAATTCTCCCTTATCTTTGTTTGATATATTAATAGTAATGAGAAAGGATCTTGCCTCCACCATTCTCCCCGTGAAGACGAAAAATTTAATTCTTAAGAAATGTTAGGTGATTTGTTAAGTTGTAAAGTTTAGCGAAAATACTATATTGCAACTGTATTGTTTAATAACTCCTTTAAATTTTAATCGCAAGCTAACAAAGACCTTGATCCCTGCTAAGAACACACTATCGGCGCAGGCACCACACTATATAGAGCCCAGAAGGTCTACGTAGTTTAGACAGCACCATTAATATTACCTTGCACCGAGATTAACGAATATTTTAGGAAAATACTTCGATAACTCAGGACTGAAACAGTTGGTTCTTAAAAACTGCCTCATTCAGTGGTGAATTAGTAAAGGAAGGACGGAAACTGAATGTATCCTCTTGACATTTGAAAAATAGTAACACAATTATACATTCATAATTTACAAACCCTAACATCTCTGACAATATAAATTACCTAAATGTACTGGAAGAGTAAAAAGTAATAGGGTGAATTAAAAAAAAAATACGGTGTATTTCGTAATTCGACGTATTTTATAATTATCTTCGACTACTTTTATTATTTAATGTTTATTTAGATTTTTTTCTCACTCTATTTTACTATATCAGTTTTGTAACAATTTTTATCTTATATTACGAAACCAATAGATTAGGAAACATCTTTACAAAAAATTGCATATTAAATTGCTGTTATATAAAATTGATGTCATTCTTGGAACATTAGCTTCCTTGGAACATTGCGAGTGACACAGAATCATTGTGTTTTTTAAAAGTTATGAATATATTTTTCTTAAATAAATAAATACATAAAAAAATAAATTGTTAGTTTATGCGGTAAGATCCGTTTGTTATAAATATAGTGGCTAAATGTTAATTCATTTTCATACGTGGCAAGATAATTCAATAAATACTCAAAAGACAACATTATTAAAGCTTATATTGGATATTGAAAAGTGTATAAATAATATGGCGAATATAGAGTTTTTTTGCGTGGGTAATATTTTGGATTTGGGTGTATAGTCATCTTCTATCTAATATTTTATCTTCTGTATAATATTTTATATTTGTTTACGGTTACTTTTATTATTTGATGATCATTTTGATTATTATCACTTAGGAAGTCATGGTCTTTCACTCCGTTCCAGTCAGGATATATTGAGATGTCGACCACAACGGGCGAACCCGTCACCGCAGGACGTTTTAACGATTCATCGTTCTATCGACCGTGCAGTGAGCGTAGAAGACTTTGGACATAACAAATCCGACGTCTAGCTACGCCACAACCCGTTAGAGACCAACGCCTTACCGCGAGTAGCCAGGTATGTTACCTGGCGGGCGGCACTCGCGCCCTAACTACCAATTGTGACCAGATTTCTCCGGTCTCTCGATTGGTTCCGAGTTCGAGGTCGCTTGCGCGGTCCTCTCCCTTACGAAGCGGTGAAACGGAGTATACCGTATCTGTCGCGGACCAAGGCGTCCTTTGCCCGACTCTGAACCGGGATCGGATGGCCAATGGTCATTTCAAGAGCAGTCGCCGTAAGGTAGACAACTACCCCCGCTCTATAGGAAACAATACAGTTCCCAGACTCCCCCGATTGTTAGTCGGAGAGCACAATCGATTGGCTTGCGCCGCTCGGTGCGCAGACCGTCCAGGAGCGCCAGAGGATTGATTCCCAGGGGAGACTGGTTGACCCAGTGTCCTACCCAGGCTCGCACCCCATGCGTGGAGGCCATCGGATGGGTGTTGACCCGTGAGTGTGACCGACCCTGAAACAGAATGGGTCTTCGTGGCCAACTCAGCAAGGGCCCATTAGCTCCCTCCAGTCAGGATAGTAAAATTGCGATTCCAACTCATAATTCTTCTTTTTTTACTTATTCCTTCACCGTTCATGCAGCTAGACTATGGAACCAGCTCCCGCCAGACATTAGAAACGCACCAACGGTTTCTACCTTTCAAGTGTCTCTGAAAAAGCATTTCATGTACCTAAATTCCTAGTTATCCTAGGTCTCATCCCACCCTCTCCTATCCTTCGCTCCTTGCGAATTATTCCAAATCCTAATTTTATTTTTGAAAAAATGGCATTTTTGTTACTTGATTAATTTTTGTTATGTAATAAGTTTTTCTTCTTTTTTTGTTAATTTTTAATTTATCTTATGGCACCTAAATTTTTACACTTCCACGAAGGTTGGCTGTAAGAGATTGTATTTTAGGCAATAAGTCCGCCTTTTGTATGTTTTTGTTTAATGTACAATAAAGAATCTCTATCGAACTATCTATCGATCTATTATTTTTTCTCATTTTTTAGTTTATTATATCAATTTTGTAACCATTTTGATCTTATATTACGAAACCAATAGATTACAAAAGATCTTCTCATAAAATTACATATTAAATTGCCATTATCTAAAATTGGTAACTTCCTTGGGAATAATAAAAAAAAATTGTTAGCGTATACGGTAAGATCCGTTTGTTATAAATAAAGTTGCTAAATATTTAAATAATTGTCATACGTGTCAAGATAATTCAATTAATTCAATAAATACTCAAAAGAAAACATTATTTAACCTTTTATGGATAGTGAAAAGTTTGTTTGTTTGTTTATACTCTTTATGTGAAAATGTCACAATGGGCGGGTTTATTGTCATATGACAATCTCTTACAACGTGTTATATGTATGTGTGCGTGTAACATGTCTGTAAGTGTGTGTCTTGTTATTGCATTCGATCGACAGAATTGAAAATGCAATTCCGTTAATTTGATCCCAACGGAAAATGGTGACCCATCCGGGAATCGAACACGGGACCTTACAATGTAAGATCGTAAATCAGGAGTGAAATGCACGGTGGGTCTAAAAGATGGCAAGAGACTGTTAAGTCTTAGTAAACCTGTGGTAAAGTCAATGTTATTATATTTAAACTGAGATCATTAATAGTGAGACCCATTAAAATGAGTGATAGTATCTGCGTAACATTTATAATTTTTGAGTGGGGTCTTCACTCAAACGACTGACAAGCTCCATTCTCCATGGCAAAACGACTAGCATTAATATTGTTAATCTCCAGCGTAATGGCGAAAACATCGACGTTACAGTTAGAGGCGCGAGCAAATGCGTCGCTTTTTCAACTTCCAGTCTCTCTATCTCTTTCTCTCTGTGCACTTAACCTCAATTCATGGGCTGCCTCTCGCGCCCCAGTCCAACTGTGTTTACCTTTCATGTTATAAAGGGGGTTATTATGCTCTTTATGTTGCCGGCTACCTCGATAAATCCGGTTCATTTGTCTAAGCGCACGGGTTTCGGCAACCGTCAAGAGTAGCCAAACCCTGTACTGCCTCTGCTTACTATGCTGTATTAGCGACACGGAGCAACAGCATCACAACTCGAAAATCAACATTAATTGTAGCTATCGATAAGCTTGTATCGAGTAGGTAGCTCATATAATCAACAAACGCTTTGTTACGGGTATCATTATAAGTTGCCTTAAGAGGGTATAGAGTGAAATAAGCCAGAAACAGCAGCCAGCGTTTAGTTTGTATATTTTAAATGACTGTATATTTAACGGTGATCAAATATATTTCTTATCGTAATAAAAGTATCAAACTACACAAAATAAACAGACTTGGCGTCTTTTGTTGGTTAGTTTATTACATAAACTGGTTACTCCTAAAAATTGTCTCTCATAAAGTTTCTACAATTTATTTAAAAACACATCTCAAAATCGCCCTATACATTTTTCATCGGGGCGCGGTATACGACTATAGTCGTAGTTGGCGTTAGTGGGAATATTTTGTTACATAGACAATTATAAGTCCATTCGGAATAACTTTACTGAAAAAGCGCATTCTTTGTACTTTTTAATGACCAATATGTACCTACTAATAATATTATAACATTAACATTATAAACATATTATGATGTATAATATAATTATCTATTTATAATAACTATACATATTACATTTTATTATTATCTTACCGTAATATTTACATTTATTTTTATTATTTCGGGAAACATACAGCGCATACAATATACATATTTGTGCATAAACATATTGTAGAAAAAAAGAAAAACATTACGCCGATAATAGTTTCCTACGAAAGTACCATATAAAACAGATGTAATCATATTTACTTAAAAATTAATTATAAAATAAACTAAGTTCATATTAAATAAAAAATTAATATAGAAAACCATTTGGAGAGGTAGGGAATTGGAAGTGATTAGGAAGAAGGAGTTAGACGATGGTATATGTATATAAATTTAAATATAGATATAGATAGGTCGTATAGTGGATATATAGATACATTAATGTATTGATGTTTATAGATATAATATAAATATGTATAGATATTTATAAATATTTGTAGTGGCTACTGATATGTTGCATGAAAAGTATAATACTAAGTACGATACTAAGTACGATAGGTATAACAAGCTCGTTAGGTGCAATTGATTTTAATAATTCTTTAACGAACGTCGGTTGGTTGAAGTTGAAAATGTCGATTGTGGAGAAACGAGAGTCGTACGTGCACATCAGCCTATAAGCGATGGAATTTTGCCGGTAGTTGGTATGGGCGCGAGAGACCTCAAACGTGCGTGGATTGCGAATTAATCGCGGAGGAACGAAAAAACGTAAGTTTTCGACAAGGTATGGACTATCTATGGTATTGTGGATAACTTTGTGTAACATAACCATATCAGCCACTGTGCGTCGGTCTTCTAGAGCTTGAATACCGAAGTGGTCCAGTCTGCTCTCGTACTTAGGAAGACCGAAGCGTCCGCGATAATTAATGTGTTTTAAAAAACGCTTTTGGATACATTCTATCCTGCTTCTGTAGACCGAATATTGCGGATTATTTATGTTATTATTTGTGCACGTGTAAGTATTTTATACGTATGTATGTTATATATCATCATATATCCTAAATACATCTATAAAACTCATAATGCGGCTTCCCTATCCCTTTATTTTTTTCATAGCTCCTTCAGCTGTAACAAAATATTTAGATTAATTGTGAAAACTTTAATTGGCCTTAGATTCGTACAATATGTGTTAGTATTAAGTATAAAATGCTGTAAGTTTTCCGAAAAACAAAAATAAAAATAATAAATCTTTTAATAATATAATTAGTTTGGATTTTCAGACCACAATCCTGAAAACTACCTTGGTAGTCAACGTGTTAAATAAGTGCAGGTAGCACATATAGTATTAGCAATGATTATATATGGTATTAGATTGCTCAGCTAAATAGTAAGTATTCAAATTAAAGTACTCAAAAGTACTCAAATTATTATATTTTGTGACATAAGCAAGCGACGGCGTAAAATAAGGACGAAATTTCGTCATAAATTGACGTCATAAAAAATTACGTCATAAACGTCATGACGTCATAAAAAAAGACGTGACATATTTTAAAACTTTCCCAAAAATAAATAATAATTATAATTATTAAATATATTTCACTCTTCACTATATTTCATTATATATTTCATTATATTTCACTATATTCACTAAACATATTTCACTATTCACTATAGTGAATAAAGTGCAATTTTATGCACTCTGGATTCACTCGCGGTTGACGCAGGACGCGTTCCGAATGTACTCGATTGCTAATTATCATGGAAAGCAAAAGTTTTGATAATCTGGAGAACCGCATCAATAATCTGGAAAGCGTAGTTTCATATCAAAGAATATTAGGTACTGAAGCAGCAAAGTGACAAAGGGAGTAAGGAGAGAACGGAACAACATCTTATCCGGCTCAATCGGCATCCTCACCGGCTCGTGCTAGTGGTTCTCTTCAGAATAGCTGGCGGCGACGACCTAGGGTTGGTCGCGGTTTTTCCTGCTAGACAATAAACGAGGTATGACCAGTATGCGGTACGCGTACGCAACGCAAACGAGGTAGGTACGCGCAGTAGGGCAACTATCTGGAAGAGGCTTCAGTGACCTGGAGAGCCAAATACTCTCCGAATGTTCTGGTGCAGAAGGCAACGGGAAACCACTGCAGTATTTTCCATAATACTCAGGTTCATATGGATCAAAAAGAAGTAAGTATGCAGAGCTGCCAACCTTCACTAGTTGGAGATGCACTCAAAGAAGAAGAAGTCATCAATAACCTACTTTCATTCTACAATCATTTTCTAAGAAAGTTACGATTTCATTCCTGTAAGCTTTGCACAAAATCATCTCATTCAATTCTACCACCGCGAAGTTGGGTTTGCCTGCGGCCTCAACAAGCCCATGAATAAACGTCACAGCGTCTTTATAATACTCCAACCTTCTTTTTTTATAATAATCCAATCGCGAGCGTCAATCCCCTTTTTTTAAAATTGGCCATTGTTCAAAACATAGAAAGAAAACCCCTTTCATTCGATACGGGAGAAGGGCAAAATGAATGAAGACGTCAAATGTACCATCTGTTTATAAAAAAAACTGACCAAAAATGCCGTAGCGCCATCTGCCGGCCGATAGCAAAAGCGCGCTGATTCGGGAGTTATTCCTATTAGCCGTTAGAGCGCCATATGGGATATTAAATACTGCCATCTAGCGGACGTTCCTAAAACTACTACGAATACTTCGTTTATAAAATATTATTTCCTCGGAGAATCTAGTGAGGTTCAAAATAACCGATAGATGGCGACACAAATTTTTAAAATACAACGATGTTTATGTAAATAAAATTACTATTATGGATAAATTATTTGCATTATTGAATTTATATGAATCGGAACGAATATATTTGAATATTATATTGACGTATACATTCATTATAATTTGAAATACAGGTTTTGATCTGAGATTTTTCGTCAATTTTGTTTTTACTACGATTTCCCTTTATCAATTCCAGATTTTGGCCAATTCTGATTTAAATAATATTTACCTATGTCCAAAAAAAGAATCATTAATAAAATCGTTATTTGTTGACGATTAGGGCTCAAAAATGTATCTCAAAAATGTAAACTAGCTTCACTGCTTCAACGCCTAGGTACCTACTTAATTTCGTCAAAATATTTTAAATAGAAACAGAAATAGATTTTTATTGTCCATTTATGGTGATAATGTATGACGCTTCGATCTTATCAATACCTGTTATGGTAACAGATTGACACATTTTTATTTATTTGGTAAGTGTGTAATGTTAAATTAGTTGCTATCATTATTTCGTTGGTTTACCAATCACATCAAAAAAAAATGTTCTGTTATAAAAGAAAATTGGAGAAACAAAATTATGATAATTCCATAACATTAGAATGTATTTATTCCAAAATCACATCAAAATACCTTCGTATTTACATGTCAAGGAACTCTCGCGAAAGTAACAGTTATCTACAACTTTGCTTTTTATCTTATCGAGAAATGTATCGAAGGCGTGTCTTAAGCCGTTTGGCCACGCCTTTTCCGTTGAAGCCACTCCTTTCGCGATATCGTGCACTTGTGGCATGGCCAGGGAAGCACTTTTACGAAGGCCCACTTTATCGAAAGCAAAAGTCACAAAGTTACCAGTTCATCAGTAGGTAAAAGTGCCTGCGAATATTTTTTACACATGAAAAAAGTTACAAAGGTTGAATAAAACCACCTAAAGAGTCCCCTACCCTACAGCACCCCTACAGCAAAAAAGTATTTTTTTTTATTACTCAGGTATTTTTACTACCTGAGTAACTACAAAAAAAAATTGATCAGTCCAATCAATTTGAAAACCTTTTGATGTCAATTGTTTTACTAGATTTATTTCTCTTATTATCTCCTGTTTTAAAATATATACAAAGTAAAACCATTGACTATTCTGCCGCCTAGAAACTCAATAAGTAGATAAGCGATAATAGGATAACAAGATCGAAATAGAAGTAATTAAAAGTGGATTTTAAGGGAAAATTTACTTCAAAGAAAAACACAATGCCTGTTGAAAAATCAATACTCCTAGAATCTTAACTGTTTAAAACTATAAATTGGTCTCTTCCCAATATTTGAAATTGTCCTTAGAAAAGCAGCGAACAGAGATTCAGTCCAAACAAAGAAATTTCTATAGATTGTTGCTGGTTAGAACCAATGAAACTTAATGGAATCGTGAAGCTTGGCAGTTTTCCTACCGATTTCTTTTGCAACATTTCTAAGCTTTGTAAAATTGAAAAAAAGTCAGTTATTAACAGAGCTGAAATAGTAATGCAGATCAATACTAAAACCAAAACAAGACAAGCTGAATAAAGCTGAAGAAAACAGTAAAGAGGGTGATTAGGAATCTAAATCAGAAGAAGAAGAAAATCGTTATGGTTTACAAGAAACAATATTTTCAATGTTTAACATGCGCCTTTTGTTGTTTTCGCACTCTGACAATCTGGGTTGTTTACCAACCTGTATGTTACCTAGAAATGTTTACTAACTATACTTGATAAATTGTAGGTACACAAGTCATCTTTCTATACTTAAAATAGTTAAAAATGGACTTAGGTCTGCTTTAAGGCAAGATCTTATGTCTAATTTTCTTTTTAATTATTTTAGAAAGAGACCTATTTTATAACTTGGCTAAATATGTAGGTATAAGTACCTACATAGATCAAATTGAATAGACAGCATTAGTGAAAAACTGGCCAAAATCTTAGGATAGGTTAATTCTTGATTTAAACTGTACATAATTCATTTAGATCTCTTTTTTATTTTGATATATATAAACATTTTTATTTTGATAATAATAGTGAATAAGCCACACTAAAAAGTAAGAGTCAGATTCAAAAAGCCCGCTCTTGCCCAGCAGCAATCGATGTTGACATACGCATAAAGTAGACTGAGTAATTAAAACAGTAATCGTTGCACTGAAATTTGTCAGTGGGAGAGTAAAGCGGAAGATCGCCCAGGATGGAGACTGCTAGTGCAGGGCAATGTAGATGATTTTGAAAAGAAAAGGATGCTCGACTTAGATGCCAAGCGCGACGAGCTAAAGGCCCGACCACCAGCGGCCATACAGTATAGGTAATTACATCCCACCATCTTGACTTGCGCCAAATGTGCACGCACATTCTAATTCAAGATCGGCTACGCCAGTCACCTGAGGGCGCACCAGCAACACTCTCAACCATAATTTTTTAAAAAATGCATTCGCTATGGCCGAACACGGCTAGGAGGATATAATATAACCGTTGCCATTTGCAAAAAAAATATATAATCGGCGCGAGAATAGTTCGCGACAAACTTTATTTAACCTATTTAACCAAGTCTTTATTAAACCTTCCATCAAGCAATTCTTCTATGTTTCATTAGGTCGCAGGTGTGACCGCCTAAATGTGCTGCATTGGCAGACTCGGTAGTGTATCGCAACCTTAAAGAACAATAAATTAACAGTGAGGAACAACAGGACCCTGACGTTAAACTAATAATAGACAACTTTTTCTTTACATATGCTTGGCTTACTCATTAGCGTTTTCTCTAATTATGTAATTTTTATTAAACTATTGCAGAAGGATGATAATATTTAGATGGTTTTAGCACAGGTTAATTTATCAAAATATAAAAATATTTCTCACTCTTATTTTCAAGTAATAAACCCTTTCTAATTGATTACTATTTTTTCTAGTGTGTACCAGGTTTAGACAAAATAAAAATAATTGAAAAATATATTGTAAACGTTAGTAAACTACAACTGAAAAGCTAAATTTTTTATCTTTTTTTCAAATGCCAAATTAGCGGAAAATGTGGTTTCCAGGCATGTCCAGTCTCTAGCCGAGGGCCCCAAAAGGAGCCAGTTCGGGCCTGGTGCTTCGTTTCGTGCTTCAATCCCGGAAAATGGCATTTTCTCCGGAAGAACTGGTGACATTTTCGACCTCTCGCTTGAACAGCACTTTTCGATCGAAGGATACACGGTCAGCTGTGGTCTCGTGGACCATGGCTATGACATTTACAACAACAAAGGAGGATGGGCAAAAATGTATGGCAGGCGTGGGGACGCCTGCGAATATTTACACTATAGATAAAATGTATGGTGGTGGGGACCACCAAAAACGACCAGATATATGTCGTTGGAAAGCTCTATTCAGGGCTGTCATTTGTTACTAACGGGGAGCTAACGGGCCCATGATGAGGTGGCCACGATGACCCATGTGTTCAGGGTCGGTCACACTCACGGGTCAACACCCATCCGACGGCCTCCACGCACGGGGTGCGAACCTGGGTAGGACACTGGGTCAACCAGTCTCCCCTGGGAATCAAACCTCTGGCGCTCCTGGACGGTCTGCGCACCGAGCGGCGCAAGCCAATCGATTGTGCTCTCCGACTAACAGTCGGGGGAGTCTGGGAACTGTATTGTTTCCTATAGAGCGGGGGTGGTTGCCTACCTTACGGCGACTGCTCTTGAAATGACCTTTGGCCATCCGATCCCGGTTCAGAGCCGGGCAAAGGACGCCTTGGTCCGCGATAGAATCGGTGTACTCCGTTTCACCGCTTCGTAAGTGAGAGGACCGCGCAAGCGACCTCGAACTCAGAACCAGTCGAGAGACCGGAGAAATCTGGTCACAATTGGTAGTTAGGGCGCGAGTGCCGCCCGCCAGGGCATACCTGGCTACTCGCGGTAAGGCGTTGGTCTCTAGCGGGTTGTGGCGTAGCTAGACGTCGGATTTGTTATGTCCAAAGTCTTCTACGCTCACTGCAGGTCGATAGAACGAACAATCGTTAAAACGTCATTTGGTGACGGGCTCGCCCGTTGTGGTTGACATCTCAATATATGTCATTTGTTACTGACTTGGGAGTTAATGGGCCCTTGCTGAGTTGGCCACGAAGACCCATTCTGTTCAGGGTTGGTCACACTCACGGGTCAACACCTATCCGACGGCCTCCACGCATGAAGTGCGAGCCTGGGTAGGACTCTGGCCCTATGGTTAGTTTCCCCTGGGAATCAACCTTCTGGCGCTCATGGACGGTCTGCGCACCGTGCGGCGTAAGCCAATCGACTGTGCACTCTGACTAACAGTCGGGGGGAGTCTGGAAGCAGTACTGTTTCCTATAGAGCGGGGGTGGTTGCGGACCTTACGGCGACTGCTCTTGAAATGACCATCGGCTACCCGATCCTGGGTGAACAGCCGGGCAAAAGGACGCCGTGGTCCGCGATAGATTCGCTAAACACCGTTTCACCGCTTCGTAAGGGAGAGGACCGCGCAAGCGACTTCGAACTCGTAACCAATCGAGAGACCGGAGTAATCTGGTCACAATTTTAAGTAAGGGCGTGAGTGTAGGCCCGCCGGGTAACACTTCTGGTGTTAGGCGCTTACGGGCTTGTGGCGTAGCCAGACGGTGGACTGTTTTGTCCAAGTCTTCTGCGCTCACTCCAGGGAGATAGAACGACTAATCGATAAAACTTCCTGAGGTGACGGGCTCGCCCGCTGTAGTCGACAACCCTAGTTGTCATTTGTTACTACGACGGTCAGCCTTAAAATCGTTGTGAGGAAAAAGTTACAGCCAAAAGAAAAATCTGTGTCACTATATGAAAAATCGACGCTCATCACCAGCCGCTTTGCGGAGCTACACCACGCAAAACCGCCAAAGTTACAATTGTGATGCATTATGTTGCATTATCAGTTTTAATCCTACTAATATTATAAAAGCGAAAGTTTGTAAGAATGTATGTATGGATGTTTGTTACTCTTTCACGCAAAAACCACTGAATGGATTTTGATGAAACTTTACAATAATATAGCTTACACATCAGAATAACACATAGGCTATAATTTATAAAGATATATAGTTTTCTATCATCATTATCACAATTTTCCATCACCACGCGGGTGAAACCGCGGGGCGCAGCTAGTATATTACGATTAGTCTGCTATTCTGACTATTATATTCTCATGGACCCTCCACGAATTTATAATAATGAAGTAAAAGGCTTTGCACCAAAAGTAATAAAAAATCATGATAGATTAATTTTATTTTGTTAGATAACAAAAACCCATCTTTAATACTTAAACATAGTTTAAGTCGCTCCTAACTAGGCAGAGTCTGTTATAATGGAATCACTAATAAAAATATTATATAGAACTATCTTCCAAACAAAATTAAGTTAATAATGGAACATCCAGTTGACCATAATAATGACAACTATACCTACATAATTATATAATCATAAATAACAAATAGTACTTAATAATAAATAATAATTATTAATAATTCGTATATAACAAGTATGTACTTGTAGTGGCAAATCCAGCGGTCAGCGGTTAAACCGATCGAAAATCTGCCACCTTATTCTAGGGTAGCCATAGAACGACAAGGTGCAATTTTGGTGGCACCCAAGGGTGATGTGAACCGGCGTTTTACTGCCGATGGCACACCGGGTACTCGTAGAGGCGTGTCTCTCCTCGACGAGTTGCGATACAAGGTGACCTTAAGCTCTTGTATCGTACGGTCTCCTTTTGCAGATTCCGCAGCGATCTCTTTTCCTATTTGATCGATCTAGTCTCCACTAGTTTGTAAAGCTAGCCGCTCGCATAATTGAGGCATAAAGGTATAAGCTGTTATTGTCGCTTACCGTTTGAAGAGCAGTACTGTCCTGCGAAGCGTAGATATCGTCGGGGTCGGGTTATAAACTCGGTCCGGTCGAAGTCTTGTCTCGCGAAGTTCTCTCTTGTGCACTCAATTATCGAAAGTTTTCCGAACACTGACTCTAGTATTTTTGTCTCTACCGCTTGAAGGTTGAATAAAAAAACTGTTTTGTTATGTCACTTTATAATTCCACTTTCAATGTGGCTCAAATAAATTATAAAGTCAATTATTTCTATTTGTTACATTGTAATGCGTGAAAGAATGAAAATTTTAAAACAAAATTATGTTACTTTTT
The DNA here is from genome assembly GCA_944548615.1 of Micropterix aruncella. Lineage (NCBI taxonomy): Eukaryota > Metazoa > Arthropoda > Insecta > Lepidoptera > Micropterigidae > Micropterix > Micropterix aruncella. The sequence continues at coordinate 30,202,847 of OX155963.1, forward strand.
TTTTTGTTATTTTGCTTGCCTCTCGTTTCCATGGTTTCTCTCGTTTCCATGGTTTCTTTAATATGCTATGTTGGTGATTCCCTTATTCAAAACTGTAGAATACATTTATTCACGGCTTTGTTGTGTGCAATGTTTACGGTACTATGAATATTTTAATATTAATATTATTGGTAGTTAATTCTAAATACAACTATTTTGCCGAGACAGTACTTATATAGAATAAATATAAATATGTTGACAGTAAAAACAAAAAATATAATATTTGTTTATTCGGCATTGTCTTAAACGTTTTGTCTGCCTCTCGTTTACCAAGGCTATTTTTGTTGTCTTCTGATTATTACCGATATTTTTTGACTCATAATTTTAGCCATTTTTGGAGTATGAAAGCTGCAGAGACTTTGTCCAAAATAATAGATATATAAGAGATTCGTAAAAAAATATAGGAAGGAAATAAATAATTGCTTTAAGGAAATATATCTCTGCCAAATCTTACCCAGAATCTGACAAAAAAACCTAGGTATATCTAAACGTCCAAGAGGAAGACCAAGAAAGCTTTTTAGTGAAATTTCTAAAAGAATTAAACTCCTGAAGAATTATGCCGTGTTACGATATGCAGTCTAATAAGTATTGGAAAAAGGACAGCTGCTTTGGGGAGCAAATGGGCCCACGAAGGCGTTGGAGTTGGTCACGAAGACCCATTCGTCCAGGGTCGGTCACACTCACGGGTCAACGCAGAAGGGAGCCTCCACGCAGAAGGGAGACCCAGGGTAGAACGCTGGCCTATGGGCCAGTCTCCCATAGGAGTCAACCTTCGAGCGCTCCTGGACGGTTTGTGCACCGTGCGGTGTCAGCCAATTGATTGTGCACTCTGACTAACAGCCGGAGGGGGGGGGGCTGGAAACAGTAATGTTTCTTATAGAGCGGGGGTGGTTGTTAACCTTATGGCAACTGCTCTTAAAAAACACCTTTCGGCCACCCGATCCCGGGTGAATAAGCCGGGCAAAGGATGCCGTGGTCCGCGATAGATTCGAACCCGTAACCAGTCGGGAGACCGAAGTAATCTGGTTGCAACTGGTAGTAAGAGCGCGAGTGTCGGCCTGCTGGGTGACTGACCTAGCTATCTCGCGGTAAGGCGTTGGCTTCTTACGGGCATGTGGCGAAACTTGACAGTGGAGTGTTTTGTCTTCTGCGCTAAGTGTTCTGCGCTCACCTCACGGGAGACAGAACTTATCGTTAAAACTTCCTGAGGTGACGGGTTCTCCCGTTGTAGTCGACAACTCTAGCTGCGTAGGTATGTATGTAGTCAAACTAGCCCGTACGATCCATGGCACTTTACACTTACCTCCCACCCTTATGAAGTACATTCCTATGAATGCTTTAGCCATACTTGTATATCTAAACCTAGGAAAAAAAGATTACATACAAATACAAAGAGGTGCAAAATCCAGAGTAGCAAACATTTATTAAAAAGATAACAACGAATTTACCACGTGAAGCTTGTAGCAACCGACGTTTCAGCGATGTTGCATTCGCCGTTGCCGCATTACATTCTACCCTGGACAACGGTTGTTGCAACATCGCCGAAACGTCGGGTGCTACAAACTTCACGAGGTAAATTCGTTTTTAACACGCTTTTATTAGGTCGACCTGTATGTAACTAACTATGTAATGGAATCTAAGGTAACTAATTTAACCATCTTCCAAGGATCGTAGCGTCATGAAAATTGGCAGCTGTATGTAGTTCTGATGACAATACAATAATATGGTACTGTCGAACTGATCTGATGATGGAGCCGGAAGATATGAACTGGAACTTCATGATGGAACATCGTATCATAGCTGTGTTTGGACTTGTTAGAAAAGTCTTGGAATGAACTTTGACCACGATTAGGTTTCAAGGTCTGATGATGTGGTTTTTACGTGCATTTATAAAAGCGTGTTTTTAGTGTCTTTTTTTAAACTATTAATTTATTATCTTATTTATAATGTCAAACAACCGCGATAGTCTTCAAGCAAACATATTAGATTGCTCGATGCCATACTGTGATTTGGCACATAGGATTTTACTACGAACCGCAACGTGTAGATGGCCTCATGGTTCCAAAAATTTATTATTACGTCCTCTTACGTTCAATATGGCGGGGTTCGTGCAATGGCAGTATGGCGGCGCACTATAGATGGCGCTCTAAACACGCCTATACGGTATCCTATATCAAAATGAATAATAATATCAAACAAACGATATTTTGAATCATAGCTCGTACTGTTTTAATATTTATTTAAATAACTATGTCATTTTTTATGTGGTAGTTAGGTATACATATTTAAATACGTAATAAATAGGCCCTTTAATGTCCAGTTAGACTAATGGAGGGCATTCTCCTCTTTTTATTATTTCTATGATGTAATCAGCCTATATAAAATATGAGATAAATAGACCTAATAATTGAATATTGTATCATTTGTTTAATTATTGGTATAATAGGTAATAATATTTTTATAAGCCATCAGTCCTTTATAAAAAAAACATTCGATATCACTATCATAGATGACCAAATACATTGCTATTAGTTTCGACAAAAAAAACCTGCTGTCAGTGCCACCTGCATGTCGCCAGCGTAAACGGGTTGCCAAAATGTACTGTGGCATTTATCATGCTAATACGCTATATAATCAAGGTCTATAATGTGATAGCCGAATCGGAAAAGCTTGGTTACCCTTTATATGTTACAATCACTGAATCAACAGCTAAGATGCCATTACAACATCTTTTGGATTTTGATGCAATGACTAGTCCAAAATCGGCTTGAGGTTTTGTAATAGCTTTTTTTTAAATATAGCTTCTTTATTATTCAAGATGCTTTTAGGGAGCAATACCTATATATTCGTTTTGTCATTAAATTATTTCTGTCGCCCTAGATAAATAAAATTTCCGTGTGTGCGTCGATCAGAAGCAGAAAAACCATATACTCGAAACTGTCATGCTTATACTTACGCTTTTTTTCTTGGCAAGACAGTATTGATGAGATTTCTGTATCAGTCAAGTTTGAAATTAAGCAGTCATAGAACTTGCTTGCCCTACCCAATTTACAAATTACCTAAGCCAGTTGGTAGAAATCCCTACTCTTGGTATTGTCAATTTATTTTACATGATTTACCTTATATTGTATATGTACTAGTATAATACTTTTGTGTAGGTATAGATTGTCATTTTTTTTAAACATGAAAAATAATTAAAAATACAGAAGGTTTTATATTTATATTATAAATATAAAATCTTTTTAAAGTAATTTAAGCTGCATACCTAAGTAGGTAGGTGAATATAGGTAGGTGAATACTGCATACCTAAGTAGGTAGGTACCTAATAGGTAGGTGAATATAGGTAGTCATAATATAAAAAGAAATAGTCATTCAAATTAAAATGACCACATTAGAAATATTACAAATATAATAGAATTACAACAATAAAAATGGCGCAATAGAAATAGTCCGAACAAATTTTTATTTATTTATTTATTTATTTATTATAAAAGGTACACAAACAATACTCTAATATTACATGGCTATCGCTAACATTTTTACTTTGTTTCTAATTAGGGTATAATATTATATGCGTACTCCGCACGCTTAATTTATAATTGCGTATGTGCCGTATCTCATGATTTACAAAATTATCAAAATTATGAAAATTATCAAAAATGATCAGTACAAAAATTAATATCCTTAAAAATTATCAAAACAAAAATTAAAAATTTTTGAAATAAGTTTACAGTGAATTCTAAAAAACAATTAAACAATTAAATGGTAAAAAATAGATCAAATATTGTCTGGAATAAAATAATAAAAACATAAAAATTATCAAAACGAAAATTAAAAATTTTAGAAATAAGTTTATAGTGAATTCTGAAAAACAGTTTATGTATTAATTCATCTTCGATTATCAAAATGATTGGATTTAGTCAATAGTAAATAGTCAGTAGTCGATAGGAAACATAATGTAAGCAGCATATGTATACTGCCTAGTGTCGACATGTATGCAGTTGTAGTACCTATGCATGACAATATTGTTATGGTAGGTAGGTAGGTACCAGATTCGATACGTCCCGCAAGACGTTAGCGATGATATTGTAAACAAATTGCGAATAGCTTTTTTGTGGAGTCGAAATATTCATTTTTGATTAAATTGTCTCCATTCCCCAGAATATGAGGTCATAACATATTAAGGTATGGAAATAGGCAAAGTAGTCAGACTTTGCGGCTTTAACCGCCCTACCTATACGAACGTAAGTGATACGTAAGCCATATTATCATATTGTTTTTTTTTCTAATATTTGAAAATGTACAAATTTATATAAAACCGATATATTAAATCGCTTATATAAACCGCTATATATTTTGTCTGGTCTATATTTTAAACAAGTATTAATAACGATAAATCGAATGAAATAAAACCAAGGATTTACCTACTTTTTTTAATAATAACCCAAACATTTTATTTTTTGATAGCAAACATGGCACTACTTAATTTTTCGTTCAATTCATCCAAAGAACTTTACCATTGGAGTTTAATATCTAAATGGATACCTAAAAAATTAAAATGGTCAACATGCAGGGAAGGAGGGATACATAGGAGACTGAGCTGATACCCCCCCCCCCCCCCCTTCCACCTACCTTGTGGCCATGATAAGGTACCTAGGTGCAGTGGCGTGCCCAGGGTTCGTAAATAGGGCAAGCCCGACATACCTTTTTGTGTTTTTTTACGCTTTTTATAGTAAAAAAGTGGTACCTCTTTACTCTTTAATCTTCAGTTTGAAATTTACTGCTTGGGTCGTACATTCAATAAAGCACACTGAAGGCATGCTACTGCAAGACAGAATTTAACATATACTTATCAGCAGTCGCATACCTCTAGTGGCTTTAAAGGACTCTCTTGCGTCGTTGCGTCTCAAACGAGGTGCTGAGTTATTTTGTAGATTGTTTTCATAAATTTGATCAAATTCATATTGAAATTCAACACGTAACCAAGTCTGAAATTCCTTTATTTTGTTTTTCTTCATTAATTCCTATAACCCACATCGACTTGTGATTTTTGAAGAATGTTGTACAAGCTCTCAGCTTTTTCAAAAATTCGGCGGAAAACAAGGTGAAAAAATTTAAATGGAATGATCGCATCGAGTTTTCAAAATTCTCCGCTGCTAAAACCGTATCCCCGTCCCAGTCCTGCGGGTTGTTACATATGTCAGAAAACAAAATAATAAGAATACATTACTGACCACAAAGGACAATTTCCTCCATATTTTATCAGGCACTAAAAACCACAAATCAATTGAAATTACACAATAAAAAATTAGCCCGACGTCACTCGCACATTTAAATCCAAACTAATTATAATGAAGTCGCGCTTTCTGTTGACACGTTCGCATTCACAGTTCGCATTCAACGTCATGGCTAAGCAAGCCCGGCTTAACTCCCGATACAAAAGTTGTATATAGACATATATTGTTTAGCGTAATTTGCCACAGGTGCGAATGAGAGGAACACTGATTTTGAAAGCCGCATTGAAAGCCCAATATGTGCGAGTGAAACAGCAATCGCGCCCTGTCGATAATTATCGCACCTGTCGATAACAGTTTTTTTCTCGCGTGGAGCGAGCTGTGCGCGTTAGATGGCAGTAGTAGCGCCAGCAAAATAATTTATTTAATTGTTTTTTTTACGAATTGTGTTATTAATTTATTTAATCGTTAATTTGGAAGTATAGGCAAGCCAGGCTTTTCGGCTTATATGAAGAGACCGCCACTGCCTAGGTGATTAGGTACCTTATTATGCGTGATCTATATACATAATAACTGGTAGGTACCTACATACCTATCTAATAAAATAGGGGAAGTACCGGCCCATCCGTGTTTCTCTACCGGAATCAAGCGATATTCAAATAAACAACTTCCCGCTCATAATTCGTCATTTAAACTATCCACCGCGGGTTTTTATCAATTAATACGTCATTTTATAACGCTGTTTGCGGACGTCACTGATTCATATAGAATTATAAGACCTGCCACAGGACGACAACACATATACACGTCTCCCTCCCTCTCTCGCCCGCCACCGGATATTAAAACGAGAAAGCTATGAAATATTAAAAATAAAATGAACTCCATAAATACATTGCTGTCTCTTTTCTTTCTACTGCTCCGGCCTAGGTGTAAGGGAGAGGTAATAAAATGCGCGTTTCTCGCCAAATGAAGCATAGCAAAACCACAGATTGACCGCAGAGAGAATGGAGGCAAGTCGATTATGTGTGTGTGGGTGCTAGTGATGCTATGGTGATTATGAATTATAGGAATAATGATTGATTGGCGTCTGGGCTGTATGGAATATCGTACGTTTCAGTTGTGTATTTCTTTTTTTAATTCACGTGTTGGTGATTTCCTTTTCATTTTCCTTCCTTTCAATTTTAATTTTCAGTCTGGTTTCGAAGTTCATTTTGTTAATTTACAGTTTTTATTCATAATATAATGTCTTAAAATAGGGTTTTATACAGTGGCGTAACTACGCCACTGTATAAAACCCTATTTTAAGACATTTTTAAGCTTAATGACTTCTTCCACGTGTAGAATACTCTTAATCTCTACACAGTGTTATAATAAAACTACCCTCTTCGTCGGGATACTGTCCAGGTGAAATAGGCCTATAATGACTTAATGGAAGGTAAAATGTCGTTTCTCCCCTGAATATACGTTGTTCTTTCGTCAAATATATGTCTTATATTTTATGTTAAATTATAGAGCTTATGCTAGAATAAAAATCATAAAAATACGATTCAATAATAACGAAAAAGATATGCGAATTGCATAAAGTACCTGTATTTTTGTAATGACAGGAATAAAATGTCACAAATCAGTTACTTTCGTCAACTTTACATTGTCAATTAGAATGTATTTGTATTTTTAAACCTTGAAATACATGGTGACCTTTTAGCGACTTTCATCATAAAGAAATACGTTTGAAACACAGGTTGCTATTACAGGTCCTAGTACTTTTAGTTTTTAGTTTTATTAGGATTTTTTTTCAAAAAGCGTCTTGAGTGTGACGTTCTAAGAGCAATGGAGTATTTTATGTTTTCCTTTATCTTACGTCTTCTACTTAAAGCCAAAAACATAGTTTAATTGCAATTTGGTGACGGTTACATAAAGCGACGCCTTAACTCGAATTTACAATAAATTAAAATAAATGGCTTCTTGCAACAAACCGGCAATTTCTCCATAGTTTTATAATGTGGAGATAATTAATATTACCTAGTCACAATTTTGATTATTTGACCTGTTCCTAATGTTTATAATTAAAGTTATGTAGCGACGCTACAAACCCAACTATAAAGTTTATTTTTATTTTGATTTAATGGCTGGCTGAGAACGAGCCCAGCAATATTATTTCGTTCTATTAAAAAGTGGATACATTCAAATTTTAAAAACAAATTTTCGAACTGTCATTCTGTACCTTAACAAGAGACGATTCAACTGAAAAGAAATTACGCTCGCGTTATCACGTATTATTGTACATTTTTGTAAAGAGAAAAAATATAATTTACACAACAGTTTATCGCGGTTTTTTTACTATCACGTTCTTCGACACACGAAAGAGACGCGAAAGTTATTTATTTGTAATGTTGATATTCTAACGCTAATAATCTTCTTTTTATACTTACTATTTCTTAACAATTACCTAATTTAGTTTTGTTCCTAACTTTATGATTTAAAAATGATTGTTTTTTAATTCTTTATTCATTATTATTATTATAAATCAATGACTCTTAGTTATGAATTTTTAAAATAGTATTTATTTTATAACTATTTTATAAGTAGGTACTTACGACTATTTTAAACCGCTCTTATTTTTAGTAAATATTTAAAAAACTCTTTTATATGTGATTCTAAATTTTTAATTGCTGTAACGTTCTTTGATTATGTTTTAAATGGTATGTATATATTAAACTTATATTAAGTTAAAATTATTATCTGGGTATTAAATAAAATTGCTCCTAACCTTTTAGATTTTTTAAGACGTATTCACACACTATGTGTAACTATGTTTATAGAATGTGGGCCCAAGCACAAGCTTTGCTTAGTTGGGTGAAATTGGACTGAATTGGAAATAGTAATAGTATTGAAATTGGAAATAGTAATTGAGTTTACTTTATTGCTGTGGATTAAGTTACACTATAATTACATAATAGTAATTATTTGAATAACATTTTATTTAATTATTTAAATTGTAATTATTGTAATTATTTAATTGCTTTAAATTTAAATAAATCACATGAAATATTATCGTATCTATTAAAGCTGACTGATGATAAAAAAAACAATGAACCACATCACTAGCCGTTGTGGCGGCTTGCCTGCTTGCGGTTCCGATACAAATTCAAAATTACGCGCCTCTCAGTATTGTTGCAGCGATCGCGCGGGGAGGTCATCTGCTTTACCGACGTCGCGTCGCGCCCGCTTCCCGCCATCGCAAACGTCAAACGTCAAAGTAGGTATTTAAGCGCGCGATAATTTAAAAGAGAAACAGTGCCAGTGATAATTAATCGAATAGAGTGTCGAAACAAGTGAACAATGGCAAAAGTTGTGCGTGGACTTCTCGGAGTTGAATGATAAATATTGCCGTTTCTCGTAATGTCGGACTTTCCTGAGGTCGTTCAGGTCCGAACGACGTATGACTAATATGTGCGGACATCGCGAATGTAAACAAAGTGCTGTCACCGGCGCGCGTGCCTAGTACTGTTTTGTTATTTATATTTTATTAATAATAACATTTAAGTTTTAGTACACGAATATGCCTACCTAAAATGCAATGTGTGTCTGTTTCAAACCATCAAAATAAAATGGGGAATATATGAAGTTTAGCTAAGTCTGCCAATTTTTTTTAAACTAACAAACTTACGCCAAATAGGTGTTAATAAAGCTTTAAAAAAACTAACTTAATAAACCGCCATATAGGCATTTATGAATCGTTTATAAAAACTAACTTAACCTACTGTCATATAAGTGTTTGGCGCTTCTTTAAACGCACATCCCTATCTTATTAAATAGATTTATAGAGATAAACCAACGATTCTTACAGATTCGGAATCGTGTTATTAATACAGTGGGGTGACATTAACCTTTGGGTTATTATTCAAAAAGTAGGTGAAAAATCGTTGGGTTTTTTCATTTGATTTCTCAACAGCATTACTTACTTGTTTAAAATATGCTAGATTTTTTTACACAATAAAGCCATTTATGGCCCTTGTTTGTATTTAAAATCTTAGGAACAATTTGATGTATAACGTACGCTCTGTGGGTTATGTTTTTTTTTTTCTTTTTTTGTACATGTTGCATTCCGGCGATAATATAGCGGACGTATCATATACGTTTGTCAAGGTAGGGCGGTTAAAACACCTTCAATGTAGTTTGCTAAACTGCATAAATACCCTTAAATGCTGTTTGTTTATCTGTTTCAAATCATCTAAATAATATGGGATGAAGGTCAAACTTCAATACGCGTTTCCTCGAAATAATAACAAAAATATGAGATATAGAAACTCAATAATACATAATTATACTTTCATTCTAGTTATACCATAAAGTGGTTAGTGATCACATTAACACCATCATGCAATTTCAGTAGGTACCAACTAATTTTTCAATATTTCTAAACCTTTAAACTGCAATGCATTCTGAGGTCCACATTATTAATTATATTAAATTCGAAGATCTGTAATTTTTCTCTAATTTAGCATTCAGTGTTATACCCTATAATTAGTGTGGTGCGTCATTTGTTCAGTAAATATTTACTATAAAATAATTCATTTTGATAATTTTTAATATATTTAATAATGTTAAAGAAAAAAATACAAATACCATCTATAGTGTTTTTAGTCACAGAATAAATTGGTATTATTTGAAATATATACTACAGTTTTTGGCTATCACATTAGGACCATCATGCATTTTCAGTATTAATTAGCATATTTCAATATTCCTAGACTTTAAAAGTGTAATATATTCTGATATCTACATTGTTATTATTTTTAATAATACGTAGATCATTTGTCACTAATTTAACATCTGATTAAAAGCTTGTGTCACTATAAGAGTGTCACAGACTGCATCGTCTACCCTAGACAACAACGGTTGCAACATCGTCGAAACGTCGGGTGTTACAAAAGGCACGCGGTAAATTCGTTTTAATTTTACTTATAATGTCAAACAATCGCGATAGTCATCGATTTCATAGCTTGTGTCACATTATTATTCAAGTGGATATATGTTAATTTGATTAATTTTATATATTTATGTTAAAATAAATACCAACTTGAATCATTATAATACATACGTAAGTACATAAACTTCTTACACTATTCAAATTGTTTCTTTAACATTATTAAATGTATTTTAAAAGTATCAATATGAATTATTTTGGAGTAAATATTTACTGAAATAATGACACGGCATACACTAATTATAATAGGACATCAAACTGAATGTCAAATTACATAAAAATGATCATCGTATATTTATTTATTAAACTTAATAATGTGGATTTCAAAATGTATTGTAGTTTAAAAGTTTAGAAATATTGAAAAATGCTATTTAATCCTGAAATTGCATGGTGGTCCTAATGCAATGACCACCCACTGAAGTTATACTATAGTATATATTTTAAATAATACCGAGTTATTTTTATTCCGTAACCCTGGAAACTGCTTGATAACAGTTGTGACTTAAAAAATGAAATTTTCCGGATGGAAATATATTTTTTACTATTTTATACATCATTTACAACTCCCCCCGAAGCCCGGTGTCTTGTCCGTGGGGTATACGAGTACATCAATCTGCACATATACATGCATATAAAAAAGACACATAAATGATGTGTCTTCTTTACTGAATGCTATATTTTAAAAAATACTTTTTTGTACAGAATGTCCCAAAAGTCGACGTCAAGCCGGAAACAGGTCATACTAGTTATCAGAAAAGTATTTAAAAAATCTTAGTTATATATTTTTTAAATTATAGGCAAAATAAAAACTAGAAAATCATTTTATTTTCAGTACAGTCAGTTAAAATTGGGCGAAGTATTATTTTTCAAGCTGGAGCACTTAGCTTTTAATTTTAAGCAACAATTTACAGAAGCACTATTCAGGATTACATAATAAAATTTAAATTGAAAAAAAAATAAAGATTTGTAGTAACGGGATTTAAAAACCCATCACAGGGTGTTATTTTCTCGTTTTTTGCCTATAATTTTAAAAATATATAACATAGATTTTTTTAAAGTTTTTCCGATAACTAATATGACTTGCACTCGTTTCCGGCTTGACGTCGACTTCTGGGACATGCCATATGGGTACAATTAAATGTTAATAATAAGTTTTATCCCATATTTGATCTAATAACATTCTTTTCTTCGAGGTTTGTGTTCTTCATATTCTTGTCTACTTTGTCTTTAATTTGGTCAACACATTGAATTAATACTTTGGGTATTAATATAATTATCCATCCATTTGGGTATTAATATAATGATCCGGATCAATAATATTTGATTACTTTCGATACTTTACTAAATACTTTTCTCCGCTCTTCTTGTGTTGCAGACAATTTTAATTGGCATTTTGTATGTCTTGTCGTCTAATTATTGTACAAAGACCATGGAAACCCTTTTCAAATTTACAAAATGAAACATGACTCCGATTGCAGCAACTCTGTTTGCAGGAGTTATGGTTTCTTATATTTTTAGGAAATATTTTAATAATTATAACAGGTGTATCAGATAAGTTTATAAAAGAGTTTAAGGGTCGTCACCATGTAACCAAAAAAAACATTACTTTGTATTATGAAATTATGATAGTTTAAAATCTTATTCTTTTTTTGTATGGGAAAGTTCTTCCGAGTCACATTAGACCGTTAGTGGCCTATATTTAATTCAATTTTACTAAATTAACTAAACTTCTTTGCTCATTTAATAAACTAACTAATTTTACAACACTTCTTTGCCTTCCCCTCTTGCTTTCTAAAGCCGTATACTGCTTTTCGCATTTTTCTTACTTGCCAGTGTGTCCGCTAGTTGAACTCTATATCGTACTTTTTCATCCTGCCCAAAGACGGTCATTATTAGCTCCTTATCTATGACATTGCCGTTCGGTATCGTAAATTTAAGGCCAAGAAATTTATATGCAAAATATATCTAAACAATTATAAAAGAAAACCCCTTAAAAAGTTATGTTTGATCGCGCACCTCCCAAAAACCACTATTTCGATGTCAAATAAAAAAAACTAATTTATTATCTCCAAAATACATAGTTGTTTAGACATAAGTACTGTGGATACATAGTAATATATAATTTGATTATAAAATACAATAAATACCAAAAAACAAAACCTGTGATTACGGAATCGGTGTATTTTTTTAGTAGATAGCCGATTAGGATCAAATAATTAAAAAAACGATACTTAAGGTTTCTAAAGTTTTTATTTAAAAAACCGCTAATGATATTGAAAACTGATGTAAGCAAGAGTTGTAGAATTTATATTATTTGTTTTTTTAAGTAATATTGATTTATTTTTCTAGTACCATTATTAACGGATTAATGCTGCCACGTCGGAAATTATATGAAAAAATAACGTAAATTTTCAACTTTTCCATGATTGCCAACTTTAATATATCCGAGCAATGACAAACGACATAAAGACAAGTGAATAAGTGATTTTGATGAAGTCCCTGCAAATACGCCGGTACGTACCTATTTGTCGGTAGCTATTACGCATCGGTCTAATGTGCCGCGCAATATAATGGACTTTATTTTTGTGACATGTATGGAGTGATGCTGACGCCACGCACTCTATTGTTAAGCAGTCTGACTATTTGATTCGAGTTCTGTATTGCATCCACTGTCTGCTGATGAATTTTCAGCTTTTCCTAAACACTTTGGGGGTACTAATTAAAATTACACCTTTCCTAGTACGCCAGCGTCAGGTTTCCTGGAGTCTGGCCTGCTGACCCTACCCCAGCATTATATGGCCAACATACTATCTGATCTGAAAGTATCAGCTTTTATAAAACTTGCACTTTTTTGTCGCTGGTTCTTGGACTAGGTACTATGATGGCCTGCTTTAATGGAGTATGCTGAAGTGGACCCCCATTTTTCTCGCATACATGGACTCTCTGCAGCTCGAAATCGACTCCTGGGGGTCCATATAGATCCCTTTGGGAATCACTGCTTAGACCAATCGCTCTTGTGGTAAATTGGGGATAACTCATCGTCATAGTTTATTTATTCCATCAAGTTATAGACTGTGGAATACGTCATTTCGCATTGGTGCCAATTATTCATCACTTCATTACATAACGAACTCTTTTATATAAAGGCAAGATACTTTTGGTTATATTACAAAAAAATAATCAGAATAAAGTTACAAAAATATCAATAATAATCAATAAAATATAAAAATAGTCCATAAGCTCTTCAATAATAATCAACACGGCAAGTATTGCTAAAATAACAAAATAGAAAACCAATATAATTTACAAAGAAATATTATTTAAGATATATAAATAATCAAAATTATATTATCACAGGTACATATTTCAAAAATGTTTATTCAAGAATATACTCTCTTTATTCAAGAATCCTACTAATATTATAAACGCGAAAGTTTGTATGTATGTATGGATGTTTGTTAGTCTTTCACGCAAAAACTACTGAATGGATTTTGATGAAACTTTACCATAATATAGCTTACACATCAGAATAACACATAGGCTATAATTTATAAAGATATATGGTTTTCTATCATCATTATCACAATTTTCCATCACCACGCGGGTGAAACCGTTGGGTGCAGCTAGTATACTATAATTTCTTTTTATGGATTTTTCATATGCAACCTCTTGAAGTGTATTAATTTGTGTTGGAGATAGGTTGAAAGATTCAAAGCCGGAATATAAAAATGATTAATGCTATAAATGCAGCCGCATGGCAATAGAATTACAAAGCCATTTATATTGCACGTGTTATGTTCTTGTAAACTCTAGTGCTTTTCCGGATTTTCCAAGTTTGCTTTCGCGTAAATTAAACAATGCTAAATGAATTTAAAAAATGATACTAGATTGTATCAGTTTTTTTGCTACCGGGTTATTATTTATGCCATTTTAATTGTACATGTCTATTTTATTGTAGATTATTGTGAAATGCAAATTGAAATGTATTAACTCACATATAAAATTCAATATATTAGAGTACAGTGGTCGTCTGTTTTTAACCCAAATATTGTCCTAAGAGCAATATTTTGCAGTATAAAAATACGATGGCTATATGGTGCATTACCATATATATAGAACTCATTTTATGTTTGTCTTTCACTGGAATTTTACCCATTCATTCATAAAATCATAATCCACAAGCCATAATCCAGTTTACTTAACTATGTTTCTGCTGTTTCTGAAAATGGTTTTGCGATTTTAGAGACATACAAAGACACCAAGACAAGTCAATGGTCGAAAACATTCGAACTTAATTAACAATTCTCGCTTCGTGTCGCTGATTCACCGGCGGGTGACATTTTTGTGTCGATACGTTGGCATATTTCTAAAAACGAAAACAGAAGATAGGCTCATCATCGTCTACTAAAGAGATAGGCTTGAACCTTCAACGTACATAATATGCTAGTCTCGCAAAATTACATAAAAACTAGTCAGAATCCAGAATCGCCTCATTCATCTGAAATCCGTGTATCTGGTCATCCGAAATACACGAAATGTTGCCACTATAGAATCAACGGACGAATATTTTTATTCATAAAAGGTTTCCTAAGAATTGCATTTAAATTAAAGAATAATTGTAAGCTCTTAAATCAGATATCAATAAATCTATAGGCATTCTGATAATTATAAATACAATGCTTCTTTATTATCTTAATTATAATACCTATATAACAGTGGGAGTTTTATCAAAACGATACTTTTGCAGTAGATGTAACGCTTTGACATAATCTTCCATGGTAATTTTAACATTGTCAATTTTATAATAACTTGTTCCTCGACTTTTATACAGAACAAAATACTTCAGTATCTTGGTAGGGTCGTCTTCTTATGATTATGTCATAATATGTCTGTGTATTAGCATCTTCGCTAATGTCATATATTTTGTCACAAGACACAGAATCAAAGTTTTTTTAATGAATTATGTATCACTTTGATAAAACTCACATTTTCCGCTTGATAAAAAAGGTTTTTGAATCGTTTTCTACAAATTTCTTTTCCCTGGGGTCTCCGGCTCCGAGAGAAATATATGAAACTAGCTGACCCGTGCTGACTTCGTTGGGCGGTAAAACTTTTTACTTGTGATGAAATTATGAGTGTGGTTTGGTTAGTACTGAGTGCTGTTTTATTTCCTGACTGCCAAAAGAAGGGTTATATTTTTACTGCATATGTATGTATTGTATTTGCATGCCGATTTGACTGTGTTACCGTTATTTGTGAGTGTCTTCTTGTGAGTGTCTTATTTGTAAGTGTCTTATCTTTAAAGTCTTTTGTTTTAAACACTTGAGACGATAAATTTACTTATGTTGATAATAATTCATAATTGTTGATAATATGACCAATAAACATGACCTAACGATTTAAAATACTTTTTTAATTTGAAAAACTACTTTTTGTGACTTAAATATAAAAGTTAGACATATGCTGCCGCTGACTTTTTTATAGGCAATATCAAGCTCTACAACTTTCCTCTAGAACTTAATCAAATATCTCTCATCGTTAAGGCAGCGTTATAGAAACGTTTTTGTTCGACCGTTTTTTCCGACTTACTTTGGAAATCCGTCTACCACGACAAAGTCTTTTCATTTTTCGGATTAATATATAGCCTATGACACTCACAAATAACGTGGCTTTCTATTGATAAAAGAATTTTCAAAATCGGTTCAGCAGATCCAGAGATTACTTCCTACAACCTCACAAACTTTACCTCTTTATAATATTAGTATAGATCATTAAAAAACTCTTTTTGAAAACAAACATTATCACTTTGATAAAGCGATACTCAATTTAGCTCAGAATTCATTAAAATATATATAAATATGTACAGTGCTTATAATTGATGCGATAATAAATTCTCGAACGTTGGCATATTTGCTACTTCACTGTTGTAAGTCATTTCTTGACCGGTCGAAAGCCAGCCTTCGCGCGCAATAAACTGCGCCGCAACTTTTTGGTCGATTTTGTAAATAAATACTAATAATATATTTTTTCCATGAATTCCCTCTTATTACCTAGTAATAACTCTTGTTTGTCATGTATATTATATATTTATATAATATTATTGGGCCGGCCGAAACGGCGCGGATCTGTCAAACGTCGCAAAATGCCTATAGGCATTGTTGGCGTCCGACGGGTTAATAGTGCTTCATATATGGGTTTATAAATGAAAATTTTGAAACGATAGGTAGGTGCGTACAATGCGTCCAATGCGTACAAGCGACATACAATGTGTCGCTTTTCTGGGTAATTGCTAAAATACCCAGGAAAGCGACGCAACGACGCTTCATCAAAGCGAAATTTCGGGAAAGTATAGAATGCCATGTATCAACCAGGTTTCTGTGATTTTTGATTGCTGATTATGTTTGGAATTCCGACATGGTTCTCTCAGTGGTCCTTCCCCGCTATTTTCTTTGTCGTTGCTCGTATGCCAGCGCAAATATCAGTGTGTTGCTTGACGGCGCGTGCGCGGATCTCGGCGATAAGTAATTGCGTTAATTAATTTGATTAGCAGTGTGGCGTTTAAACGAGTCCGTCGGTTGGCCAAGTCGCGCCGATCCGATGGACTCCAATACTTTTATTGCGATGCGCGCAATATTATGTAGGATTTCCCAATTAATAATTAGATCGTAATATTTATATATGTATGTATGTATGTATGTATGTGAATATGCATATATATGCATGTGTTGGGGAGACCAGGGCTGGTAGGCGCTTTTTTTAGTTTATATTATTTTACTCTCCTGACAGGGATATATATATATATAATAAACGGAAAGCATACATAGATGAACCTTGAACACATAACAATCCTTTTTTGTTGGGCAGTCGTGTAAAAAAGAAAATACATAGGAACATTTAAAAACCCAATGATTCTGCGCCACTCCTAACTAGGCAGCGCGTTTTTCAAGGAAGACAATACACTTATATAAAAGCAATCTAATATGTAATTTTATGTAAAAAGGTTTTGTAGTCTAGCAATGGTTTCATAACCAAAGATCAAAAATCATCACTTTTTTATTATATTATATGTTTAAAGGAATTTGGTTGAAAACACGAGGGATTAGCCACTTCAATCTTTTTTTTCTTAAAAGTTACGAAAAGGAGGGACGAGTAGCCGTTCATTTTGTTTCTGTCTAGTGCTATCTTTAAGTTGGACATATTCTGAAATTGTCAGTCTCGAAATATACATATAGGATATATCTATAGGAAAAAACTTTATCGAACGGCCCATCGTATCAGACAAACAAACGGACATTGCATTTTATTATGATACATATACTTGCATTTGATAATGATACAAGAGATTGCTTCTTCTTTTTAATATACTACAAATTCGGTTCTTACACAATAATTAAAATTGGATTTTACGGCGTGAAGTTGGTGGCCCGCGGCGTTTAGGCATTGTTGCAAACACCATTGCTCGACTGGCATCACGCCAGTTAGCCCTGAACAACTGTGTTTACAACAACTCCGAATCTACGAGTGCCACTAACTTCATGCTGTAAAATTCATTTTTAGTTGTAGCCTTTAATTTTATAATGTAAATTGTCCCTTTATCATTTAGCAAAGCGGCTGAGAACAACATCTAACATCTTATGACAGAATTACTTTGATGCAATAAAAAAAAATTCGTTATCAATAGATCTCAAAGTGCATTGTATCTGAATAAGTGTTTAAAGTAAGTGAAGTGGACGCGTGCCAGCAATCGTGAAAGATCGAGAGTGTTCGGGAGTGTTCGCCGGGAGTGTCGGATGCATCTCCCGGTTTCCCGTCCCATGGCGGAAGGAGGCGACGCTTCTGCCGGCTCACCGCCCGCGTCCCACGAGATCTGGTGGACAGAGAGTCTGGTCTACGAGGCGCAGCAGGAGTACCCTGGAGAGCTGGGTAAATATCTACTAACTTCTTTTACATAATATATCAAATCCTATGATTTTAAAAGGGGAGTGAATGGGTGAGATGGACGCTCACATGTGGCAAGAGAGCCGTTCTAAACCTTCCACAGCCGGTCGCTATCCGGAGTCCACCGCTCACCCCCCCCCCCCAGAAGAATAGTAATAATATTATGATGGTTTTCATGGCAGCTCAGATTCTATCTATTGCTATTTATCTATTTATTTATCCATAATTATTTATTTACACAAAGTACAAAAAAGTTGCAATCTGGTCAAATGATTGTGCCAACGCAGTAACCCGTCTTTTAGGATATCAAAATACTTGATACATAACGTTAGCTTAATGCAGGTTGTCCAGTCACGTCGTGTAAAGTATGTGTTTTGGTAGTCTCTGTTGATTCCGCCAAAGCCATCATTAATTTCACAGAGATACAGAGGGCTGTGATTCCGCCCATCTACGCTAAAGGTCTTGTACGGGTATTCGTTAATGTTAAGCGTCAGCACATGTATATTTAATCAAGCATGTGTCTGTTTTAGTCCATACGTTACCTTTTCAAATACAAATTCCCAGGTGTTACTCTAAAATAAAAGCACCGTATCGTCGGCAAAAGATTCATAACACCTGGTATCTCCTGCCTGCAAAAGTTATATATATTCACCAGAAACAATATTGGTCCTAATGCAATCCCTTGAGGAACACCGTAGCCATTTTTCATCCAGTTACTTGTTGTGTCAATCAGTTTCACCCGTTGCGTTCGTCCTGTAGTATAACAAAGCACAGTAATATACAGGATGAGTTTTAATTAACCGGCATCCTTGAAGTGGGTGAATTAGTAGGAGCAAATAAGGAACTTTTGATATAAATTTGTAAAAGAATAATAATTAAGTAAATAATTCTAAAAATAATAATCTAATAATTTTAAAAATAGGAGTTAAGCAAAAACTAACATAGCATTTTTTACCAAAATATATTTTAAACCTTATAAATCAAAACCGAAAGGAAATCGACCCATAGTTATTAGGTTTTTTTGTTGATGGATTTTGACGCATTTTATGCAGACATTCGTGATGGGGAAAAAACAAACTGTACATTTAAAGAAAAAGAGACCAAAAAAATAAAATACCCTTTATTTTGACATTGGCATGACTATTCTAAATCGCCAATATTCACAATGGATACATTTGAAATCCATTTTTTACTATAGGTCGGATAAAACTTGTTAACTGTAACAATACAGGTTTCTTATTTTGTAAACATTGGGATATCTAATAGAGAAACTCGTCACACGTGTGTCTACTGAATACTTAAACATGGATCCGCATTAACAAAACATGAAACCGTAACAATAATAAATTACTGGGATCTCCATAAATTATTCATAGATATTTTTATAGTCAATATAATATCGAGCTGAGGTTATTGATTGTTTAAATCAGGTATAAATTTACGTATCTAAACATTGAAAATGACGTTTAGATGCGGTAACGTGTCCGGGTCAGGTTAGGACACGTCTCTCCAAAAATGTGGGGCCTGGATGGCCTTGTCGTTCGCCTCTTTTAGGTCCTGGTGTGTGATGGGGGTTGACAACTGCGGGATGGATAGGAGGTGGTCTCCAATCTGCATCGTTCCACTGTCGCATATTGAGTTCTCTGTGTAGCCCCAGCGGACGAGATTTGCTCAGCATCTAGACACCCACCCTCAGTCAGTTGAGTTCTGTTCTGTTCCTGTTCCTTAACATCCTCGTAAAGGTAATAAAAAATATAAAAGATAGAGGATGAGGATTTAGGATTGTGAAGACAGTTAATATTATTGTTGTATTTATGTCTATCTTTCTACCTTCCTACGTTCATATTTAGTATATTCTGGATCTTTCTGTCTTTCCTTTCATTTGATGTTTCATTGTATCGCTGATCCACTTATCCTCTTCGCTAGTTTTCGTATCCATTTTATTAGTTTTAAATATTCGGTGGACGGCTTTCCACGGTTTGACATTGTTATGTCCCAATTATTCCCATTCCTCTTTCGTTTAGTCAAATTATCCCATGTCATGATTAGGAGAAACTTCCTGTGTGTATATCGTACTTCCTACGTTCCCTTTGCCTGCTGAGCGGTATTTGCGGTAACTTCTTGCGATGGATGTGACTGTAGTTATTCCCCCTGTAGGTCTTAAGGCGACATGAGACAATTTAGGCGTCAATTTTGTAGGGTTTGACCAATAAAAATCCAGCGTTAAAGAAGCGTCAGGCACAGATTCTATGTCCGCTCGCGCAGGCGACTGGACTAGCACGGAATAACTTTCTCTGCGCAGTGGTGGTATAAGGGTGTTAATGGTAAAGCAATATTTAGCGTAACTCTCAGAGCGCAATTGTAATTAATTTAGGGACTAAATAAAAAATGTTGCTAAACGCGACGCTAGAGAATTTACCAGTCAAATAATCAAATCAAAATAAAACACACTCACCGCTTACATTGTAGGAGTAATCGAGCCTTGAAGTTTTCGAAATCAGTTTAAAGCCTTAATGTCCAAGGCACTGAGCAACTTTTTTGAGTCTAAATTGTATCTAAATTGGTTCCTTATCGAAGGATTCGCTTTGGAACATTTTTATATTTTTCGAAAAATTCATAAAACTAAAGCTCTTCAGATATGGTCGGTCCCAGGTTTTATGTCACATTATTTTTTTGCGATCGTTTTTCTTTCGAAAAGCTTGCAGGCGAGTTTCTAGCTAGTTCCTCAGCGTTTATGTATGGTAACGTTAAGTAGAGGCCGCGCAAGAATTAAGTAGAAGCCGACCTCGAACCTGGGACCAGACTGGAAGATGGAGAAATCTGGTAGTGAGGGTGTGAGGTCAGCCCGCGAGTTTGGCGTATCTTTACTGTGGATTGTATTGTCCACAAAGTCGTTTTCGTTTATTCCGTGGGAGACAGAATGGCTCTATGTCATTGTAACTTCCTGGGGTGATGGATTCGGCAGTTGTAATTGAAACCTATCACATGTGAATCAAGATTCCACCAAAACGAACCCAACGTCGCAAAATTTTGGGCTCAATCCGCTCAGAAATCGCCACTGAACAATGATTAAGACAGTTTCAGTAGAATCGCATCGATAAATCACTCAATCAAAACTATCCACTCGCTAAAAGAAATAAGTAAGATAATAAAATCTATTAAAAATCCAATTAAAATAAGAAAACTGCACAATTTTAAAGCGACTCACCATTATTTCCTGCCCGCTTTTTCCCTCCTCCATGGCTGGAACGTTATAATGGAAACGCGCAGCAATATTCCTCATAATTTCCCATGACTAAATAAGGTTGCATGTCCCCGACAGCTGCATGCATGCAGTAAACAAAAAGTCGGCATCATTTTTCCTCAAGAGAAAATTTCTCAAAGCGTGGAAAAATGGGAAATTCCCCCATTTATTTCGTGTGGAAATTAATCATCATTGCGCAAAGATGGCATGCCTGCATGTAAGTTGGTAAATAGTTAGCATTTATTACGTTTCACCAGTTGAGTACGTTCGAAAATTTGTAATATATCCTGCGCTAATTCGAAATAAATTTATATTTTTTATTATCATTCCACGTATGTTAACCCTTCGAGTAGCGGCATAATTTCATGGCAGACCGCGGCAATTTATTGGAATTTCATGCTTTATCGCCGCGCTCGACAAAAAGTACTATAACTATGAAACTACTTTAGCAATCATAAAAAGAATAACTGGGCAATGATCGCATTGAAATTGCGTATATAGAATATTGAAATCTTATTTTGTAAATTATTAGATAATTATAAATAAATATGAGAAAGTCGAAAGAGTGAAAAAAACTCGGCATTTCTAACTGGTACTTGTCTTACGGAAAAATACGGAACCCTATTTAGAAATTGTAAATGCTGTCGTAATCTTTATTAGATTCTCTATCAAAAGTAATATTTCGTTTTGCTTATTTACATACAAAAATATTTAGAAATTACTCATAAAACCAATAAACATTTTGATGATTTCTCGAAAAAAAAAAAAATGATGTTTGACAATGGAATTTTTTACCAGAAATATATGCAAAATGACGTGAAAAATTATTCTAGCGGCCGTCTATGTATGTATGGTAATAATGAGATATTTGGTATGGATTTTAGGATGCGTTCGAATAAGAAAATAAAATTACTGTGCGCTTCGGGAGCAAGCCGCCAATATTGGTCGTTAAGTAGTCAACGGTGCTCTGATGTGCAACTAAAAATGATCGTTACGTAGCCGAAGGGTTAAGAGTGATGTTAGAGTAGCACGTATTCCTTTAGCGATTTTCTCATTAACAAGTTGTCATAATTTTTTTATTTTTATTTTATAAAATTATCCAAAACAATACAATTGATTTTTGCTTTTGCTAATGCTTTTGTATTATTTTTCAAATTAAATATTTTATTTCGGATTAGATTTCTTTTGGCACTCCTAACCACTCGTCTGTAGATTTTTTTATGAACTTCGTGACAAAATCTTCGCATGTAAACTTACGTATAAAACGAAGGGCCCGCAGATTTTTAGCCGAAGCTTTAATTCCTTTAGTTATCCAAGGTTTCTTTTGGTTAGGAATTTTTATTTTTATTTTTTTTCTCGGGAAAACTTGTGTTAAAATAAGACTTAAATTTGTTGAACAAAGATCAGCATTTTCGTTTTTGGAATCAATAATATCGTCCCAGTCATCGCTAATAATTTTTCTCAGAAACATTTTTTTGTTTGCTCTAGAAACATTCGGGTCTTTTTATAAGTTACCTGATTCTTAGTGGTGTTATTAATTAATAGAAAGATGCCTTCATGCTCCTAAACACCAGCAAAAGAGATAATTGAAGAGAGTATATCAATAGATAGGTTTGAGTATATGTTATCTATTAACGTGGCAGTGCCCTGTAATCCTTGTTGCATATGATTTTAACTATGTATTTTCAGAATAGTACACATATAATATTATATTTGACTACTGAGTCAACTATAATCTAGTCCATAATAATGCCCGTGGATATATGACTACTTGTTTATTTTCAAGTTTTTCTTATAACCGTGAAAATCTTTTGAAGAATATAGGAACATTTCCATTTGACGATGTTATATTTTGTTATGTGTTATATTTTAATTCCTAATTGTATATATTATATTGTGTATAGTGATTACTTTTCGCCACCCATTTAAAAAATAAAAAAGGACGAATTATTTCAAATAACTAGAACTTCATTTCGATGCGACGAATATGACAATACCCAAGGCGGATAGAGTTATATAATAGGTGAGTTGCTCCCAAGCCGTTTGTAATCAAGACGTCATTTTTGACGTCTTCCGTATAGGAAAAAAGTTGGATTTTGACAATCTGTTCGAGGCGTGACGTCAGCATGATCACAAACTGATTGGGAGCGATTAACCCAATAACTCTATCCGTCTCGTTAGGTTTGTTATTTTTTCGTTTTGGTTTACTGCCGTTTTTGTTAACGATTTGGCGCTACAGGACATTCAATTGTTATAGCGGTCGGTGGTCACAGAGTACTGCAGGCCTGCCTCTCCTACAGGAGGTTAGCTGTCAAATCTGTGAATTTTTCCCTGTCTTAGGCCAAGCGAAATAGTTCTTCTACGCCTGAGATGTTTCTCCACTTTCGGATATTGCGGAAACAAGACTTTTTTCTTCTTCCAGCCCGTCGTTTACCGCAAACTTTCCCCATAATAATGAGCTGAAGCAGTTGGTGTAGCTCATGTCTCAGCACGTGGACCAGGTACGCCACTTGTAAAATTTGCGATCTCTACCGACAAGTTTGAGTATTCTATCTAAGATTGGGAATTCTCTGGATCTAGCTAATGCGGAGCATTCTACGGTAGCATCACATCTCGAACGTTTCGAGACGCTTCTGGGTGTCAGATTTCAGGGACCAAGCTTCTCTACCATAAAACACCACAGGCCACACATAGCAATGGAGAAATCGTATTCGGAGTTTGATGTTAAGTTTCCGGCCGCATATTACCTTTTCCATTTTCTTAAACGATACACGGGCGATTTCAATCCGGGTACGAATTTCTTGTTCGCAGTCCCGTTCTTCGTTTCCCCACTCACCAATGTATTCGTACTGCCGGACTCACTCTAAATCCAATTCTGACAGTTTGATTCTGGGCTTTAGGTCTTTATTGTTTCATGCGACTAAAAATTTCGTCTTCGAGACATTCATGTTTAGCCCTGAATTCTGACTGCATTCATGTATTCTGTCTAATTTGAGTTGTAAGTCTTGTTCTGTTGAAGCTAGCAGAACGGTGTCGTCTGCGTATCTTAGGTTGTTAATAACTTTACTATTTATCTTGGCACCAATCTCCAGGCCTTCTAAAGCTTCTGTTATTATGGCTTCAGGGTATAGGTTGAAGAGTAAGGGTGACAGAATTGCATCTCTGTCGAACACCGCGGCAATGTCAACTTGTTCGGTTTCTGCGTTTCGTACTCTTATAGTGGCCTTTTGGTTCCAGTACAAGTTTCTGATGATTCGGAGATCTTTGTAATCTAAGCCAGCATCATTCAAACGCTTCATAAAAATGTCATATCTAACGCGATCAAAGGCCTTCTCGTAGTCTATGAAACACAATATGACGTCAGTTTGCATGTCTTTGCATTTTTGTACTAAAACATTAAGACCAAAGAGTGCCTCATGTGTTCCTGAACGGAAACCAAACTGTTTATAAATAAATAACCAATTTTGAAATAAAATAAAAACAGATCTACCTGGTAAAGTTTGTAGCACTGTCGCTTCGGGATGTTGCGACCCCCGTTGTTTAGGGTAGAGGCTAGAGATAGGGTTGTTTACCCTAAATAGCGGCGGTTGCAACATCGCTGAAATATCGGGTGTTACAAATTTCATGCGGTATATTCGTTTTTATCTTATTTATAATGTCAAACAACCGCGATAGTGTTCGATTTCTTATACTGCAATTTTACCGATTTTTATGTTTGGTGTTCTGCAATCGGCTCACTTGTGAGATCACTCGCGTCACTTTGAAGGCGTCAGGTTTTTGTACAAGAGACGATGAAGTGGCCTGTACCTACAGCTACACGTCGACTGCGAAACTCCTCAAAAGAAAGTCTACAGTAGATCTTTTCATTTCAGTGCGCACAGGCAGCCCGTACTTCCTATGCTCGTCGCTACCGAACCACTGGAGATCCAACAAGACCCTGCCGGTCGCTTTCAAGGTGGTGTCCCTGGGGGACATCGGCGACGGCACCCTCGTCACCATCAGGGCCGGCAACGACGAAAATTGCTCCGCCGAACTCAGGAACTGCACTGCGCTCATGAAGAACCAGGTGGCCAAGTTCAACGATCTCAGGTTCGTCGGCCGCAGCGGTCGAGGTAGGTTATAGATTTCATTTCCTATTGGGTCACGCCTCTGAAGGAGTCAGGCAGCTAGGTACTTCATCATCTATAGGGGGGGTTCTTAAACTTTACGTTATCATGGACCACTGTAAGAAGTTCAGCAAAGCCACGGAGTCTTTCCAAAGAGCGCGGGGTAAGGAAGGGGGTGGGGGTGATTGATTTGGATGTAATATGTACCTATATTAAGGGCGATCGCGATATTTCCTCCTCTTCTTCTTTCCATTGCCCAAGTTGATGGAGGTACTTTGGACCAAAATTAAGTTAAATTAAGTTAAAATTATAATAAGAGTAATGACCATAGAGGGGAAGTGTTCATGGCTAAAATTTTAAATGGCGGCAAGAATATGCCCCTTTTGAATTTTATACGACTGCCTAAAAAAAGAACTTTAATGTTTTCAGGGTTCATGTATATATATATATATATATATATATATATATATATATATATATATATATATATATATATATATATATATATATATATATATATATATATATATATATATATATATATATATATATATATATATATATACATATATATGCATGTTATCCGCTTCTTTACCTTTAAATACATGTGCAACGTTTCTTTAAGTTTGACATTAATATAGAATACGTACAACCAGTGTAGACAACGCATAAGCCATACTTTACACAACCTTAATCCAAATTAGTTTCCAGCAAATTTTACTACCTAATCTTGCTGCTTTACACATCAAGCTTCCCTTTCCGCAAATGAATCGATTACCACATCAAAGTTCGTCTCATAGGCTAATTTTAATGGCGAACGAATTTTTGTAAACGTTCCTGAAACATTGTTGAACGCAGTTAGGTTTTAATTATTGATGGTTTGCTGAAACTTCACTCACAGCTGTCGTCTGTGATGTGCAGTATATCATTAATGCTATACTAATATTGGTAAAGGCAAGTAATTTTTCAACATATTACGTTGCAACAGGTCGAATGCACTTGCCTTTTCGTTAGTTCCGATTACATGTGGAGGTTGCTTTTTAACCACGGAAAGCTTTTGGAGAAATCCACCGCGTTTAAATTGCTGGAATATTTTTGAGCTTGATTGACTTCTTTTTTTGCAAATCTTCAATGGCCATATTTACATATTATATTCGAGTTTAATCGGTTCCGCTCGCGTAGCCTCGTACCCATCTACCTGTTGTGAGTAATTTCTATAGACGCGAAAGGAATTCCACTGGAAGCGTTCAAAAATCGACTTAGGATGCGTTCCAAAATAAAATGAACAATCGAAAGTACGACGCCACCACAGTATACCAAACAGTAGCTTTATTCTAGAGCTACAGGGCTTGGCGGGAAAAGGGTGCGAGGAATGTTGGCAGAGCGGTACGTCTTGACGAACGCCTTTGGTTAGCGTTACGCGCTGGTAAAGACTGTCGACTTTTTCAAACGATTGGGACCGAGTAGCCGACATCTGCCGGCCATATTTGAGCCCTTACGACTCGTGACGTATTCTATTCGTTTTCAATTTTGTTCTAAGAGAAGCTACTGTCTGGTATACTGTGCTAGTACTATCTGTGAGCGGGGGTGGTTGCGGACCTTACGGCGACTGCTCAGGAAACGACCATCGGCTACCCGATCCTGGGTAAACAGCCGGGCAAAGGACGCTGCGGTCCGCGATAAATTCGGTAAACACCGTTTCACCGCTTCGTAAGTGAGAGGACCGCGCAAGCGACCTTGAACTCGTAACCAATCGAGAGACTGGAGTAATCTGGTCACAATTGGAAGTAAGGGCGTGAGTGTAGGCCGCCGGGCAACACTCCTGGCTATCTCGCGGTTAAGGCGTTGGCCTCTTACGGGTTTGTGGCGGAGCTGGACGGTGGACCGTTTTGTCCAAGTCTTCTGCGCTCACTCCAGGGAGATAGAACGACTAATCGTTAAAACTTCCTGAGGTGACGGGCTCGCCCTCTGTAGTCGACAACCCTAGTACTATCTGTGAGAAGAGTTAATGGGCCTCGTATAAGTCGGCCACGAAGACCCATTTGTTCAGGGTCGGTCACACTCACGGGTCAACACCTATCCGGCGGCCTCCACGTATGAAGTGCGATCCCGGATAGGAGTCTAGCCTTAGGGACAGTTTCCCCCAGGAGTCAATCTTCTTTCGTTTCTGGACGTTTTGCGCACCGTGCGGCGTCACCTAATCGATTGTGCATTCTGACTGACAGTCAGGAGAGTCTGGACACAGTACTTTCTTCTATAGAGCGAGGGTAGTTGTTTACCTTAAGGCGACTGCCCGGTTGAACAGCCGGGGAAAGGATGCCGTGGTCCGCGATAGATTCGGTAGACACCGTTTCACCGCTACGGTGGAGGACCGCACAAGCGACCTCGAACCCGTAACCAGTCGGAAGACTGGAGTAATCTGGTTACAACAGGTAGTAAGGGCGCGAGTGTCGGCCAGCTGGGTGACTTACCTGGATATATCGCGGTAAGGTCTCTTACGGGCTTGTGGCGAAACTTGAGGGTGGACTATTTTTGTCCTAAGTCTTCTGCGTTCATCTCATGGGAGACAGAACGAACAATATCGGTAAAGCTTCCCGAGGTGACGGGTTCGCCCGTTGTAGTCGACAGCTCTAGTAGTACTATCTGTGAGGTACAGTACATTACTGGAATACTCTATATTAATGCAACACCGCTTCCAAATTTTATTATTTACAAGTGCGGTACTTGCAATTATGACCGCCAATTGTCCATATTAATTTTTGACAACCGCAGTCGGGAACTGAACGATTGCTTATACGAATTTATCATGCATTGCGTCGACTAAAACCTATGAACGCCATACAACAAGCCAAATATGAATGATAAAAGCACTCTCGAAAATTGGCCATTGTGTGGAATCATTTATTGTGACGAAATTAGCATCGCGGATGATTGATTTGAAAGCCGATAAAATTGTCGTGATGTAACTCTGAAAAGCTTAAAACAAAAATCGTTAGGTGATTATTTATCTAAGCAATTATAAAATATAGCCTGTAAAAAGCTTATATCAGTCTCTCTGTTTCTATGATTGTTTGATCGCGAAAAAACTTAATAACTACCAGACAGATTTCGATTCGGTATTTACTATACGTTAGAGCGTATTTCGAGGAAGGTTCAAGTATATAACACTACAGTGTAAATATAACTAACGGTGTGACAAAACCTTTGCGCTATTAAAAAGGCAGTCGTAGTCAGGATTCTTCCCTTCATGGGATTGCGGTTGAAATCGGTCCGCTAGAGGGCGCACTAGTCGTATATCAATCTCAAAATATTGGACGCAGAGACTTAAATTTGGTGCATAAATGCCTTGTCGGACCGAATTCACATTGTAAAATGTTTTATGGAATATCTCGTATACAAGCGACACAAATAATATTTAAAGCCATCATTTTTGAAAAATTCCATTTTAACGCCACGGGATTTTATTCAGTATTTCGTATTTATTCATGTATTCATGTATTATTCGGTATTTATTCATGGTCGGTTTAATACAAAGTTCCTTGACATTTTATTGGTGAAATATAAGTCTCTCTCGTCCTTTAGCGATCGATATTATGCATATTATTGCAAATATAATTTTGGAGAAAGAAAACAATTACTCGTCGAAATGTTGTCCCCATGAGCGCTATGTATAGCAAGAGCAGCAGCATTTCTTGCGGTGTGTCTGTTGAATTCATTAATGAGTTTAAAACACACATAAAACATGTTAATGAGAACACGGCATAATTTTATTGCATTTGCTGACCGTACTTATTTATGCCTTTAGCCAAGGATGTCTGTTTATCTGATAGCCAAGGAAAGTCTGTTGGCAGTTTATTTTTTGTATTTTTGTATTAAATTTAATGTGGAATCGAGCGAAATTTTATTATGAGGTTTGAGATTGAGATCGGAGCGAATTTTTTGAAATTTTGTGTTCATTATTTTTTGTTTTGATTGTTTGAATTATAATGGTGATTCCCCTAATTCACTTATTCAGCCTTTCCGTTTCATAATAAAAAACAAATCATTTCAATTGCAAATTACCTACCATGTGTTTTTTGCATGTTATTTTAAACTTCATACCTTACTTAACCATGAAGGTTTGGCTGGGCTTCGCTCGACTAAAGCAGTTTATAATTTTTTTAAATAAACGCTCTTTTAAATGCAGACCATTTAGAAGTGGAATCGGGGTTAAACGATAATCTGCATGAACATCATTTGGACATGGACAAACGCGTCTTTGATAACTCGCTGCAGATGATGATTGTTGTCCGCATTTTGGGCACAGCAACATATGATTATCTCTTCGACAAAAACTGCCTCATTACAATGGTCCATGCCGCAATAAAGATAACCGCGAATAAGGCGAGCCAAATGTGCTCGCGCGCGAAGTTCCCACGCTCCGCTGTTTCGGTCAACATTCAAATGTTACTTGTCGATGACGTTTTCGCTGAATATATTGAATTATTCTACAGCTACTAAATACCGGGTTTAACCAAAGAATGTAGAAATGTTCAAATACTTGCTCTCCTCTATCGTGTACTTTTCCAATCAACACCATCGCATCTCAACGAGCTTTTCGAACCATTAAGTTCCCACGGTCTCATACTTCGGTCAGCCTCTGATGATTTACTCCAAATTTCTTGCAATAGGGATATCTATACGTACTCTCTCTGTGTCCATGGTGCAAAGCTGGGACGATCTCCCGTAAAATATGCAAAACTCGCCAAGTTAAAATTATTCAAGACTCACCTTAAAAAGTACTACTTTTCTAAGAAGTAACCAGTTCTTCCATGTGTCTCCTTTCTCTCCCAATTTCCTCTTCTCGGCCATTCTTAGTTTTAAATATAGTAGTTTCTATTTTATGGAGACAAACTTATATATTATTCAATCTTCATTTCCACAGCTCGCGCATCTACCACTGCACTGTCTCTCACTGTTATATTCTCTTATGATCACTGTAACGAGTTCATATAATATATTTATTTACTTTCTTCTTTTTATTATTTTCATAATTTTTTTTTTTCATAATAGAATCGCAAAATAATGAGTTAATTTTTACCTCCATATCATACTTTATGTATTTTATCCATCTGACAATAACAATTATTATTTTAATTAAATATTATCAAACTAAATAGCGAGACTCGATTTGATTCTATAATAATACATATACTTTCTTACGAATAAACATTTTTTTAATTGGTAATAGAATGAAGAATTAAATCACATCACAATTGTGAATGTAATTAATGGTAGGACTAATAAAAAAATGTCTACAAAACTATGTATAAGTTTTTAGGACAATAAAATGATTCCATCTGATTTGTGATTAGGTTAGTAGAAAGACATTCCTATGTGGTAATAAAGTCGCCTTTTTGTATTTATTTTTTTTAATGCACATAAAGAGGTTATCATTATTATAAAAAGTAGACATCGTAAAAATCTAAAAAAAAGTCATAAAGCTAATAAGTAGAGGTACAGAATTTTCGTTTTTACGAAATAGATACAAATTTATGCGAAATTTCTAGAAATAAAAAAAAACAAGAATACGCACCTGAAAAAAAGTTCACTCAATTTTCTCTGCTGATTAAGATAAATACAACAAATAAAGTCTACTTTCATATTGGTCGGTTATTTTGCCCATCTGTGGCCGCAAGTCACCCCCTTAAAACAAAATACATTAGGTACTCGAAAACTCTTTTTTTCATAGAACTTTCTCAAAACGAGCTGATTGATGGGTATACACACTTTCATCGCCTAATGCTTCAATCAGCAAATATGAATGAAGATGCCAATGTTAATAACATATTCTGGGGTACTAAATGCTGCTTTTTAACCTTTGCTGAAGCAGCGTTACAGAGTTAGCTACTTCGACGCTGTTAGTTGAACAACGTAGAAGCAGAACGCTTCTGTATTAAATATAATGTCGCCGTTATGGACAGAACGATTCTAAATGGCCAAATAGTGGAAGTACAACCTTGTTAGCTTTTAATTCATATTTTTATGCAGTATATGCGAATATTAGCCAAATTTTGATATTTTCAATTTGTTTTTTTGCGAAATTTCTGTTTTTTTTTGTTAGTTTACTAATAAGAAATGGCTTTAGACCATTCCTAGTAGTAACCAAAAAAGATGCAATAAATATTCCTTAGATTAGGAGACAGAAAAACTGTTTAAAAAAAGATCACATGATGAAACTGGATAGTATAGATATTCTCAAGCCATGCTGTTTTGTTTATAGAATATGATCCTAAAAACTGAAACATACTATCATTGATTATGTAGCGTATTAGATTGCTCAGCGGTGAACTATGATTTGGCAACTAGGATTTTACTACGAAACGCAACGTGTACATGGCACTTGTAGTTATAAAAAATATTAATCTTCTCTTATTATATTCAATATGGCGGCGTTCATTGGATAACAGTATGGCGGCGCACTTAGATGGCACTCTAGACGTGCCTTTACGGTATTAAATAATAATACAATAATACACCATTTTTAAATAATATAGCTACTATTATTTTAGTAAGTACTACTTACTTAAATATGTCATTTTTTGTTTTATTATACAAGTTTAAATACGTATTAAATTCGAACTTTATCGTTCAAATAGACTTATGATGGCATTTAATCTCTCCATATTATTTCAGTGATGTAATCAGCCTATATAATATAAATTGCGATATATGGCACTAATAATTGAATGTTATTCTTGGTTAAATTATTGGTATTTTTTACAATAATATCCGTTCTTTAAAAAATTAACTATTCAATTATCAATTTAATTTAATTTAAGCAATTCACAAATATTACAAATTACAATTAGAAAATATCAATTAAAATACCATTTAACTAAAACACAGCAAGAAATTAAACTTAATTGTTAAATGATGCACTCTGTCAGATGTCACCTAACTAAGCAAAGCTTGTGCTTGGGCGGACATTCCATAAACATAGGGTCGTTGAATACGTAGAGAAAAATAAATGTAAATACGGTAAAAAAATATATTTAAAGATAATTAAAAGAAATTTAAATGCATAAGTATCATTTTTATTTAATGCGCTAAAACCAAAATTAATAATAATGATAAAAAATAACAGTACAGACCTGAAAAATTCAAAATACAAATAAAAAACCTTAATATTCTTCTCTTTTATATAAAATTGAATCGCCGTGCGTTAGTCTCGCAAGATCTCGAAAATGACTCGACCGATTTGAATTATTATATTTTTGTTTTGTTTGTCTTGATTCAGGGGTGGTTTACAAAAAAAAATATTTAGGAAAAATTGAAAGAAACAAATGAAAATCGTAATTGGTCATTTTGGGAAATGGGCCACTTTCAATAGATGGCGTTCGCGGCGATCCTATTGTTTGACAGCTGCGCCATTCATAACTGTTATTCATTCCGTGCGATTGTGTAAAATTTCAAAAAGTCGAAAAGTCGAAGAAGTCAAAAAAGTCAAAAGAGTCAAAAATGTCAAAAAAAGTCGAAAAAGTCGAAAAAGTTGTAAAAGTCGGAAAAGTCGAAAAATCATTTATATTTCATCATGTAAATTAAATACATTGAATTTATTTTAATTACAAACGACTTTCATTTAATCACCAAACGAAACTCAAACCGTACATGATTCGGTCATATTATAGATTTCAATGAATTGGATTTGGAAGGTTGATTAGGATCAATAAACGCTTATGAAGAAGTTACAATCAAATCCATTTTAGGTGGAATGAAGTTCACCGGGTCCTCTAGTAATTACTAAAAATAAGAGGAGGTGAATATAGCCATAGTTTAAAAATAGGTAAAAATTAAAAATAGGTAAAAAAACAACGCCATATGGTAATTAAAATAATTATACATAGTTATAAAAAGCAATCAATGTTATTATAAATAGCCAAATAAATTCCTTTTAGTATCGCCGGCAATGCTGTAATATCAGCGCCACATGCATTTTACGGCGCGAAAGGGTTGCCCAATCGTTGCCTATGGAGTTGAGCAATCTAATGCCATATATAATCAATGACACTACATACAAAAAAAACAATATCGGCCGTAAAGATTTCCTTATATTGCATAGAAGTAGACCGCAATTCAGTCCCAAATAATTCCACAAAAGCGCTGAATAATACGAGAAGCTACCCCTAAAACTTGTGGCCTTATATTTAAGGTTACTTCCGTAAGTTTAATTTTCCGCAGGATATGGATGCTCGATTCACGAGCGACGCGACGTTTGCACTGAGCGTAGATGGTAGGGATGATAGTGTGAGCTGTTAGGTAGCTAAATGAATTTGCCGCGATTGTCTCATATTCAGAATGGATGCCCTGGCGAAAAGGGTTGACACGGTGATGACGAGATGGAATGTTACAGCAAAAACGCTCACAAATCGTCGCCCAGTCTTCATATATAGGATCGGGTCGTACACGCAGTCGTCATAGTCACCGTTCGATAGAATCAGAGCCCCACTAGAAGAGTTCTGACTTCGAAGGTATGCTAGATATCCAATAGCAGACGATCGAAGCTCCAATCAACCCTTTTGCTGACGTCTTCCGTGGAGTGGATACCTGGCAACAAAAAAAGAAGAGCCAACAGAGTGAGTAAGATTAAGAAGAAGCTGTTCAAAAGACTGAGCGACAAATCATAAAAGAAACAGCCGGCACAACAATCGTAACCTTACTTTTTTTTAAAACCGGCTCCTTATTCCAATTTACATTGTATTTTCGAAGCAGTCAAATCGAAGCGTTGCCAACTATTGCAGAGTTAATAAAATGCGCGAGAATGACTTTGGGAAAATGTCGGCGATTGAATATTGAAAATTTATTGGCGGTTTCGTTGTTACGAGTTGATTGTGTCGGAAGACGGAGTGTCGCGGCCAGACGAGGTGTTCTCGATTTATAATATTACACCCGAAATTCGATGTAAAAAAACGGTTGTGTCACCCCAAGACTTTCTTACGGATGTAAGAGATGTGATATACATTAATGAGATATACTTACGGATGTGCACGACTTTCGACTGTGCATGTTAGTTTATGGGTCCCTTTACCGTCGACGAACGATCACTCATCATCCATATATCTCAAAAATCGAGCTTTTCCTTTTGCAACACAAAATGCCTCCAATTGAGGCGAATTAAAGCGAAAAAACTAAAATAAAACACTTCGATCACATCGGCAAAGGCCGTTTCATAAATGGTGGATGACGTTACGAAATAATTCAAAATTTCGAACGTTTCCAACATTTAAAATATGACATTATTAGGCTGCGTTAGTTATCAACGAGCCATTAAATCGAAATAAAAATAAAAAACCTCCAATGCACAATGAAATGAAAGAAGATACTTCAATCTTAATTTCTGGCAGAGAAGTTTATACTAAAGTATATAATAATATCAAAATAAGGTAAACTTGTATAAAATTGTATAACATTAGCAAATGTATAAAGAAACATGGTAAAAAAACTGTAAAATATTTTTATATTTGATAAGGTTTTGTAAATATTCCGTTCATAGGAAGATGATTCGCAGTAAAATAAAATTAGTAAAAGCTACTTGAATAGCAGCGAAGGAAATCCCAGCTTGGATTGGGAAACGCTTATGTTTGAATGAGATATACTCACGGATGTGTACGACTTTCGACTGTGCATGTTAGTTTATGGGTCCCTTTACCGTCGACGAACGATCACTCATCATCCATATATCTCAAAAATCGAGCTTTTCCTTTTGCAACACAAAATGCCTCCAATTGAGGCGAATTAAATTTGGGACCGGTAAAGGGACCCATAAACTAACATGCACAGTCGAAAGTCGTGCACATCCGTAAGTATATCTCATTCAAACATAAGCGTTTCCCAATCCAAGCTGGGATTTCCTTCGCTGCTATTCAAGTAGCTTTTTCTAATTTTATTTTACTGCGAATCATCTTCCTATGAACGGATTATTTACAAAACCTTATCAAATATAAAAATATTTTACATTTTTTTACCATGTTTCTTTATACATTTGCTAATGTTATACAATTTTATACAAGTTTACCTTATTTTGATATTATTATATAGTCTTTAGTATAAACTTCTCTGCCAGAAATTAAGATTGAAGTATCTTCTTTCATTTCATTGTGCATTGGAGGTTTTTTATTTTTATTTCGATTTAATGGCTCGTTGATAACTAACGCAGCCTAATAATGTCATATTTTAAATGTTGGAAACGTCCGAAATTTTGAATTATTTCGAAACGTCATCCTCCATTTATGAAACGGCCTTTGCCGATGTGATCAAAGTGTTTTATTTTAGTTTTTTCGCTTTAATTCGCCTCAATTGGAGGCATTTTGTGTTGCAAAAAGGAAAAAGCTCGATTTTTGAGATATATGGATGATGAGTGATCGTTCGTCGACGGTAAAGGGACCCATAAACTAACATGCACAGTCGAAAGTCGTACACATCCGTAAGTATATCTCATTCAAACATAAGCGTTTCCCAATCCAAGCTGGGATTTCCTTCGCTGCTATTCAAGTAGCTTTTAAAAATTTTAAAACAAACGCGAGGTGCTTTCTATTTTAAACGCTTGGTTAGCACCTCAGGAGCCTGAACAAGACCATGTCTGCAACGATTGTTCCCTATTGGTGTGATTGCAGCCGCCGGCCAAGGTGGACAGGCCTGACCCTCGAAGATCGTGCCCAGCGTTCCCCTACAGAAAAAGTGAACCGGCCGCTTTCTTTTGGTAACGCATCGATAGATTCAGGACGGCGGCAGTAGGTAGTATAGGAGCTCGCGGACACGAGATTCTCTGGCGAAAACCGCAGCGCGCCGCGGTTTTGAAATTAAAATATTCGCCGAGACGCGTAATAGATAATTTTACGGCGTGCGCTTTACGACGCGCGCGACGCGTAAATCATGCGGGGAAATCGCAAGCGCACTGCCTAAATGAACGCGCCTTTTTGCTCCTCTCCATGCAAACTTCCCACGGGTCATGTAGCCTGCGTTCAGGGGAGGTGGAACGGGAGCGAAAAGAAGCGTAAAGGTGTTCGAAAGAGCGCTTCGTAGCGCTGGTACTAACTAGGGTTGTCAACTACAGCGGGCGATCCCGTCACCTCAGGAAGTTTTAACGATTAGTCGTTCTATCTCCCTGGAGTGAGCGCAGAAGACTTGGACAAAACAGTCCACCGTCTAGCTCCGTCACAAACCCGTAAGAGGCCAACACCTTAACCGCGAGATAGCCAGGAGTGTTACCCGGCGGGCTTACACTCACGCCCTTACTTCCAATTGTGACCAGATTACTCCAGTGTCTCTTGGTTACGAGTTCGAGGTAGCTTGCGCGGACCACGGCTAGAGTCCTCGGGACCGAGGAGTTTCCCCTGGGAATCAAACCTCTGGCGCTCCTGGACGGTCTGCGCACCGTGCGGCGCAAGCCAATCGATTGTGCACTCTGACTAACAGTCGGGGGAGTCTAGAAGCTGTATTGTTTCCTATAGAGCGGGGGTGGTTGCGTACCTTACGGCGACTGCTCTTGAATTGACCATTGGCCATCCGATCCCGGGTGAACAGCCGGGTAGAGGACGCTGTGGTCCGCGATAGATTCAGTATAGACCGTTTCACCGCTTCGTAAGGGAGAGAACCGCGCAAGCTACCTCGAACTCGTAACCAAGAGACACTGGAGTAATCTGGTCACAATTGGAAGTAAGGGCGTGAGTGTAAGCCCGCCGGTTAACACTCCTGGCTATCTCGCGCTTAAGGCGTTGGCCTCTTACGGGTTTGTGACGGAGCTAGACGGTGGACTGTTTTGTCGATAGATTCAGTATTCACCGTTTCACCGCTTCGTAAGGGAGAGGACCGCGCAAGCGACCTCGAACTCGGAACCAATCGAGAGACCGGAGAAATCTGGTCACAATTGGTAGTAAGGGCGCGAGGGTCGGGCCCGCCAGGTAATCATTACTGGCTATCTCGCGGTAAGGCGTTGGTCTCTTACGGGTTGTGGTGTAGCTTGACGGCGGATTGTTTTTGTCCAAAGTCTTCTACGCTCACTCCAGGGAGATAGAACGACTAATCGTTAAAACTACCTGTGGTGACGGGCTCGCCCGTTATAGTCGACAACTCAAGTTGTTCTTATATCTGTATTTTTAGTTTAAAATGCATAACGTAGATTTTATTTGATTATTTAACATTTTACTGACCATCTTTTCGACGTATCTTTTCGAATTACTAACTACTTGAAATATTAGGCTTCTATTTTGATTATTTATATTTATACTTTGACAATCTAGTAGTTAATTCTTGACTACCTATGTATGTTCAGTAAAGAGTAGTAACGAAACTTACTACCTAACCCAATTATTTTGGCACGTCCAAGAGCGGTCCTTAGACGTCAATTGGATACGACGAAAATGTAATGTAATGTAATATGGAGCGGGGGTAGTTGTCGAACTGACGTCATCTATGCACCTTGAAACGATCCTTTGGCGATCTGTTGGGTCCCGAGTCACCAGTACGGGCAAAAAGGGCCGCGCAAGTGCTCGGTCGAGGCCGCGCAAGCGTAACCCGACTGGAAGACGGAGAAATCCGATCAAAGCTGGTAGTTGGAATAAGGCATAATTGGATCTGGTAGTTCGAATAATCAAATAAGGCGTTGAAATCTCACGGGGTGTTGGCGTAGTTAGACGGTGGACTGTGTTGTGGAGTAAGACGGTGGACTAGGTGTCCGAGTTTACCCCACGCTTGAAAGAATGATTCAATATCGTTATTACTTCCTGGGGTGGCGGGTTCGCCCTTAGTAGTGGGTAACTCTCTTGTACTTTGTGTACTGGGCATCCTCAAAATACTTGGTTCTCTCTTAGTTCTCTCATCAATCCACAAACGGTAGTTTATTTACGCTTATTATGTGGTCGTCGTCTCACAGCATATGCGTTCCTTGGGTGTAAACAGAAAATAAAATTGGGTTGATTCTTACATTACCATTTTGTTATTACGGTTTTATACTGTTTGTTTGTTATACGGTTTATTTATACGGTATTATTTATATTATTTATACGGTTTGTTTAATTACAAGGATTTTTGTTGAAAGGATCAACATGTATCAACATTATATTATTATAACAATCCCTCCCTTCTCTTTCCATTCCCCTATGGTACTTATACATTTAAATTTAGAAAGGCCTCTTTTTCCTTTTTTTCTTTTTTCTTTAAAAAAAATGTTACAAAATTATTATCTTTTAAATAGGTGTTTTATATCATTTGATAATTTGAAATGTATAAATGGCTACATTAATGTTAATTTACAATGTTCTTTCATAAAATGAATAATCTGTGCTTTATACATTTAGCTAATAAAAATAAATAAATAAATAAATTTTCCTTACGGCCAATACGGAAATAACTGTACTGTAGTTTCAACATGTGTCCGACTATAATCTTACGTATACTACTACATGTTGTCATGTTAGAAGCGAGATCCCCAGGTTGCGCGGTATGCATTAACAATATATTTTAATATAAAATCGAAGACTATCGCGGTTGTTTGACATTATAAATAGGATAGAAAACGAATTTACCGCGTGAAATTTGTAGCACCCGACGTTTCGGTGACGTTGCAGCCGCCGTTGTCCAGGGTAGACCCTGTTAGGAAGAAATTTGTAGCACCCAACGTCACCGAAATAAGAAATAAGAAATAAGAAAAATTTATTTTCATAAACCCGATCTGGGTATAGAAACTAC
The DNA here is from genome assembly GCA_944548615.1 of Micropterix aruncella. Classification (NCBI taxonomy): domain Eukaryota; kingdom Metazoa; phylum Arthropoda; class Insecta; order Lepidoptera; family Micropterigidae; genus Micropterix; species Micropterix aruncella. The sequence continues at coordinate 30,242,123 of OX155963.1, forward strand.
TTTACAAAAAATTATTATATATATAATAACATTACGAAATTACAACAAATAGTATTTCTACAAATGAAATTACATTTTAAATTATAAAAAAAGTGTATAAAAAGTTCTGCGATCTAAGCTAACAGTGTATAAAAAAAGTGTATAAAAGTTCTGCGATCCAAGCAAAGCATTCGACTGTATAAACATCAATACCCTGGTAGACAAGCTAAACCATCATGGAATTAGAGGAGCGGCCAATTCACTCATTAAATCGTACCCACAAAACAGGCAGCAAGTGGTGGAGATTAAAATAATTGATGGAATTGAGGAAAAGGCTGAGCAATCGAGTTGTGAAATAGTAAACACCGGTGTGCCCCACGGCTCAACATTAGGACCCCTCCTCTTCAAACTCTATTGTAACGACTTAGCCACCAACATAACATGTGCCAAGACTGTCCAACTCGCAGACGACACCACGCGCATTCTTGAAAGTGACTATAGAGCAAAAATGGAGGATCCAACAAGCGAAACACTTTTTGAAGTCAATGACTAGTTTAGAGTGAACCCGATGTCGCCAATTTAAGCAAAGCAGTGTTGATAAACTTCTCAAATAAAAAAGAAAAACAGTTAAATTACTCTAATGAGATTGCCAAGTCCACTAAATTTCCAGGAACTTACACCGACTAAAACATGTCACGGAAAACCCACATAGACCAGCCCAAACCAAAATCGGGTGCTACAAATTTCACGCGGTAAATTCGTTTTCTATCCTATTTATAATATATTTTAACATTACGACACGGTAACTACAATCACCCCAATACCGTTACGCGTCATGCGTATGGACCACAGTCCGAGTTATATAAGTAATCCTTGATAAAACATGCGTGTTTCCATGTATGACATCGTTATGTTTTTCTCAGTGTGGAAATAATGTGGGCACGCACACTATCTGTTGTGGTCCACTTAAATAATATGTCCAATAAAATGGTCCAATAAAATTCGATGCTTGACGTTGAAAAAATATGCTCATAAACTGAAGCTCGTTATAGGTATTCCGCCTAAAACTTTCGAAGTGTCATCTACAGTGGGTAAACCTGGCACCCCAGGAAGGTGTAACGATATGTAATCGTTCTTTCAACCTGGAGTGAACGTAGAAACTTAGCGACAACACAGTCCACACCGTCTAGCTACCCCAACTCGCCCGCAAGGAAGTGAACCTAGCAGGCCGACCTCGCGCCCTAACTACCAGTTATAGTCGGATTTCTCCGTCCTCCCGACTGGTTACGAGTCCGAAGTTTCATGCGCGGCTTCTACCTAATGTAATCGGTAATTCAGTTCGTAATTCAATTTATCGCGGACCGTGGCCGCCTTCGCTTATCTATCACTCAGGATCGGATGGGCAACGAGTCGTTTCAAGGACGGCTGACATTAGGTCATCAACTACCTCCGCTGCTTAGGAGACCGTATGCCGTTTCCAGACTCATCCAGTTACTCGCCGGAGTGCACAGTCGATTAGCTGCCCCGCACGGTGCGTAAATCACCCAGTGGCACCCGTAGGTCATTCCCAAAGGGAAACTGATCCACCTTGCATGATGTGAGAGGCAGGGGAAACAGAGTCCTTACCGAGGTAGACCCTCTTCGAGGAGGCTACTGGTTAGGAGCTGAACCTTGAGTTGAGCCGACCCCAAAGAACGAGGTGGGCCTTAGTGGCCTAACTGTACGAGAACTATTAGCTACCATCTAACAATAAAATTACTTTTCTCTGCATATTGTACATTATTCGTATGGGTTTCCCACTTTCATGCCTCCCAGATTCTTAGTTTCCCAGAATGCATTATTATTTTAGTTTTCTGACCTGATAATAATAATATTCATTTTTCAAAAATAACCTCTAAATCCGTTTGACAGTTACTGACAGATAATAATTGCACACAACAGGTGTTTCAGCGTTACAAGAAAAAAAACGGCTGTGTCACCCCAAGGCTTTCCCTGCAAGCAAACCGCCCTCCCCGCGCGTTTACCCCCTCCCCTCCCTAACCTTCGCAAACTTTCCCCTTCCCCCTTCCCCCACCATAGATTCACAAACAGACTTCAGTCTGGAAATAATCCTAATCATTTCCAGCGGGGTCAAAATAGATATTTCATTCTTCATCTCGATTTTTAGCGCGTTCACAATACTTTCCCTTAGGCCAGGAAAATAACAAGACTAAATAAAATAAATTATTAAACAATACATTAATGCATACAATAGTTTAGAAAGAAACATCGAGAACAATTCTCTTCCAAGTTCATTCTTCTTTTTCAAAAATCTGTACAAAAATAATTGCCTTCGTAAACTAGTGCAATCAATGTATTTTCACGATTCGCCAAATTCTACCCATAAAACTCCCTAACATTTACATAATTTACAAGGACTAATACTTTCATTTTACATTGTATTGTTCCCCTTCCTGGTTTCATAAGCCGCCAGACAACAGAGATTAAAACAATAACTCTATATCTTTCTTTCTCCATCTCTCTCTCTCCCTCTCTTCTGTTTGTATGTTTTATGATTATGTTTCGTCTCCCCGCTAAGTCTGGTTGTAACAAAGGTAATGAACCAAAGGCCGAGCACGTGTCTTTCATTAAGTTTATTTAATACTCAAGTCGGGGTCAAGTGATTTATAGAGTGCGCGGCATATTAACATCCAGTCATGGGAACTCGTAATGAACTCGTCGCCGGGCACAAAGGGAGGAATCCTTTTGTCCTTTCCAATCCAGATTTCGACTTAATCTGATTGCCCGCCAGACTTTCATATTTCCTCGCCAGTATAGGCTTATGAAAAAGTTTCACTCTAAATGTTACCATTGTCATAATAGGTCCTTACTTTAATTCTGTACGGTAATTTCTGTTTTTTTACACTGGCCACTTTGAACTTGGATAACTTGGGTTTGAATTTGAATTTCAAATTCTAATAAATTTTGATTCAAGGCCATGCTATTCTTTATTAAGGATTAACTATCTAGTTGTATTTCCGTTGTTTGTTTTGCTGAAACATTTTTGTTTGTGCAAGCATGGTAAAGTTGAAAATTTGAACTATTTTCAAATATGAGATCCTGTGCCGGTGTTTTCTATTACAGCTTCTTGCAGTCTGGATATACAGTTACCGTAAATCATAATCATAATCATTTTATAATCATTTCATAATCATAATCATTTGACAAGAAAGACTAGGTAACTACAACAATCAATACAATACATAATCTGTTGAAATCTAAAAAATAAATATTGGCATTGATTATACGTGATAGATAAAACTTATAAATATCAAATGGAACAACATAGCAAAAACGAATTAAAGGCAATTACGTCAAATTAAAATACACAACAACAAGAAACAAAAATAATCGCATTTTTTTAAACTTAACGAAACGAATTAAAAAACTATTATAAACTAAATTAGTAAAATAATCCAATAATTAAATGCCAACAAAATTTGGAAATAATTCTGTTTCAAAAGTCAACTTAAATGCTAAACAGCCTGAAGCGTATATAAAAAAACATATTATAAAATAGCTTTACATGCCCTAAACTGTGTAAATCTAATATACATACAAATAATAGCTAGACTACAAACGATTGAGCACAGCTGTAGAAAGCAGTGTGGATGCCAATTTTCTGGTTATGAAGCTCTCGAATATTTTTAACACGCTTTTTTAGGTCGACTTATATGTAACTACGTAATGGAATCTAAGGTAACTAATTTAACCATCTTTCAAAGATCGTAGCGTCATGAAAATTGGCAGCTGTATGTAGTTCTGATGGCAATACAATAATATGGTACTGTCGAACTGATCTGACGATGGAGTCGGAAGATATGAACTGGAACTGTGATGGAACATCGTATCATAGCTGTGTTTGGACTTGTTAGAAAAGTCTTGGAATGAACTTTGACCACGATTAGGTTTCAAGGTTTGATGATGAAACCGGAAGATAGGCACTGGCATTCCATGATGGAATATCGTATCATAGTCGTGTGTATGTGAATATTGTACCATTGCCCAAAAGCGTATTTTTAGTGTTTTTTTTAACTATTAATTTATATTTATTAACTCTAGAATTCTAGTTTGTAAAGGTTCATACAAATGTATACTGTTAATAACTGCAAACAATGATGGATAAGCTCGTGATTAAATAACCGAGCCTGGTCAATCGCTCATAGTCACAGATTTCACTGAAAACAGTCGCAAAGTTGCAGGTGCTGTTGGTCATCCACCGTACTTGCCAGACCTTGCTCCAATAGAGTTTCGCATTTTTTTTCAGAATTTATATAACTTTTTACAAGGAAACAAAATCAACTTTGAAGAGTCGGTGAAAAACGCCTTCAAAGCATTTATTGGTTCCTGTCCACGAGAGTTTTACCGCAGGAAAAATAAGCAACTCTCATTAAAATCACAAATCTACATAGATAGTAGGGGCAATATTCCTATTAATTAAATATATATTTTTCATACCAAATTTTTGGTCCTATTTTTTTTTTAAAGAACAGCAACTTCATAGGTAAAGACCCAATATTAGTGGGTTTGAAAAATCCATTAATAGACATTTACTTTATGTATATTCATATTATTCATATTCATATTCATTTTATTAGTATACTGGTATACAAGTGAGATACAGATTAGCAAACATTCAAACATATTAACAAACAAACATTTTTTTGTATCGTAAAGAAAAGATAAAATGAACAAAACAAAACGAAGAAAAAAACACAAGAATAATGTAAAAAGAAAAAAATACAAGACAAAATCCTAAGAGATCATTAAATACTTTAGCCACCAAAGCATTTTAGACTTCACTCGAGTAATATTCCTCCAGTGAGTAAAACGTCTTATCTGTAAGGTACCCCTCTTAAGGCGTCTCTTAAACACGTCAAGAGATTGCGCCTGCCTAATGTGTTCGCTAAGTTGGTTGTAAACCGCTGGGCCGGCGATATAAGCTGGCCTCTCCGACTTGGATAATGCATGACTTACCGAACGTAGCATGCTACGGGATCTTGTGGGATAGTGATGATGTACACCATTTACTTCAAAATCGGCTAGATTGCTGCGAACGAACAGCGCTACATCCATTATATAAATATAAATACCCCCCCCCCCTCCCCTCCTCCACCCGCCTTCTAGCTTGTCCTAATATCCCGGGATTTAATGAGCCTAGTGCAGTTGAGCCATTATGACCCAAGTGTTAGGGTCGGCCGAGCTCACAGATCAACACCTATCCGGCAGGCTCCAAGCAGAAAAGAGAGCCCTGGTTTCCCTGGGAATCGTATTTCGCGCACTCCTGAACGGTTTGCACACCGTACGGCCGTAGCCAATCGATTATATTATCGATTATTTTTATGTATTTGCGTAAAAATAAAGAACTGTTTTTAAAAAAACTCTGATAGGCATGGTGTCGATACTAGAAATAAAAATAAACTTGCTGACCATAAAAGTCGACTATCCAAAACCACAAAATCATTCAAAGGGCAATGTATACGCTTCTACAATAAAGTCCCAGAAAACATGCAAAATTCATCTGTGATACAATTTAAGTCATTAAGAAGAAGCTGTACTCAAAGGGCTACTATAAAATAAATGATTATCTAGACGACAAAGATCCTTGGAAATAAAATGGTTACCTCGACGATTTATATCGCACAATAATTGGTTATAATGTCACAATAATTTAATTTTTATATCATACTAGCTGACCCGTGCCCACTTCGTTGGGCGGTAAAACTTTTTACTTGTGATGAAATTATGAGTGTGGTTTGGTTAGTACTGAGTGCTATGATTTATTTCCTGACTTCCAAAAGAAGGGTTATATTTTGACTGCATATGTATGCATGTATTTGCATGCCAATTTGACTATATTACCGTTATTTGTTAGTGTCTTCTTGTGAGTGTCTCATTTGTGAGTGTCTTATCTCTTTAACCATTTATGCAGTAAAAGTGAAATTATATGCAGTAAAAGGGAAAAGTCTTTTGTTTTAAACAGTTGAGACGATAAATTTACTTATTTTGATAATAATTCACAATTGTTGATAATATGACCAATAAACATGACCTAACGATTTAAATATTTTTTTAAATATAAAATACCACTTTTTGTTATTTAAATATAAAAGTTAGACATATTCTGTCGTTGACTTTTTTGTAGGCATTATCAAGCTCTACAACTTTTCTCTAGAACTTAATCATATGTCTCTCATCGTTAAGGCAGCGTTAGTTAGAAACGTTTTCGTTCGACCGTTTTTTCCGACTTACTTTGGAAATCCGACTACCACGAAAAAGTCTTTTCATTTTCAGATTAATATATAGCCTATGACACTCACAATTAACGTGGCTTTCTATTGGTAAAAGAATTTTCAAAATCGGTTCACTAGATCCAGAGTTTACTTCCTACAACCTCACAATCTTTACCTCTTTATAATATTAGTATAGATATGTATGTTTGTATGCATTATTGACGTCAAAAAGTTACGATTTCGTACTATTTTGAATAAAAAACTTATGATGATGATGATGATGATTGTGCATTCCGACGGATAGCCGGGGGTGTCTGATTAATTGGGGACAAATATTATGAAATTAATTTAATTATTACGAGTTATGAATTAACTAACTTTTCATGATGAATTACAAAACTGGTTCCCATACCTAGTCCCATATATCTGCTCTCCTCTGATATAATTATATTTTTGTTAATTATGTGGTGCTTTAGGGATCGGGGTGCGGGGTGCGGGGTGCTGGTTGGCAGCGGCGGGGTGCGGCGGGGTGACACCGGGGAGGCGCGAATGCGTTTGACAGCGATGACATTTGAAATGCAGACATATTTATTCGCAACGCGCTTAATGGCGCCCACCTACCTACCTTCATTATGTGCTGCTTCGCGATTCATACAAATTAGGCGAATGGCGGACATTTTCCGTATCAAATCATCCACATTTGCGCGCTTACAAACGCTACATACGCTGCGGTATGGCTAATTTTAAAGTTGAAGAAATCGTGCGCACGGATGATAATTACAGAAGAATGACTAACCATTCCATACAAACACAATCATAACTTCAATTCCCTACAGACTCGATAATTCAAAGGCAAATTACTCTATACGATCATTAAATAAAATGCTACACAATATCACGATGACGTATCCGCATGCGAAATTTATCTGGCTAACTGACCATCTCATCGAGAACGATTATATTCAGAAAGGATCCTGTATAAACTCCAGTGGCAAATGGAAACTGTGCAGACTAATAAAAGATGCAATAATTGACAAAGCGCCTACCGTGACACACATTCAGTTTTTTCGAGAAAACTGACCCTCCCGATCTACATGTAAATAATAACGTGAGTAAGCTTATACATAGAACATCGAATACAATCAGCACAGATAACATCCATAGTGGCACATCCAATAGAAGTAAAAGAACGCCAAATAAAAGTACCTTTAGTGTATTTCACCTTAATGTGGAGGGCATTGATAAAAAGAGTCTTCAAATGGAAATCATTTCAGAAAAGTACGGAATAGACATAATCTGTTTAACAGAACACTGGTTGCATGATTACAATATCGATACATTACATATAAAAGATTTTAGACTTACGAGCTACTTTTGTCGACAAACACACATACGCGGTGGTTGCTGTATACTGACAAAGGAAACAGTTGAAGCAAAAAGTAGACCAGATATTGTGGACTTATCGGTTGAAAAAATCATTGAAATATCATGCATTGAGGTTAAAACAACTAGATACATCATTGTATGTATATATCGAAGCCCAAATAGCGATTTCAACATATTCTTATGCCAAATGGACAAGATCTTAAGTATCATTAGCAAGCGCAAGGATGAAGCATTTGTTATTACCGGGGACTTCAACGTGGATTTATTGAAGCTATCATCGCAAGCAAACTCACTAAAAGATCTCTTTATGTCATATGGACTGCAGACGATGGTGGATTTTCCCACCAGAATCAACAAAACAACGGGCAGTGCGACTTGCATTGACAATATCTTCACTAATGTTTCAACGGACCATTCTTATATTCATAATGTCGTTATTACTTTTTCTGATCACAATGCACAGATATTAGAGACTTTATGTATTAAAAAAATGTCATATAAAGGGCATGTTTGGAAACGGCAGATAACTGATACAAATAAGGCTATATTTTATAAGCAAGTAGCAAGCGTGAAACTAGATTTAAACTCAGGGCCTGATAATGATTTTACAAATTTCATTAGAAAATTCAATCTTATTTTTGAGTCAAGTTTTCCAAAACGCCTATGTACATCTAAACAATGCAAGAAACCATCTTGGATCACACGTGGACTTCAAATATCACAAACTAAACTACAACTTCTACAAGATGTACTAAATCGCTACGAAAGCGGCTCCCTAAGATGCTACTACAATAAATATAAACAAGTTTACAGGATGACTGTTATATCCGCAAAGAGACTATCAATTAAAAATGAAATTCTTAACTCTAAAAACCAAAGTCGGACGACATGGGACATTATAAATAGAGAATGTAGGAACAAAACTACAAGAAACATCGAATCTATCGAATTACTACACAATCAGATAAAATACACAAATCACAGGAACTTACAAACATCTTTAATTACCACTTCATTAATACATGTAATATCATTATAGACACGGCGAAAAGTAATCCAAGTGTGAGTCTACCGGATAGTTTGCCTGCCTCATTACACCTCTATCCGATCACAGAGGGTGAACTTAGTGCGTGTTTTAAATCATTAAAATCCAAGTCGGCTACTGACATATGGGGCCACTCCATGAAATTAATCAAGGATATATCGCCAATAATTACGCCCATCCTATTACCGATTTTAAATAAATGCCTAAAGCAAGGCATTTTTCCCACTGCTATGAAGACAGCAAAGGTTTTGCCGATATTTAAAAAAGGCAGTAAAACAGATATAAATAACTTTCGCCCTATATCTTTGTTGCTGTGTTTAATAGAATAAATACTTTTTTAGATACTTTTAATGTTATTATAAGAAATCAATTCGGCTTCAGAAAGCATAAGTCGACCACTATGGCAATTAGCGAGTTAGTAAAGCAAATTTTAGAATCACTTGACACATCTCAAAACCCCATAGCCGTTTTTTGCGATCTATCGAAGGCCTTCGACTGTGTGAATCACCAGATTCTTCTAGATAAACTAGAGAGGTATGGTATCCGCGGTAGAGCTCATAGCCTGATCACATCATATCTAAATAGGAGATACCAAATTGTGGAAATAAACAATGCTAAGTCATTGCCAAAATTAATTTCACGCGGGGTACCTCAGGGCTCTATACTTGGACCACTACTATTTATTATTTTTATTAATGATATCGATAGGACAATTACGCCGCCAGTAAAGACGCTTCTATACGCCGATGACACCAGCTTCTTTTTTGAAAATAAAAACACCCAGGTCTTGGAAAAGCTGATAAACGAGCAGCTTCTTGTGGCTAACACTTGGTTTGAAAAAAATCAAATTTTCATAAACCCATCAAAAACGGTAGCGATGAAATTTTCAACTACTAAAAAGAGTGACAAAAATATTACGATTAAAATGGAATCAGAAAATATAAATATTGTCCGAAATACTAAATTCTTAGGGATCACTTTGGATGAAAATTTAAACTGGAATCAACATATCGATAATTTGTGTGCAACTTTGTCATCGGCAGTCTATGCTATAAGAAAGGTGAAATTTCTGGCTGGCGAACGTGCAGCGATCAGTGTGTATCACTCCTGCTTCCATTCAAAGATGTCTTATGCGATACTACTATGGGGTAATGCAACCGATACCCATCGCATTTTTGTGCTACAAAAGCAAGCCGTTAGGACAATTTTTGGTGTAAGCAGAGAAACACATTGCGCCCCTTTTTTTATTAAAACTGGTATCCTTACCATGTCGTCTATGTACATATATCAGTGCCTTTTATACGCCAAAGAGAATATTTTAAATTGCGAGCTTCACTCCACTCGTCATAGCCATAATACGCGACATAAGAACAATGTGTTATTGCCTAAAGTACGCTTGACTAAATATCAAAAAACATTTTTATATATAAGTTTTAAATTGTTCAATGCTTTGCCATCATCAACGAAAAGACTTGAGATGGCAGCATATAAAATCTGCTTGAAAAATCAGTTAGTCAAACATGCCCTTTACAAACTGGACGACTTTTATGATATTGCGTCCACAATTGCTTGATTATAAATATCCATATTATGACTATACTTTCGAACTAAGTTTTAGATTTTATTGACATTGTTTTTAATTACGCATGTTTCAGAATTTTTCTTTTTATGGTATTGATTATTATTTGTTTGATTATTGATTATTTTGTAAATTTGACTATTTTTAAGTAATCACCTCTGATTACAATTATTTTTTTCCTTTTAATTAATCAAAGCGGTTTTATCATCCGGTAAATTATGATTGTAAAAGTTGACATGTTCCTCAGTATTGTGAAATGCTTTTATGGAATGAATAAATGATGATGATGATGATGATGATGATTCCATTCTAGGAAGCAATAGTAGATTGTATCACAAGGGAGCAAAATAATATTTTTACGGCGAGGGCGCTTTTTTGAATCCAAAGTGAAGTGAGGGATTCTAGAGTAGAATCCCGAGCGTAGCGAGGGATTCTTTAGTAGAATCCTGAACGTAGCGAGGGATTCAAAAAAGCGCCCGAGCCAAAAATATTTTGCGCCCGAGTGAAACACTATACTCTTCATCGCCCTCTATGAGAAAATAACAACGACAAAAACAATTGACGTTCGCGCGTTTTTAATTTCATTTGTTTTTCTTTATTCAGCCGGCGGCGCGACTAGGGCCCGTCGTACCAGCCAGTCTTTATTCAAACAATATTTGCGTTCGATTTCTTCGGCGCTGAAGACTAAGATGTTCCAAATTCAAAAAGTGCGGCGCAAAGATAAATTGCGGCGCACTTATTCAAAAAGTGAGCCGCAAAGATAATTGCGGCGCACTTATGAAGTTTCTCATAGAAAACACCACTTTTGGGCGCACTTAAAGGCGAACCAAGTCGTCCTTTTCGAATAAATGAGATGAAAACTCCATTTTTGGCTACTTTTCCGCAGGAGAGTGTTGTTTACTACAATGGGCGAGCCCGTCACCCCAATTGGACGGTGTCGACTACAACGGGCGAACCAGTCACTCCAGGCTGGTATAACGATATGTGATCGTTCTTTCAGCCGTGGGATGAGCGTAGAATACTTCTGTAGAGACAATGGACAATCCACTATCTAGCTCTGCCAACTAGCCCGCGAGAGACCAACTTTTACCGCCCGGCACCGGGTAGTTAACCCAGCGGGCAGACCAAGCGCCTTGCTACTAGTAATGGCCAGATCCTGTTCTCCAGCCTTTCGACTGGTTAAAGGTTCGAAGTCGCTTGCGCGATCCTCTCACTAGTGTAGCGGTGATCGGTGTATTTATACCGAATCTATCGCGCACCACGGCATCCTTTGCCCGGCCCGGGCAGGAGCCCCTATATAGAGTTGTCAACTACAACGGGCGAACCCATCACCTCAGGAAGTTTTAACGATTGGTCTTTCTCTCTCCCGTGAAGTGAACGCAGAAGACTTGGACAAAACAATCCACCGCCAAGCTCCGCCCATGCCCGCAAGAGGCCAACGCCTTAACCGCGAGATAACCAGGAATGTTACCCAGCGGGCTTACTTGCCCTTGCTTCCAATTGCGACCAGATTACTCCGGTCTCTCGATTGGTTACGAGTTCGAAGTCGCTTGTGCGGTCCTCTCCCTTACGAAGCGGTGAAACGGTGTTTACCCGTATCTATCGCGGACCACGGCATCCTTTGCCCGGCTGTTCACCCAGTATCGGGTAGCCGATGGTCGTTTCAAGAGCAGTCGCCGTAAGATCCGCAACCACCCCCGCTCTATAGGAAACAGTACTGCTTCCAGACTCCCCCGACTGTTAGTCAGAGTGCAAATATTAAAAAATTAAAAATAATATCTTAAAAATTTAATTTAAATGACAGTATTTTATATTTTTAGAGGAATCTGTTACATAATTGATATGCCACAAATAATTTTACTTAAATGGGTAAGGTGCTCGAAGTGCTTGTGCGCGAACGGCTGGAGAGGACTCTGTCTCCCCAGAACGAGCGTCAGTTTGGCTTCACCCGAGGGAAAAGCACGGAGGACGCCATCCTGTTTGCGAAGAACTGGGTCCGCAACTATGACGGCCGCTACGTGGTAGGCGTATTTTTGGATATCTCCGGTGCATTCGACAACGCGTGGTGGCCGATGCTCATATGCAAGCTTCGCGCCCGCCTGTGCCCGAACAATTTGTTGAAAGTTGTGAGGAGCTACTTTTCAGACAGATCTGTCACTCTGAGGTACGGCCCGACCAGCGTCACCAAAACCCCGTCTATGGGCTGTCCACAGGGGTCAGTGTTGGGTCCTAGCCTTTGGAACATTCTCTTTGATGATTTCCTCGGTCTACCTTACCCGGAGGGGTGCACCGTCAGCGCTTATGCAGACGACGCTCTCCTCCTGGTGGGCGGCAGGAGTCGCACAGAGGTCGAAAGAAGGGTGGCTGACTCGCTGGACCTGATCCTCGGATGGGGTCAGCGAAACAGACTCACCTTCTCTCCGACGAAAACTCAGGCGCTTCTCCTGAAGGGACATCTTAAGCGGAAACCTGTTATCAGGATGAACGGTCGCCCGGTATCCTTCCCGGCCACCGTTCGATACCTGGGGGTGACGCTTACGGCTTCCCTTTCCTTTCTTTCGCACGCAAAGATTACAGCCGAAAAATCCCGGGATCTATTCTTTGCGCTCCGCGGAGTGAGTCGGGCCGACTGGGGAATTCGTTTCCCGACGGTCATGACTATCTATAAGGGCGTCTTCGTCCCGCGTGCGACTTATGCCGCACGCGCTTGGACGGAGTCTGCTGTTCCTGAGGCGACGCGTGTCGCGCTGCTGCGCGGACAGCGCATCCCTCTGGTGGCCCTGACCGGGGCGTACAGAACGACGTCCACTCTTGCGTTACCCGTCATCGCTGGCGTTCTGCCGATTGACCTGGAGATTCTGGAGCGTGCAGCGTTGTCGCGGTGCCGCCGGGGCGAGCCGGTAGTCCTTCATGGCCTATCGATCGACCCGGTGGCGCACCGAGCTGGGGAGTTTGCCCGCCTGATTCGGGTGGAGTCCTTGCGTGTCTGGCAGGCTAGATGGGACGCCGGGGGTACGGGCCGCCTCACCCATTGCTTTTTCCCGTCCGTTGCAGTGCGGATGGCAAATTCGTTTCTGCGGTTCGACCACCATACCACGCAGCTGGTTGGGGGCCACGGAGAGTTCAGAGCCAAACTATTTGACTTTGGACTTGCCGATGACCCCCGGTGCGCCTGTGGGTATGGTCGCCAAACTGCGGAACACGTAATTTGGTCTTGCCCAATTCTAGCGGCTGCACGGGAGAAATTGATGGATGCAGTGGGCGCGTGCGTTGGGCGTTCTCCGATTTGGTACCCGGATTTGCTCAGTTGTAGGAGCTGCTTCCAGTCGTTTGGCGAGTTTGTGGGGCACTGGGTGGCTTCTTGGGAAAGCATGAGGCTTCGGGATACCCCCCAGGGGGTACCCTCTTCCTTGGTGGCGTGATTCGGCGGCTACTTCCAGCCCGAAGTGCCCGTCTTTGTGTCCGTCTCTTTACCGCCCCGAGGGGCGTTTCGTTCTTTGCAGGATCCAGGGATTCCTCCCCCCCGTGGCTGCTCCGAGACCTGCCCACGGACAGTGCGCCTTCACTTTCATTGTTCTGGAGCGTCCTCTACCCCGCTTACCGGCTCCTAAACTTACGATATTGTTGTTTCTTTTCTCGTTAAATTTTGTAATATTTTGTAAATTTTTTATTTTTTTTGTAAATACCTTTTATTTTTTGAATAAATGGGTTCTCGGGGCGGTACGGGGGGGGTGGTTTACCCTATTTCACCCCCTGCGCGTTTTACCCTTCTGGTACGCGCAGGGTTGTCGTAGCACGACATCCCGGGCAGACAAGACGACCCTCGTCGTTATAACTGCCCGGGCGGTGGGCGGGGTTTGCTGCCCTCACCTATCGCCTTGAAACTCTTTACTGTTAGTCAGAGTGCACAGTCGATTGGCTTACGCCGCACGGTGCGCAGACCGTCCAGGAGCGCCAGAAGGTTGATTCCTAGGGAAAACTAGCCATAAGGCCAGAGTCCTACCCGGGCTCGCCGCCGGATGGGTGTTGACCCGTGAGTGTGACTAACCCTGAACAGAATGAGTCTTCGTGGCCAACTCAGCAAGGGCCCATTAGCTACCAAACAACCGCCCCCGTTCTATAGGAAACAATACTGTTTACAGGACGGAATGCATAATCGATTAGCTGACGCCGCACGTGCTTAAATCGTCCAGGTGCGCCCAAATATTGACTCCTAGAGGAAAATGGCCCTCAGGCCAGAGTCCTACCTGGGCTCGCTCTTCTGCGTGGAGGCCGCCGGATGGGCGTTGACCCGTGAGTTGGCCGACCCTAAACGCATGTGTCTTAGTGGCCTAACGGCAACAGGGCCCATTAGCTGCCCAACCCGTCAACCCAGGAATGTATAACGATATATAATCGTTTTCTCAACCTGGGCTGAGCGTAGAGATTTGGAGGACGAAACAATCCAACTGCTGCTATGTAGTAAGTTGTACTACACAGAGATGTAGACTCAAAGATTTTGTGAGGTGCTTAAAATTGATCTGTGGATTCAAGTAATGCACAAACGACGCGACCTCCCGGTGCGAATGCTAGGACACAAAACTGGCCGGTGGCCGCTACTGACCGCGTATTTAAGTAATATTATTGATATACTATGTATATAAATATTGATGAAAATTTTGAAACAACAAATTTATAAATCATTATTTTTTTTATAATTTGGTGAAAGAATCATCAAAATCGCATCAGGCATTTGAAAAAAATATAAAAATTCTTTCGAAAAATAATAGGAGAAGTAAGATTTTTTCTGTCAAAACTAACAGTAATACTAAACAAACGAGACAAAAAAATTTTTTTTGATCATATTACACATACCATATATATTTTTTTCATGTATTTGGACCTTGCATTTAGGAGAAATTGGCTTTCAAAGAGAGGTCTATTTCGCAGTTTGGCGCGAAATAGACCTCTCTAGTTATCCTAGCGCCTTAAGGGGTTTGCTTTCCATTTCAAGGCGTTTATCAGCTGAAAAGCGGTCGTCTGTGAAAGCAACTACTTTCGTATTTACAGCAATTAGAAATGATTAACATAAAAATAGGAGCTCTAATAATTTTTGGATCTACGAATATTGAGCGAAACTGATAATTAAAGTCTAAGAAGGGGTTAAAGTAACCATCGTGGTGATTATATAAATATATTTTACGATTTCGATCACATAGTTTAACCTGCGCGTTGTCTTTGTTCACGCTTCCTTATACTGTACCTAATGTGATTTATTTCAAATAGGTTGCCTATTATTGAATCTATATTTTCGCGGCTATCATTGAACCAAAGAATCACTAGAAGTAGTCGAGCTACAAAAAGGAGTTAATTTGTCTGACGTTTCATTCAATTCATCCTTTTATATTTGTATATTTTCTTAACCCCTCAAGCCCCGATTGGCCGATATCGGCCACAACACGATTCAGCGTGAGGGCCCCGTTTTAATTTTATTTTAATTTAATTTGTTTGATTTTATTATGTTTTATTATGTTAATATATTTCATTTTAATTGTGGGTACAGTGGTTTGGCAGTAATAAATGTTTTGGCGAAGAGAGTATCGTATTTCAATTTTTTTACTAATTTTTACTATTTTTTTTTGCGACAGCAAATTGTCAATCGGCTGAGGGGCCGAGGCCTGGAGGGTTAAATATGCTTATACCATCATGAATACTTATGCCATCATGCTTCCATATGCCATCATGCTTCTTATGCCAACATGAATGCTTATGCCATCATGCTTCTCTCCTCTTCCTCTCCCAATTTCCTCTCCTCGGGCATTAGTTTTAAATTCTTCCACTTGTCTGTATGTTATGTAATAATCTTTATTTTCACAATGCGCGCATGTACCACTGTTTTTAGGTTAGTAGTAAGATATTGCCATGTGGCAATAAGCTCGCATTTTTGTATACTAATTAAGTGCAAATAAAGAGTTTATTATTATTATTATTATATTTTTTTTAAAACGTAAACAATGCATTTTCTCTTTTGCCATTCTATGGCCGGTGGTGTAGGTTTTGTAATTTCCCACATCACCGATTCATTTCCGATGGCAGTGTCGCGCGTGCCATACAAATCATTTGGCGGGGGTTGGTGCGCACAAAATTATTTACCAATTTACGTAAATATCTTCCGGCGTGAGGGAGGTTAATTGATCATACAAATGTTACATATTAAAACCTAAATCAGATGCGTCAAAAGCTTTTAATGATCATATCATTTGCCTAACGCCTATATCTCATGCTTCTGGTTTTTCATAGGATGACCTGCTTTGCGTACCTTTTAAAATACTAGCTGACCCGTGCCCACTTCGTTGGGCGGTAAAACTTTTTACTATGATTGCTATGATTTATTTCCTGACTGCCAAAAGAAGGGTTATATTTTTACTGCATATGTATGTATTTGCATGCCAATTTGACTATAATACCGTTATTTGTGAGTGTCATCTTGTGAGTGTCCTATTTGTGAGCGTATTATCTCTTTAATTATTTATGCTGTAAAAGGGAAAAGTGTTTTATTTTAAACACTTGAGACGATACATTTACTTATTTTGATAAGAATTCATAATTGTTGATAATGCATTTTCTCCAATAAACATGACCTAACGATTTAAATTATTTTTTAAATATAAAATACTACTTTTTGTGACTTAAATATAAAAGGTAGACATATGCTGTCTCTGAATTTTTTGTAGGCATTATCAAGCTCTACAACTTTTCTCTAAAACCTTATGATATATCTCTCATCGTTAAGGTAGCGTTAGTTAGACACGTTTTCGTTCGACCGCTTATTCTCCGACTTACTTTGCAAATCCGACTACCACGAAGAAGTCTTTTTATTTCTCCGATTAATATACAGCCTGTGACACTCACAAATAACCTGGCTTTCAATTGGTAAAAGAATTTTCAAAATCGGTTCAGTAGATCCAGGGATTACTTCCTACGTCACAAACTTTATCTCTTTATAATATTAGAATAGATGAACTAGCTGTGTTTGACTCTAGCTCTGTTCTGTCATCTAGATCGCAAGTTTAGCGAAACAGAATCCGTGGAGGCATACGAGAAGGGCCGACACCTCGCCGCACGAGCACATCCGTCATCTCACTCTGCTGCATACGAGGCCGCCAGACGTCCGGAAGCCATAACCCGTGCAGTCTGCTAGAGTAACGGACCGCCAGCCCGAGGCGGGTATCGCAGCACAGCAGTCGTTCATCGCAGAAGATGGCTGTACTCCAGTCTCATAACCATCATAAGACGCCAGGTCAATGGGCACGGCTTACGAGAAGCCCCGCTAAAGGGCAAATGCCTAGCGGAAAACGTCAGTGGTCTTCGACAAGGTTCGTCGACCGAATCCAAGATGAACTCAAGATGAACACGACAGATTCTAAATGAATATATCAGACAAGAAGTCGATGACCTACATGGTGTGGAGATTCCTACAGATGTTAGTCTCAATAAAATCCTGAATTAAGTGTCTTTGACGATCGCCGCATGGGGTCAGTCATTCAGTCAGTCAGTATAGTCAGTCAATGTCCTACCTCAAGTGCCTTCGCCAATTTATTATCCCAACTCATGTTATTGCAGATGTATTCGCCACAGCCCGCAATCAATAGGATGCAATTATTTTAAACCACGCTGCCGCCAATTCTGTGGGGATCATTATTTTATCGCTTAGAGCTGTGAACTTCCGCTTTATCGACATATTGTATTCGACCACCCAGCACTACCCCCCCCCCCCATTCTTTCCGGCGCACCTACCCCTATACACATTTAACTAGCTTTAATTAATTAATGAGAGCGATGCAAAACTGTCATCCGATCGCTGGAATATTTTATTAAAATTTGTATTCATCTCTTAATTCAATACTCATTAGCGTCATATTTTACAGTGTAAATGAGTTTAACGCTCTGTAATAAGGGTGCTATATCTTTCGTATATCTCTAGGGTGCTATATCTTTCGAAAGCAACGCTCTTTTGGGAATTGTATATGCCATTATTTTTCTTTTCCCAAATAATCAATAGAGAAAGTCTTATTTTATAGCAAAATTTTGAAATTCAGCTTGCGCCTTATTTCGAGAACCTGGGAATCCAAATAAAAATAAATTTCTTGAAAATATATGTATGTGTTTGTATGGCGTATGTGCATGTGTATGGCTGTGTGTGTGTGTGTGGGGGGGGGTGTATATGTGTAAGTTTATGGGTAAGAGAGAGACAGACAGAGAGAGAGAGAGGGTGTATATGAGGGTGTATATGATAGTGTGTGTGAGGGTGTGTTTGAGGGTGAAGATGTGTGTGTGTAAATGTGCGTGTGTGTCCGTGTGTGCGTGTGTATATGTGTAAGTGTGTGTAATAGAGAGACAGAGAGAAACAGGAAGGGAGGGAGGGAGGGAGAGGGAGAGAGAGAGAGAGAGGGGGGGAGAGGGTATGTGTGAGTGTGTAGTGTGTGTGAGGGTGTAGTGTGTGTTGTGTGTTTGAGTGCGGATATGTGTGAGAGTATGTGTGTATCTGTACCCACTGTATCTAAGAAGCTACAAGACCAATTAGAAAGATAGTACGTATAGGAATTGTTCATCCTAATATGCCGAGACTTGGAAATCTGATGAGAGATAGCTGCCAATTCGTTTTGTTAAAAATATAAAGTTAAAAAGTTAAAAACGTACAGAATCGTCCTTTGAAAAATATACCCGTATGCTAATGACGCATTGGGCTCGATTGCGTTTCTTAGTGAACTAAAATTGGATATTAGTTCATGTGAACGAGACAGGGCAATACGCTAGAGCGGAATGTAAAATGAACGGTTGTCACTTTTTCGCATTAAAACCACCCACCAAAGATACAGCATCTGAATCTAAGACCGCACGAAATGTGTTCAAATTTATTCGGATGAGTATACGTTCGACAGGTAGTTATTATCGACGATCGTTCGTTTCATATTCCGCTCTAACGTATTGCTCTATCTCGTTCGCTTGCACTAATTTCAGTTTTAGTTTACAAAGAAACGCAATCAGGCCCACTGTAATATTAGAGTCCTGTCCACCCTAGAACGGGCTACTCCCAGTTGGTGGTGACAGAAACAAATAAGCAAAAGGTTAAGGTTTTGCCATTCGGTTCCTGTTATTTTTGTAAACTAATCAATATTTTATAGTAATTAATTCTTAAATAAATAAATCGCGCCAATAAAGGTGCATTCACATTACGCGGCATGGCACTGCAAATCGGCGTAATATTAGGTACCCGAGGAGTAAATAAATTTAAATGTATATTCCGCGGCTACACTGTGATCAAAGCAGGCGCTTCTAATTTAAGAGTCTGTCGCTCGTTGCACTTTACGACGCGTTAGAAATATGCGAGCGGTTCGCCAAGGTGGCGTTTTATGATGAAGGCGCAGTGTCAGCGATGCGATGCTCTGAGCGACCGGGGGCGGGCCGCTCAGTCTGCCGATAGTGTCAAAGAAAGATGAAGATAGTCTTTTGACCCCACGTCGTTTCTTTTTTATGCTTAAGCATAAAATCTTCATGGTCCAAAAACGACCAGATTAGTCCGGTCCAGATGCGACCAGATTACTCCGGTCACTCGACTGGTTACGAGTTCGAGGTCTCTTGCACGGTCCTCTCCCTTACGAAGCGGTGAAACGGTGTAAGCCGAATCTATCGCGGACCACGGCATCCTTTGCCCGGCTGTTCACCCGGAATCAGGTAGCCGATGGTCGTTTCACGAGCAGTCGCCGTAAGGTCAGCGACCACCCCCGCTCTATAGGAAACAGTACTGCTTCCAGACTCCCTCGACTGTTAGTCAGAATGCACAATAGATTGGCTTACACCGCACGGTGCGCAGACCGTCCAGGAGCGCGAGAAGATTGACTCCTAAGGGAAACTAGCCCTAAGACCAGAGTCCTACCCGGGCTCGCGCTTCATGCGTGGAGGCCGCCGGATGGGCGTTTCACCGCTGCGAGTGTGACCAACCAGTCAATGGGGTCAATGTACGGTGAGCAAACGTCAAAAACTTTTCTCCCTACAAGAATATGCAGTACGAATCTTGAATAAGATGTCTCCGCCAGAAGGTTTTAGAGGCCGATTTAAATCTTTAGGCATCCTAACGCTGGCATCACTCTATGCATTCGAATGCATCGTGTATAGGTACATGTATATATAAAACGCTAAATATAGAAATTGAATTGAATTGAATTGGATAGAGCTAAAATGGAGATCGTTTGGAGCTAACTTAATAACGGTAAAAAATCAAGCAGTCTAACATTGGCGCCAAGGAAAAACTAGCCCTGCGTATTCTATTATTTATTACTATGCTATCTGTCTGTTAAACTATTTTAGACCACAGTACACAAGACAGTAGCATATCTTGGAACAAAATTGAAATCAAGGCGAGCTACGTCACGATAAGGGCTCTCATATGGCCGCCAGATGTCCGCTACTTGGCCGACGCGGATATTCACGCTAACCAAAGGCGTCTCCTCTGCTCACTACCCTTGCACCAATGCCGGATCTATACTTTTCTTAAGTATAGGCCACTTGGCTTCAGGCGGCCCTTCCCTCACTTTAGTCAATGAACTATTTTACTTATTTAAGGCGATGACTGTTGTCAGCGGCCTTGTCGGCGGAGCCAACGCATGCTGAGACACCTCGCAACGCCGAAGCATGGCTGATCTGGCTTGTAGAGTGACCGTACATACGAAAATAGTGCACGTTCAAGATTCTAAAGTACTAAATAAATAAAAGTATATAATGTCAAATATTAATCGGATTGTTATTGTAACCATTTCCTAATTGTTAGAAAATTTGGTCAACAAGAATTACCGAAATACGTAAACAACAACTCCCGCAATTAGCAAAAAATATAAAGGTAATAAAAAACATAGCATAATTATGAACTAGTCGATCCTAGGCATACGAGGGATATAATCATTAGAGACCCCTCTTATATTGTTAGTGCTATACAGGTTGTATTATTAAGTATGGACAAGTGACTTGCTTGAGTATTACGTTCATAATCGCGGACGAATTTGGCGGATTCTATTTTAAAGCGAGCGCCCTGTGAAATCTGCCGCCCCCTGAAGTTTGGCGCCCCTAGACCGCGGCCCATACAAATCCAGCACTGCCTCGCACCCTTTCGTTAGCCTGCTATGCTCTATTACGCATCAGAAATTGTTTGGAGAGAACTGAAGTAATATCGGCCTATTACGCGCTAGTTGAGTCACACCTGCGCTATGGTATTCTTTTATGGGGTAATGCAGCGCACATCAACAGTGTATTCACTCTCCAGAAAAGAGCCATACGTGCTATAGTAGGTATTGGTCCACGGCAGTCACGTCGTGAACACTTCCAAAAAATAGGGATATTGACCGTATATGCGATTTTTGCTCAAGAAGCTCTTTGCGAATTCTATTGCAATAAGAGCTCGGCCATATCCCACGAGGAAGTACATCGGCATGACACCAGGAATAAAACCATGTATCTCCAACCGTTCGTAGCACGTACTGCCAAGTTCCAGGCGACTAGTCGATACTTAGGCCTCAAACTATTCAATAAATTGCCCGAAAGATTAAAAGCAATTAAAACATCGATATTTTCAAGAGATCCATCCGAGTCTATCTGGTTAAAATCAACATGTATGCTCATAATGACTTCTTAAAATATTTTGAAAATACATAGCATCATATCTACCCATTTAATCTAATACATATTATCTACCGTTGATTGTTTTGTTGTAAACTGTTATCATATAGTCTATGTTTTAGTAAATTGGTAAGTTTAAAGCTATATATTGTATATCATTTCTTGTCTAAATTGAGTAACTAGTTTAGATTAATTACTGTCATTCCTACACAATTGTATGGTTTAAAATCGAAGACTATCGCGGTTGTTTGACATTATAAATAGGATAGAAAACGAATTTACCGCGTGAAATCAGTCTACCCTAGACAACGGCAGCTGCAACGTCACCGAAACGTCGGGTCCTACAAATTTCACGCCGTAAATTCGTTTTCTATCCTATTTATAATTGTATGGTTGTATTGGAAATAAATACTTTTTATCTTTTTATCTTTTATCTTATCCCCGCAATGCCTTGTCGCTCGAGATTGCGTCTACTGTTCTCTCAGTATACTTTGTTTAGACTATGGATGCGCCAATCTACGCTCTTTGTATTGTGGTATAATATTGTGTCGTCCGGCCGCTCCGTCGATCTTAATTTACTGCGCTGTAATACTCGTGAAATGACCATAGAATCGACCCGCGATTCGGACCCACCGACCGACTGCATACGGGTCCAGTGGCGGCGCTCGTGTGTTGAGTTGCACAATAGCAGCTCGTAAAACACTAATGTCTTTTAAGACTAACTTAGTATTCAAATGTGGTGATCTGTGAAGGGGAGTTCTGTACTATTCTTTTCACCTCTCATCATTATCAAGTACATGAAGAGTCACGGGGAATTACAATTTGAAAAATTACATTTTAGCAGGGTTTAAGTGAGAAAAAAATATATTTTGTATTTAAAAAATATATTTGGGTTTCTAAAACAATTTATTTTACTCAAATTTTACCTCAGAAAATAAGGGAAAACTAATATACAGGCTGACTTTTTAATTAGTGCCATCCTTAAAGCGGGTGAATCGGTACAAGCAAATTAAGTATTAAAATAAAATAAAAAAGCAAAAAAAAGTTTGATTTTATTTTTTTTATAATAAGGTACGGTAATTTATTGTATTTATTTATTTATTTATTTTATTTTCGGGAAACAAACAACCTTCATTAATTATGACTAATTATAATCTTAATACAGTGTTTCGCTGGCCGATTATTTGTTTCCTACATTATTTTCTTATGAGGTAAATCAAAAGTTGCATTGCACTAAATTAAATTAAATTACAATCAAACTATTGCAAGGATAGGAAAGGAGAGGGATGGGATATATGTAGGATAGGATATAGGTATTCAAATTATACTCTTTGCTATTCTCATTTTCGCTCTGAGTGTTTTGAAACAATTTGTATACTCACTATATTATATACTCACTTCCTAGACGCCTAGTGAGATAAGGACAGCCTCGCTGAATTTAGGTTGATTCAATTAAAAAATGTCGATATCTTCGAATCTACTATTATATGTGGTCATCAAGCGGTGCATAACAGTTTTGGGCGTAACTAGTGCTCACACGAGGGATTTCGAACGTACGAGGAGAGCGAACCCTTCGTGGCGGAACGGGCGCGCTGTCTTGAGCGCGCCCATCTATCAATAGGTAAAATATCGCGAATAAGCAATATTCGCGATATGTCTCCTACCGCTAGATGACGCAACGCGTCTAACTCTTTTAATATGATTTTTCAAAACATAGTTTTTTTTTTGTAATAGTCGGAAGTGGAGTTGTCGGGACGCCTGGAGGGTGGGGGTTGTAGGGGCGGGTGGGGAGGGGGGCTCAGGGGGGTTGTATGCTTGCGGGGAAAGACTTTGGTTGACACAACCGATTTTTTAATGCTATCAAATTTCATTAATTTTTTTTTATGAGATTGAAAATATCACTGTCTACCTTGGAAAATCCCCAATGGTCAGCCCTATCCAATGCATCTCACATTATCTTGATAAGGAAGATTGTCGAATGAAGAGTAGGGTCAAGTGTAGGAAAATCATCAAAGATCAGCCCTATCCAAAGCATCTCACATGATCTTAATGAGGAAAATTTTCGAAATAAGGGTAGGGTCAAGTATAGGCTGTTAGTTACAACCCTACGTTAGAGAAGACCGCACTAAACTATGATCAATGTTTAGATGAAAATGTATTTCTTTATATTAATTGTTACAGGCAAGAGTTTCTCTTTAACGATAACGATCTCAACGAGTCCTCCACAAGTCGCCACATATACGAAGGCCATAAAGGTGACAGTCGACGGTCCCAGAGAGCCAAGATCGAAGACCAGTGAGTATGCCTGTAAGAAATGTTTTACCTTACTTAATACCGACTAACAACCTAGAATTTACCCAGTTGGCGAATCTTCCTTTCAGTACTCCAGAGTCTTAGGATTATGTAATGGACGATAGTATGCATCCTTGTCGCTTTTTCTTTACTGTCTTAAAAAGTTACTGAACAGAACATATGTGTAGAGGCTCCGCATAAGAAAGACTAACGAAAAATAACTTTAAGCAATCATTGGAAAAGCACTTCCTTTTACAATAAACAAGAACCATAAATTCTAACTTTTCCGTTATCCCTTCCCTTTCCTTATTTCCTTCATTTATTAATATAAATGAATGTATATATGTATTATGTCATACTCAAAATATTTAATTTAATTTAAAATTTCATTTTATTTATTGTTGTATCTATCTATACTTAATTTTTTGTCTATTCTTCTATTTATATCAGCATGTTGGTTGACTGGAAGATATTGTTATATAGAAATAAGTCCGCCATTGTACCTTGTTTTTAATTTCACTAACCAGTGTTCAGGACCTCCCCCCCCCCCCCTCCACAAAGAGAGCGCCCCCGTCGTCAATTCAATTATACAAAGAAAAATCAATTATATCGTTATCTAACAGCTATGGATCAGAAGCCACGAATGCATGCAATAAATACTGCTATATTATGATAGAAACAACCACGATGACTAAATTATGTGCATAATTAAGTACATATGAGGAGTCGGTGAACAAAACGATCTAAACGCTTTGAACTCAATTTTACAGGAGAGGCAAAAATCTAAATACTTCCATTTGTTTATTTTTATTTTAATTTGAGTTGATACCTTGGCTGATTTATATAAGATCTAGCATTCGCAAGTAATTTTTCATCGCAAGAATGGGACATAATAAAAAAAAAAACAATTTTCGTTAAGATCATTTTTATTAAAAACAGAATATTTAGATCGTTTTGGTCGCAACTGTAATCATAAATGATACCGTTTTGATTGCTACTGGTGTTATCAAAACAGAAAATAAAAACATTTAGGCATTTTTTTCTTTTGTATATTTCTACGTCGTTAATCTTAATCTATTAAATCCTTAATTAATGAATATGTAAACATTTCTCAAAATAATGAATATTACTTAAGAAATATATGAATATGTCCTTTTAGAACTGGCGTTGAGTGCCGCAACCGTACCAGATGACATTTTTTTCATTATTTACACCAAACCAATTTGCACAGTAATTCATTTTACCGAAGCTACGCTCAAATGTGAATGTTGTGAATGTGTAAATTAGGGATACTACAACAAAAACAAGAAAAGGTGAAAAAAAAATATATATTTAGACCGTTTTGAAAGTAAACATTTTTACGGGCTATGATTTATAGAAATTTAGATCATTTTAAAAGAAATTCATTTTAATTCCAATTAATCAACCATTTTCAACTAGCGATAGATCGTTTTGAACGAAATTGGTGATTTCTGCCTCATTTTCCTAAGGTTTCTATGTCGTTTTGGTAGTAAATAGTTTTATCAACCGGTAGAACGGCCCAAGGCGTACCGATTTAAAAAAAAAACATGTTTGGGTCCGAAACCGATTTAGATCGTTTTGTTCGCCGACTCTGCATATACCTACTATCAATTCCACGAAAGTAGTTCTCAAAATAGTCGGAAATTCCGGATTGTGATAAATGCGCCCGTTCGTGTCCCGATTCCCCTGTAATCAGCGTGAGAACGGGACGCTTATTTCTAGGACACAATTAATTAATAATTTGCGGGATTTGAAAGTGCGCAATTCAATTAGTAATTTTACGACGGATGTAGTGCCTGCCTAAATTCAAACGCGCACCGGATATGACGCACGCATATTTTAATTATGCCGCCGATTGATTGTTGCACTGTTTTATTAAACGCGTTAATTGTGGATGGCGCTAATTAACTCTAATTGTTATTTTGTTATTTATAATTAACGATGTTTAGTAAATTGGTGTTCGTTTTGTGGTATCGTTTATATATTTATTATATTGTTGTTTGTAAACTCTTGCCGGTGGTAAATTAAGACACGAAAAACATTGTAGTTGATTTTATAAACTGGAATTCCCCACTGTTTTTTTTAGGAAAAAACAACGATATATTCAACAAAAAAATATTTTTCAAATCATCACAACAGTCAATTAAACATTTAATTAAACTAAGATTCACATTGGACTATGAATACATATTCATAATAATTATCATCAAAAGGAGAAAATAATTACGTAACAATTGTGCGCTTGTTCGATAAACAGTTAACGGAATTACTTATCCTGACAGAACAGCGTCTCGTCGTTCGCCATATGGGTAAAAGTAGCGTGACTGAAATTATTTCTGTATGAACAAACGCGCGATACAAACTGCGTGTTAATAACCGACTTCAACATATGTTAACACAAAAATTTGTACCTTGACATTGGTATGTTTATATTTGTTTTTGACATTTCCTGACGTCTCCAATCTCTGGAGAAAGCACATGCATACATACGCAATGTAGCATGCTCTATTAGCGAAAACCGTTTTTAACACGCTTTTATTAGGTCGACCTGTATGTAACTATGTAATGGAATCTAAGTTAACTAATTTAACCATCTTCCAAGGATCGTGGCGTCATGAAAATTGGCAGCTGTATGTAGTTCTGATGACAATACAATAATATGGTACTGTCGAACTGATCTGATGATGGAGTCGGAAGATATGAACTGGAACTTCATGATGGAACATCGTATCATAGCTGTGTTTGGACTTGTTAGAAAGGTCTTGGAATGAACTTTGACCACGATTAGGTTTCAAGGTCTGGTGATGAAGCCGGAAGATAGGCACTGGCATTTCATGATGGAATATCGTATCATAGGCCGTGTGTAAGTGAATATCGTATCATAGCCCAAAAGCGTGTTTTTAGGGTTTTTTAATATGTCACAAGTCAAAATGGCCACGCAACTCGAGCTATGACCGGTCTAATGCCGTTTCCTCACGTTGGCGAATATTCGTGTCCCAAATGGGTGTAAACAATTATTAGGAAACATAGGTACCTATATGGAAAACTCCTATAGGAGATATCGTCACCGTACCGAATATGAGCTGTGGTTGTCAGCCTGCGAGCAGCGCTTGCGCACTCTGCGCATCCCTCCTAATTTTGACAGCTCCGAGCTGTCAGCTGGCTGTCTTTTTTTTCTTTGAAAATCCGGAAGCCAGTAATTCCACGCAAAATTTTCGAATCCCTCGAAAATTTGTTTGTAGAAGGTGTGTGCAAGCATACTACTAATATATAACGGTAGCTAATTCAATGGCCGGCTTTTACCGTAGTGGGGGGAGAAATAGAGCTGATAATTAAATAAATACGGATATAACACGTATAATACGAAAAACGCCGATCGAACATTCGCCAAGGTGTGGAGGCGGCATAACGCAATACGATTTACAAATAGCGAGCGGGGTTTTTTCTTTCTTTAATTAGGGATTCAGTAGGATCGGTTGCGTTTCTTCGTGAACTAACATCGGAAAATGGATCGTGCGGACAGGGCAGTGCGTTAGAGCGGAATGTAAAACGAACGATTGTATCTTTCCCGCACAAAAACTACCTGCGGAACATAAAACCATCGGAATTAGTTTGATTAATCTGCTTTATGTTCGATTGGTAGTTTTATGCTGGAAAAGTGACCACCTTTTCATTTTATATTCTGTTCTTTAACGTATTGCCCTGTCTCGCTGGCATGAACTAATCCGATGTTACGAGTAGTTCACGAATTAACTCGGGCTCTGTATAGATTACTAGCTGACCCGTGCCCACTTCGTTGGGCGGTAAACATTTTTACTTGTAATGAAATTATGAGTGTGGTCTTTTAGTGCCGTGTGCTATGATTTATTTCCTGACTGCCAAAAGGAGGGTTATATTTTTACTGCATATGTATGTATGTATTTGCATGCCGATTTGGCTATATTAACGGGTTTCAAATGAGTGAATGAAATGATTATGATTGAATAAATTATGTATATTTTAATTGTTCAAAACTTCTCTGTATACTATATTAGATGTAATGTTATTATTTGGTACCATTCTTTCAGGAGTTCCAACCCGAGATACGGTCGCGGTTCCATACCTATGTCGTATTATCTATTTAACCATTTATGCAGTAAAAGGAAAATTATATGCAGTAAAAGGGAAAAGTCTTTTGTTTTAAACACTTGAGACAATAAATTTACTTATTTTGATAAGAATTCATAATTGTTGATAATATGACCAATAAACATGACCTAACGATTTAAATTATTTTTTTAATATGAAAAACTACTTTTTGTGACCTAAATATAAATGTTAGACATATGCTGTCGTTGACTTTTTTGTAGGCATTATTAATCTCTACAATTTTTATCTAGAACTCAATCATATATCTCTCATCGTTAAGACAGCGTTCGAAACCTTTTCATTCGACCGTTTTTTCTCCGACTTACTTTGCAAATCCGACTACCACGAAAAAGTCTTTAAATTTTTCGAAATAATATATAGCCACTAGCACTCACAAATAATGTGGCTTTCTATTAGTAAAAGAATTT
This sequence comes from Micropterix aruncella, assembly GCA_944548615.1. NCBI lineage: Eukaryota > Metazoa > Arthropoda > Insecta > Lepidoptera > Micropterigidae > Micropterix > Micropterix aruncella. The sequence continues at coordinate 30,270,902 of OX155963.1, forward strand.
TCAAAATCGGTTCAGTAGATCCAGAGACGACAACCTCACAAACTTTACCTCTTTATAATATTAGTATAGATTACCGGACATAGCCGTGAGCTTGTCAGACTTTTTCGATTATATTGGAATGCTGCCAAGACCTCTCGTTGAACGTGAAGCTTATTTTAAAAGTAAGAACTCTACACGACATAATTAATTTGTTTGCTGTGTTTTTTTGTTTATACCCTTTATTGTGTTTCACAATGGGCGGTTTTATTGTCATACGAAAATCTCTTGCAACTAACCCTACTATGAAGTGTTTATATGTATGTGTCCGTGTAACATGTGTGTAAGTGTGTGTCTTGTTAAATTGCATTCGATCGACATAATTGAAATGCGATTCCGTTACTTTGAACCTAACGGAAAGAGAAGACCCAGCCGGGAATCGAACCCGGAACCTTACAATGTAACATCAGGCGACCTAACCACTATACCACCGGATCTTCTATAATACCTGTTATTTACGTTTTACCTTTTGCTTTGCGTTTACCTATTGTTTTAGTTTTAACCTATTGATTATGTGTTTAACCCGCCGTAGGTCGCGCTCAACTTTTGTAACAGGGTTGGTCACCTGGGGTCAGCCAATATCCCCAAAACTAAACATGTTGTTTTATAAAATCTATGGCGTTCTTTAAAATATTTTATAGAGTATAAAGAACTAAAAATCACAAATATTAATAAAAGAAATGTTAATTTATAATTTTTATACTCATCAAAACTACACAGGAGCTTTTTGGCGTATTTTTTATTGGAATTTAAAATTAAAAATATTAAAAATAAAAAATAAATCAACAAAAACTTTCATCCTAACAAAATAAAATCTTCATAAAGTAGACAACTATATGAGATCATAATACTTATACCATACCATAAAAAAAAAAACAAAAAACAATGGTCTTAAAGTTACCATTTTGTATACTGAGATAAATTTTTATGGCGATCTATGATAACAATTATTAAAAAAAAATTATAAATCAACCAACACTTTACTTCTAACAAAAATTAAATCTTCATAAAGTAGATAACGGTATGATATCATAAAACTTATAACTATTCAAGAAAATCCATTTACTAAAAATTACAATTAGTATATACCTACGCTCAGATACATTCTTTACACATATTTTTGAAGTACCTAGGGTACACATTGTTTTTAGATTTTTTACATTTGTAACCATTTATTCGAAAATAGCAATTTCCAAGCTTTTTCAGCAGTTTCTGCTCTTCTACATATGAGTTTAGGTCCTGGCAAATGGGTCACAATGTTCTGACTCTGAGTACGACATGTTGCAGGTGGCGGCGGTTGCTACTTCCATTTGTAAATTACTTCTGTCCTACCATTTATCAATTTTCTGTGCACCACGTAACACTGTCAAGTTTGCAAATAAGATAAGGGAACGTCATCGTCGCTACTTGAAGCAATGTTTTGATTCTCCGTGACAGCTTCTGGTTCTGAATCGCATTCTTCTTCTGTATCAGATCCATGCTCACTTATTTGAGGCTCAATTTCATCACCACCATCCTCATCACTTCCTCACCAACCACATCTTAATCTGACTCTTTTTCCAACCATCTTCTAATACAATCCTATTGTGCCAAATTCATTTTTCACTTCTAATAATAAGTACACTTTTATAACATCGTTGATCGCGTGGGGTCAGCTGACGCCCGCGCGCGAAAAATACGTCCGTAGTGTTCAAGCGCAAGGTGCAAACACTGATCATATAAATAGGCGCAAACTGAAAGATGGCGCGTTTGTGTCACGTATTCAGACGTTGTAGGAAGGCAGCTAGAGTTTGAATGCAATAAAAAAATGTATTTAAAATATTAAGAAAATAAACTTTTGACGGGCGTTTACTCACCCCACGCGACCAACGGCGGGTTAACGAATTGTGTAACCAAATGTGTTTTTTTTTAGAGAAAGTATTATAAATGTGATAAAATCATCATGTCTACACATCTCTGATCTCAAAGAAACTGATTCTAATGACACTTTAAGGTCCTAATGAAAATACAACATTTTTTGTAAATTTTTGGGTATATACACTATCGCTCAAAAGAATGTGGGCACCCTCTTTTAATAGTACTGATTATACCGTTTTTCTTGTACATGTTTATAAAAATAAAATAAATCATTATGACAAAGTATTAATAGTCAACTTAAGAGTTTTTACAAAAGTCACATAATAAATAATATATACCACAATAATAAAAATCACAATTAAAATCACTGAATACAATAAAAAGTATCAAAACAAATAGTAGGGCTGTGTCGACTAAAGCGGGCGAACCCGTCACCCAGGCTTGTATAACGATATGTGATCTTTCAGCCGCGGGATGAACATAGAAGACTTAGAGACAAGACAATCTACTGTCTAGCTCCGCCAACAAGCCCATTAGAGGCCAACGCCTTACGGCGAGGCACCAGGAAAGGTACCTAGCAGGATGCCCCTCGCCCCCTAACTACCAGTTTTGGTAGGATAGAATCAACAGATCAAAATAAATTAATAGTAAAAAAAAAATAAACACACGCTTTTATAAATGCACGTAAAAACCAAAAAAAAAATCTTTATACACTCTCCATGTACAGGTCTATATACATTTTATACAGACACCTATGTCAATATTTACACTATTTACACTCAATATTTACAAGTCAATATATAATAGGTTTGTTATAACCTTGATACCTGATCGTGTTCAAAGTCCATTACGTGACCTTTCTCACAAGTGCAAACACGACTATGATACGATATTCCATCATGGAATGCTAATTCCTGTCTTCCAGCTTCATCATCAGACCTTGAAACTTAATCGTGGTCAACGTTCATTACAAGACCTTTCTAACAAGTTATTCTGGGGATGGTTGGGTACAACTCACTAAGCGTAAGAAGAGATTGGCTGTCAATCTGCCACATATATAAACTGCTTAGGGGGTTCGTTGATAATCCGACCATCCTTAGAAGTTTCGGTCTATTCGTACCCGCCAATTACTACCGTGCTAGGACTCATGTATTGTTCGCGTTACCGCGAGCTAGAACTAACATCGTTCAACACTGTTTCACAGTGCGGACGCTTCGTACCCTAAATGCACTATGTTCGACTGAGCCAGAATTGGATATTTGGACGGTGAACTTAGCATAACTGCAAAGTATGGTAATGGCATTTCTTAGCAATCAAGTAATTAGATAAATATGTAGTATATCAATTGTTAAAAAGGAGTAACTAGTATAATAAGAAAGGTTAGATAAACATTAGGTATACATATGTAAGTATAATCGTTTAATATTACGCTCTAACGGATGTCTCCGTCTCGTTTGCTATAGTCTAGAATAATGATTTATATATTAGAATAATAATGATAGTAATAGTAATGGAGTAGAGTATTAATAATATTATTAACAGTAGAATTATAATAATAGTCTATAGTAGAATAATAGTTATAATTTAGAATAATAGCCTAGAAAAATAATTAACGATTTGGAATCATCTGTAAGGTTAATTACGTTTTGGGAAATAAATAAATAAACACGGCTATGATACGATATTCCATCATGGAATGCCAGTGCCTATCTTCCAGCTTCATCATCAGATCTTGAAACCTAATCGTGGTCAAAGTTCATTCCAAGACTTTTCTAACAAGTCCAAACACAGCTATGATACGATGTTCCATCATGAAATTCCAGTTCATATCTTCCGACTCCAACATCAGATCAGTTCGACAGTACCATATTATTGTATTGTCATCAGAACTACATACAGCTGCCAATTTTCATGACGCTGCGATCCTTGGAAGATGGTTAAATAAGTTACCTTAGATTCCATTACATAGTTACATACAGGTCGACCTAATAAGAGCGTGTTAAAAAATCAACGTATGTAGGTCAGGTATCAGTGGCGTACCTATACCATCTGAGGCCCGTGGCAAATTCATTGGATGGGGCCTTTCAAGTAAAAATTCTCCCAGTAAAGGAAGCTCTCTCAGGAAAAAAATGGTGTTTTAAACTTGAAAAAACAATTTTTGAAACATAATTTATGTTTAATTATATAAAAAAAAAATATCCAAATAATTAAAAAAACCCTTCGTCAGTTTTTTCAAAAATCCCATTTTACAACACTGTTAAAACCGGGGACCCCCGTCTGTTCGGGGTTTCATGGCATTTTGCCAGCCCTGCCACTCTATAGTTACGTTACTGTCAGGTATGCTATTCAATTCATATTATTATTATTTTTTTTATTTAAAAAAAAGATGTAGCCCAAAGTTACTGGTTAACGTTAATAGTTTAAGGAATTAAAAACATTTCACTTATAGGAAGCATGTGTTGATTACAGGTTTTGTTTAAGAAACCTTTATAGAATATTGAAACTGTCATTTGTCTATGGCACATTACAGGGATTGCACGCGGTCTAGCAATTAGTTTGGGTTTATTGTTAGTGTTTGTTTTACTTAGAATAAGTATTTATCCTAAACGCCCTTGTTTTACTTAAGTATTTTATACTTATTATGTGTCATATTTTTATTATGTATCTCTTAGAATCTCTTGGTTTACTTATTCTACGGTCCTTGTTTTACTTATTCTGAGAGAGAGAGAGAGTGACGGAAACAGATGTCATATGCGAAAATGGCACCTGAAAGGGATACTCTGAGTCTAATTGACCTTAATCGTCCGTCGCGCCGGACAAAAGAAGTCTCCGGGCGGCTCCCTCCAAATTGGTCAAATTGGACCTGAACTTGGAGAATGAGAAGGCTTTTATACAAAAGGGAAGTGGAGTCGAAAGCGCAATTCGGCCTGTTGCAATTATTATTGTCGATGCACGATATTGCCTAGCGATCGCCAAAATTAGGTACACGATTAGTCACAAGGAAGAAAGTATGTGACGTTAATGAAAATTGGGCCAAATCACAACTAGAGCCTTCAAACTAATTATTCGCAAGAAAATTATTGACAGGAAATGACGAAAGAAACGTACAAATTAATCATCAAAAGAGATCGCAATCAAAACAAAGTATAACTAGAGATCCTACACGTTGTAGGGATAACAAAGCCCCTAATAGTCACAAATGAAAATAAAAAAACACAAAAGGAAAGAAAAATAAAACAAAGGAGGAGATGAAATTGACGAAAGGAGCACTTCTGACGAAAAGGAGAGACCTTGCCTAAAAGATGGTGCTTGATGCAGTGCTTGAACCGCATGTATCCACACATAAACCAATATCGGCGAAAATCTAGTCATATGTATCGCACATTTTGAAAAACCTAGTTCCGGCTTTGACAGGTGGAAGAAGGCTTATAGATAGTAATTTCCTTAAGGAGCATATACGTTAAGCTGTTGTACAAAGTTTGAACATTATAAATAGGATAGAAAACGAATTTACCGCGTGAAATTTGTAGGACCCGACGTTTCGGTGACGTTGCAGCCGCCGTTGTCTAGGGTAGCCGCAGCAGTCTACCCTAGACAACGGCGGCTGCAAAGTCACCGAAACGTCGGGTCCTACAAATTTCACGCGGTAAATTCGTTTTCTATCCTATTTATAATGTCAAACAACCGCGATAGTCTTCGATTTTAAAGTTTGAACACTTTAAGATGTCGACTAAAACGTGCAAACCCGTCACCCCAGAAAGTTTTAACGATTATGATCGTTCTGTCTCAAACTAGGGTTGTCGACTGCAGCGGGCGAGCCCGTCACCTCAGAAAGTTTTAACGATTAGTCGTTCTATCTCCCTGGAGTGAGCGCAGAAGACTTGAGGACAAAACAGTCCACCGTCAAGCTACGCAACAAGCCCGTAAGAGGCCAACGCCTTAACCGCGAGATAGCCAGGAGTGTTACCCGGCGGGCTTACACTCACGCCCTTACTTCCAATTTTGACCAGATTTACTCCAGTCTCTCGATTTGTTACGAGTTCGAGGTCGCTTGCGCGGTCCTCTCCCTTACGAAGCGGGGAAACGGTGTATACCGAATCTATCGCGGACCACAGCGTCCTTTGCCCGGCTGTTCACCCAGGATCGGATAGCCGATGGTCGTTTCAAGAGCAGTCGCCGTAAGGTCCGCAACCACCCCCGCTCTATAGGAAACAGTACTGCTTCCAGACTCCCCCGACTGTTAGTCAGAGTGCACAGTCGATTGGCTTACGCCGCACGGTGCGCAGACCGTCCAGGAGCGCCAGAAGGTTGATTCCCAGGGGAAACTGACCATAAGGCCAGAGTCCTACCCAGGCTCGCACTTCATGCGTGGAGGCCGTCGGATAGGTGTTGACCCGTGAGTGTGACTAACCCTGAACAGAATGGGTCTTCGTGGCCAACTCAGCAAGGGCCCATTAACTCCCGATCTGCCTCCAGTGAGGTGAGCGTAGAAGACTTTAGAAAGATGCAAACCTACCGCCTAGCAAAGCCACGAACCCGCCAGAGTCCAACGCTTTACGGCGAGGCACAAGGAAGGTAACGCAGCGGGCTAACTCGCCCCCTGTTTTGACAGGATATTTCCGTCTGGAATTAACCTTCAGTATACCTTCGTCCTCCCGACTGTTATATTACAGCGGTAATTCAAAATGAATTTATCGCGGCCCTGGCCGCCTTTGCCCGTCATACCACTCGGAATCGGGTGGCCGATAGGTCGTTTCATGAGTCATATGACAACATGTGAACATACACCCCTGCTGCTTAGGAGACCGTATATTTCCATAGCCTCCAAAGTCCGTCAGTAATTAGTCAGAGTCCACGACCGATTGGCTGGCGCCGCACGGTGCATCAACCGTCCAGTAGCGCAGGAGGGCCTTCCCCCAGGGGAAACTGATCCACGAGCCGTGAGATCTGAGACGCGTGAGTCCTTCCCGTAGTAGTCCTCGCTTGAGGAAGCTGAATCGTGAGTTAGGCCGACCCGAAAACACATTGGATCTTACGGCCCAAGTTGCACGAAACCATTCGCTACCACAAGGCTTGAGCAATCAGAATCATTCAAACTGACTTTGTGAAGTGTCACTATCTGGAAGAGCGCGTCTGCCATTCAGACTTAGCTCACTGTGGTGGGCCAAAATATCCGAGCAAGACTTACGCGGCTCGCGAATCCTATACTGCATAGTTCTGTAACTGTTCTATGGTTCAGATCTATATAACAATGGTTCTGTAAAGGTTCAGATCTATTTGAAGGGTAAACCCTCAAGAGCAATCTCTCTGATCCTGAAAAGCTACTTTCAGTTTCAGATCACCTAGTCGCCGCAATGCTAATAGGACACGAGGGACAATCCTAACTCACCATTTTTGAAAACTAGCTAAAAGATAAACACTATTATTCTGTAAGCTTGAAAATTCAGAATAACCTCTTTATAGGTATTTTTTATATTTGATTCTAAGGTGAAAAATCCTATCTGATGCCGAAAATCATCAGGTCTCTCATTATTTATTCCTAATTCTTCCACAAATTCGCAATTTGTTATGACGATTTGTTATATAATAATGATTCCGTATTAGTAGGGTTCCACATCAGTTGCTTTCAGTTTTTGTTAAAACACAGCTATACATCTACAACTTCTTTACAATCCTCTTGTTCAAAACCCTACTGAAAAGTCTAACTTTTCTTTTCTTCTATCTGCCTCCTTTCGACGATGTATCTGCTCTAGTATTACTGAAAATGTTCCACCTTCATTTTCCTTTACTTCAGTCTTCCTTATCAAGGAAACATGAAAAGACAGATAAATCACAGTTCTAAGGAACTTTCTTTGTAAGATCTCTAGTTCGTTACTGGATTTAGAGAAAAGAGGATTTCATTATTGATCGCTGGTTTAGTTCGCTCACCGTCGCAGAATAACTGTCCGTCATCATAAGCATCACATCTTCTGCATTTAAATTTGTGGAGCAAGATTACATTGAGGAGCAAGAATCGACCTCCATAACCCTGAGCTCTGCTCGCCGCTGAATAGCGGCAATTTGAAGTGTTCTTTTTAATATTGTTTTGTTTTTAAATATTTTTACTCATGTTTTCTATTTTTACTCATTGTTTTTGTGAATATTCTTTTAAATTGTGTTTTCTACTTATGATTTTTACTTATTTTAACCTATTAATGTAATGTTTGAAGGATAGGGTTTAGCCATATCCTTCACCCTAATTTGTATTTATCCGCACAGACCTCCTCTGTGCCGATTGTGCGTAGATTAGGCAAAATAAAGAATTTAGAAACATCACTTCTTTTTAGTTTATAGTTTTAACGTATTCTATATATATAGCCCTTCTTATATGTCACAAAGTGTACGAAGTTGTGAAACGACATTTAAAGTTGTAAATGTACTCATTTAAAGCATTTTTTATCCAAATTTTAAGTAATATTGTTAGGTATTATTATTTTACTCTGTTTTTTAGCAATTTAAATTATTTAGATTATTCCTATTTGTACACCATTTTTATTTATTACTAGCTGACCCGGCGAACTTCGTGCTGCCTAACAGTCAATGAATGTCGTGTTACAGATTAGCTGAATTTAATTTATGATTTTATGAAAGTAATACAATGAATACACAATAAATTTTAAGTTCACTACTTCATTAAGATAATAACATAAAAAGAAACATAAAAGTACAAAAATGAAGTATATCAATTGCGTGTCAGCAAGACATAATTGAATTAAACTATATACATATTGTGCAGCATGGGAGGCACTCGGTTTAATTCTCTTCATGGAAGCACCTTGTGATATACGACATTTTTTGTTTTTTTATCGGGCGCAAGAACAAATAAAGCGGATGATTATCCGACACATGACAACGTACAACTGACCATGAGAAAAACACGGATTTACATTTTGTATGGGAAAATGTTTTTCTTTTATTTCAATTTTTCGTCAATTTTCTAATTTTTGTTTTTAATAGTTATTCTGCTATTCGAGACGGAGACAAATACAACAAATCAAAAACCATGAAAATCAGTCCAGCCGTTCTCGAGTTATAAGTGTTTGAACAAACCCGACTTTGTTTTATATTATATATATATATATATATATATATATATATATATATATATATATATATATATATATATATATATATATATATATATATATATATATATATATATATATATATATATATATATATATATATATATATATATATATATATATATATATATATATATCTATCAGCTGAATATTGATCGCAGCTTCTTTATATCGCACCTTTAGAAAATAAAAAACGAAATTCGAAATTTTAAATTCTTCCATCTGTCAAGTAGCTCGTCTTGTCTTGTTATTTCCCCTGAAATAATAGGAAATTGAGTGAGTTTACGTATAAAGAAGGATTGTAGCTTAATTTTTGAGATAATTGGATGAAGGGTGAGCGTTTACTAGTTGAAAAATGGGCCCAACTTAAACCTACTCCTCTTTCCGCAAGTGAGAGGCATTCATCATTCTCGTTAACACCTAAAGCATTCCCGAATCCGATCAAGGGAATCCTTCGTCACGATGTAAGTGGCTTTTATAATTATTTACTTTATAATCATCTTATTGATCAATTCTAAAAAGAATATATACACAAAACTATCAAATATTTCAATATATATATATATATATATATATATATATATATATATATATATATATATATATATATATATATATATATATATATATATATATATATATATATATATATATATATATATATATATATATATATATATATATATATATATATATATATATATATATATATATATATAGTTTTTTTTTAATTTTAATTTTTCTTCAATTTTCCAATGTTATTCTGTTTCTATTCTGCTATTCGGGACGGGGACAAATACAACAAATCAAAAACCATGAAAATCGGTCTAGCCGTTCTCGAGTTATAAGTGTTCGAACAAACCCGACTTTGTTTTATATATTTATATAGATATATAAAACAAATATGTATGGGATTTTTTTTTAAATAAATGTAGGTATGGGAAAATGTTTTTTCCAGTATTTTATTTTTTCGGAAAATTTAATTTTATTTTTTTGGAAACAATATGTATGGGAAAATGTTTTTTTATTTTATTTTTTCGTTTATTTTCTAATGTTTTTAATAGTTATTCTGCTATTCGGGACGGAGACAAATAAAACAAATCAAAAACCATTAAAATCGGTCCAGCCGTTCTCGAGTTATAAGTGTTCGAACAAACCCGACTTTGTTTTATCTATATACATAGATTTATAAAACAAAATCTTTTAAATTTCACATTGATTGACCAGCTAATAAGGATTAATAATTATTACTAGTGTAGACATTCTTTCAAAATTATGTTCTTTTCTCTACTTAGTTCTTATATAGGTTATATACATATTTATAAAAAAATTATAGGTGGTTATAGCATAGATAGGTAATATTAAAATGGGATCACAAGTTTTTGGCATATCAAGTTGTCAGTTTATTTCCACTGTATTTTTGTTTATGACATTTTATTTGTATTTCTTGTCCATTTTACTGTAGATTATCGTGAATTACAAATTAAATTTAATAAATTATCCGTTTTGATTTCAAATTTTGGATCTCTAAATTAAATAATAAATAGCAATTTAAAGTATGAACTATGTAAGCCATTGTGAGTATTATAGTAGATGTGTTTCTTACGCGTCATATTTTATTTCAATAAAATAAACTTCTTGATATGAAAGTAAAAATAAACACCTATCCTCCAGTAACATATAGAAAGAGCAGTTTTTTGCCAAGTAAGTTGCATCCAAACAGTCCTAACGACTATACCCTCCGAAGCAGGTACACAACTACAAACAGGGCGAATAAAATTAATAGGTCCCGATGCCGAAACGGTGGAAAAAACGCATTTCGCGCTAATTTTCTGCACGCAACGGTCCCGAGTCGCCATTGTACACAAACTTTTTGTGCTGCTTCATTTATTATTTTCTCCGGGAGAGTAACAAAAGAAATTTTGGGAGCGTTTAGGATGGGCCCAATCATCTGTATCGAATTATTATTGTTAAACATGAATTGTTTCATTGAATATAGTGAGCCAAATTTCGAAGAGTGGGTAGATTAGCTTATTTTGCCTCATGATAGTTACCAGAATTATGATATATTTTCTTTGTTACTACAAAACTGTAACATTACAATGCAAAGAAAGGACATAGTTAGTATACTTGTATCTCCTAAACAGACAGAGATTGTTCTAAGGGAACTTGTCCTGTCACCAGAAATAAACTTATTAATTGAAATTTACACAATTGAAATTTAAAAATAACATTTTCTTAAAATCAACCAACACCGTCAAGCATAAAATTATATAATTTAACCATAAGTAATAAGCACATAAGTATAACAAATAAATATTTATAAAATTAACAAATTTAAATAGATTGTACAACAAATTCCAGAGTGAGTTAGGAAAACAAAAAAAGGCAACAATCTCGTTTGACAAGAAGATCGAAACAAACAAATTTTGCAATACCACTCAGGAAATCCGCTTTTGGCCAATCCAGTTTCTCTTATCTTGCCCCCAAATTTTATAATTGCCTACCGTCAAGCATTAAAGATATTAAAATTTCATATACTTTTAAAAATAGTTTGAGTGCCTACCTCTTAAATTGTACAAATGCAGATCTTGAACACCTTATTAGATAATTAAATCCTTATAATAAAAACATAATAGTATATGTAGTAATATAAATTGAAGACTTCTAAATTTAATTTAATTTTTATTTATTAATACATAATAATACTTATTAATACATATATAAATATATATTAATTTTTATCATGTTTTAAAATAAAATAATAGGTTATTGAAAATTTTCATTACATTTTCTTACGAATTTTTAAATAGGTAATTAAGATATTTCTGTTACATTATGTATGATTTTGTTTATTTATGTAAATATAATATTATAGATTTCTTAATATAATTAAAATAAATTGTCTACCTTGGAAAAGATTGAATCTACTCACAATTTGAAATCAATAAATAATTTGTATTTTATAATTTGTAATATAAAATATCTAAATACATATTATATATTTATCTAAAAATATCAAACTAGAAATATAAATATTCAGATGTATAGGATTCTCATTTGAATGAAATATCTCGCAGTCGTGTATTTGTAGTCCTTTGTCTAGTTTAGGTTGTGTTCGCCCATCTATACTATTAGTCGTGTATTTGGTTTGGTCTATTTTAAATATGATTAAATACTAATTTACCTTGTTGTCTATATTTATTTATTCAAGAAATTATTACTATAAAACATTGATTAGCTTACAAAAATAACAGGAACCGAATGGAAAAACCTTAACCTTTTACGTATTTGTTTCTGTCATCAAACTGGGACTAGCCCGTTCTAGGGTGGACAGGACTCTAATATTACAATCAAGTTTGCTTGATTGCTTGATTGCTTACAAATGTACAAGTTTTAGTAAAAAGCTAATAGAACTAAATTGCCCTAAAATGTGGTCTTCAGAATAAAATAAAATAAAAAAGTATACCTAATAATAAAAAAATATTAAAAATGAGTATAATAAATAAAATGCAATTCCATTATATAATCGGCAATAAAAATAATATAAAATTCGATTAAATAATATAAATAAAGTTATATGTGAGAAAAGGAAGAAACAGTCATTAATATTTAATATATGTTAAGTAATATAGGATTTAATATAAAAATACCCAGTCAAAAAAGTACGACACCCAGTCGTTGTTAAAGTCAAATAATTTTTGGTAGTTAGTTCAATGTTAAAATATACTCAACATACATGTTTAATATTATGTTAATATTTGTGCACCTAAGTTTTATTAAACTATTATTTCTAACATTTGATGTGTGGTTAGTCTGTCATGAAATATAATTACAATAATTTTCCTATTTACACTATAGTTACAAATTCGGCAGAATATATGTTTTAACTGCCTTATAGATCTTGCTATGGAAAATTTCACTGTTGGATACAAAATTGATAGATATGTCTTTACCGAGAAATAAAAACACTAAAGAAAATTACTATTTGTTATTACTGTGATGTTATTGATATTACTGATATATTTGATATTACTGTGATTACTATATGAAACCGAATCGTACTGAAACATAGTAGAAATCAAAAACAACGCTTTATTTAAAATTTGCGGTACAGGTGACCACTTGCATGGGAACGTACAATTGACAAAACTCTTTGGATACGAGTAGGTCTAGTTAGGACACGTCTTTCCAAAAATATGCGGCCTGGATGGACTTGTCGTTCGCCTTTTGTAGGTCCTGGTGTGTGATGGGGGTTCACAACTGCGCGCAGCGTAGGAGGTGGTATTCATTCTGCAGCAGTCCTCAGTCTGTTCAGAATACACCAGGTGGTATGGGGGGGGGGGGGAGCAGACCCCGGTGCTACACTGAGAAAAATATAACGATGTAATACATGGAAATACGCATGTTTCATGTTTCATGTTTCATTGTTGATTACGCATATAAATCGGACTAAGGTCCATACGTATAAATTAAAATGACGCGTACATCGATATATTACCTAGATACAATAGCCTTCAGATACAAATAGGTTGGCTCCATACTTTTTGATCGTAAATCATGTGACAGAGAGAGCAATAAATTGAACAGTAGGCGAGAGAATAGCGCGCTAATATGCTTCAACGCAGCTCTCGCACCGGAAACGGTCGGCTGTCTGCCAACGGACTGCGACCAAACTACTACTGGACGGCTTTCAGTAGTGGTTTTAAAGAGGTCATTTTCGAGCGCGAAATGCCCATCTAGGGGATCATAATATATCGATAGACGCGTGACGGTAGTTACCGTGCCGTAATGTTATTTCATGTTATTTCATTACGTCGTGACCTTGGGATCTCGCTTCTAACATGACAGCACAGTTGTAATCGGACTCATAAATCATGTTGAAACTACAGTATACTGTTATTTCCGTATTAACCGTACGGAAAATGTTGATGATACATTTGAGTAATGAAGTTTCAACAAAATTCCTTGTAATTCAACAAAATTGCGATTGCAACATCGTTATTCTGAATGAAACAGTAATAACAAAACGGATAAATCCAATATTTTCTCAGTGAATCTCTTCCGTAACATCCTCGCCAATTGAAGCCCTACATTGAGTGGTGCGATTCGAAGATTGACTGTCTTGGAGCGTTTGTGGGCGGCTCAAGAATGACCTTCGCGATTTGAGTCGATTGGGGAGTGGTTCTTGCCAGTGAAGTGAGTATTTTGGGTGGTCTGTCACCTTTAGGCGTTCAGAATCAGCCAGAACATCACGTGGTATTGCAGGGGGAGCGCTGCCGATGAACGTACAAAGCTTTTCGACGACAGTAGGTTTGGAAACGAGCTAATATTAGCATTTTATATCGAGCTATATCCGCAGCATTTGTGCTTTGCGTATATCTACGATTCGGTCATTACCAGGAGGGAGAACGTCGTAAATCGTAATTTAATCAAATCTTGTAAGTTACGACGTTCTGCGGCCAGTGGGCAGGATCCTGCAGTGTGGAAGTCCCTTTAATTTACTGCACATTTCGCCGAATTTATTAGGAATATCAATTTATGTACACTAAATCTAATCGCTTTTGTGAGTACCTCGCTTCACAAATTAATATTTAATAACAAATTTTAACGTAACCCCATCAGAGAGTCAACGTTAATTTAATTATTTCTTCCCTTTCATCGGAACGCAATATACCCCTGATTCTAATGATTTGTAATAGTAAGTCTAATTAATTATAATTAGTGAAGTAAATATTGTCGTGTCTCATTTACCAGGTCCAACAAGCGGTCCTCAACAGATCAGGGCCTTCGGTTTAGGACAAAGACCTTTCCTCGAGGGAGCACCTTTTGGTCCGTTGCGGGACTTGAGGGAGCTGCGCGATTTGGACTATCGACGGAAAGGCTCCTTACCTTGCACTCAAACTACAACCTCATCACAAGACTGCCACGAGTACAAGACGAATGCCAATCTGCAACTAGGGGGTGAGTCACACTTCTCATTTTTTGACAAAACTTTAAGCAATTATGATAATTGACATATTATCTATATGAAAATCATGACATTAAAATAGGATCACTGGCAACAGCTTTTGGCATATTATGTTAACAGTTTTTTGCTACTGTGTTTTTGTCTATGACATTTTAATTGTAATTGTACCGTTAACAATTTAGCAGCAAGCAGTTAACATTTCGATGGCTTACGTCAACTATTTTTGGGCGCCGTTTATTTAACTACTGTTAGTTGCATTAAATGCCTCAAAAGCACTATTTTGAGCGGTAAAACACCAATTGCGCCGACTGCCAACCAATCGTTGCCCAGCGTGCATTTGTCTCGATCGTCTTTTTTGTGTTGTCGCGTGTTTAGTATTTTATTGCGATAGTTTTTCTGTTAATATGACCATTGGTTCGAATTATTATATTCGAGTATGGATTTTGCTTATAATACCGATGATTTTGGTTATTTCCTGAATACTGGGTCGAATAGTCAAAAATAAAAACAACAATAAGGACTGCAATAATAATATAAAACAATAGCCACAACGATAGTAAATCAAAGCACTTATAGACGAACCTCAAAATTGTGACAGTTCTCGCTAACGGCCGAATAACGAAACCTAACGTAGCTCGGTTAACCAACGGTTGAGGCAGTTAACCAACGTTAGCTTAACATCGTGTGATGCCATCGAACTAAGGATTTAAGCATGGTTAGTGCTGTTAACCGTGAGTATCTTTCTTAACCGACGTTGGTACAAGTCGCCTCATAAGTCGCCTAAAAGTACCAAAACATTCTCCATCGTAAAATAATTAAAAAAAGATATTTCTTAACTATCTGTTTTTTTTAAATTTTGACTTATGGGAAATGTGTAGTTTCTTAAAGCATTGCTATATTATTTACTTTTAGGACAATTCGTGTAAAATACAGAAATGCAATTACGCTCTTCAATTTTTCTGTATCTATCTTCAATTTACAATTATATCAACATCAAAAATATCATTGTTTACACTTGGCCCTGATAGTTTTCTGCTTGGCCAAGCGTATGATCCAAATTATTGCCTCGTTACCATTATTATTAAAATATGGATGATTTTCTACGATTCCTTTGTGTTATTTCACAATAATAATTAGCTACATACATTTTGAGGGAGATGACGTAATAAATTGCGCTTCTCTGATTACGCCTAGCAATTATTACTGAATGCAGTGATACGCTTTCGGCGTCGATTGATAAAATTTAATTAATATTACCTATTGGTGACTTTTTGAGTATCAAACATTACCTACTGGTGTAACGGCCAGGGAAGCAGCAAGTAGCTACAAATAATTGGCCGCCAGATTTAAATAAAAACCAAAGAAATCCAGTGCATAATAATAATATTATTATACTCTTTATTTGCACTTAATTATTGCACTCACGGGTCAACACCCATCTGGCGGCCTCCACGCATAAGTTTTTTCGTGTTTTCACAGTGTTAATATACTGTGGTATAAATTCGAATGCAGCCTTGGTTTTGCCTACGTCAGACAAACGATACGGCCCATAGCCACTCGAAAGATGGAACACATCTTAGCTGTTAAAAACGTTCAGCGAGAAAAATTGACGATCTGCAAATAAATATATAGTGGATAGCGAAACTCGCCACTGGGTGCAGTTTCAACATAACATGGTGCTATCCAAAAAACGATTTTACTTTCATCGCAATACCCGGGAAGCCATTGAAATAAGAAGAACCTCAAACTTCAATAGATACGACGGTTACAAACTCTCTTCTGCGCTGTACCCTCTTTTTAAAATGTCCCCAATGCCTAGACGTAATGCAGGATACAGTGAGTGTTGTGTGCACTACGAAATTTCAAAATTCCCGCGCGGTAATCACGCCGCCCTACCACCGTTATAATCTACGAAGTAACAGCAGGAGTTTGCTGCCTACACGCAGATGACAATTGGCAGCACTTTACCCTGGACAACGGCGGTCGCAACTTCGCCGATACGTCGGGCGTTAAATTCGTTTTTTTTTACTTTTTTGTAATAATAAAGTACTCCTTGGAAGAGTTCGATCCTCTCAAAATAAAAGCGAACAACTGATAACATTGCCGGGAGTGAATGGCCCTTGCTGAGTTGGCCACGAAGACCCATTCTGTTCAGGGTTGGTCACACTCACGGGTCAACACCTATCCGACAGCCTCCACGCATGAAGTGCGAGCCTGGGTAGGACTCTGGCCTTATGGTTAGTTTCCCCTGGGAATGAACCTTCTGGCGCTCACGGTCTGCGCACCGTGCGGCATAAGTCAATCGATTGCGCACTCTGACTAACAGTCGGGGGAGTCTGGAAGCAGTACTGTTTCCTATAGAGCGGGGGTGGTTGCGGATCTTACGGTGACTGCTCTTGAAAAGACCATCGGCTACCCGATCTGGGTGAACAGCCGGGCAAAGGATGCCGTGGTCCGCGATAGATTCGCTATACACCGTTTCACCGCTTCGTCAGGGAGAGGACCGCGCAAGCGACCTCGAACTCGTAACCAATCGAGAGACTGGAGTAATCTGGTAGCAAATGGAAGTAAGGGCGTGAGTGTAAACCCGCTGGGTGACACTCCTGGCTGTCTCGCGGTTAAGGCGTTGGCCTCTTACGGGTTTGTGGCGGAGCTAGACGGTGGACTGTTTTGTCCAAGTCTTCTGCGCTCACTCCTGGGAGATAGAACGAATAATCGTTAAAACTTCCTGAGGTGACGGGATCGCCCGCTGTAGTCGTCAACCCTAGTTGATAACATTGCTGCTCGTTTTCATACGAATAGGGAATCATAAAGCAATCGCTATTGGTGGCCACCGATCAATACATTACATAGCCGCATCTAAGTTTTACGATAATAACAGATCCATCGGTCATACTCTCCTTTCACATCTTAAAATCTCGTCTATACCCAATCATCACTTCCGCAGGCCTAATTACCATTGGGAGCGATCGCAAGAAGCAATAGAGCGAGCATAGGCTACTGTTCATCTATGTTTTTTGTTACTTCTTAGATGATAGTGAGATGGGAGAGACTTGAAACAACTGAGAGATGTGCGGGTGATTGAATAACCCTGTCGAGACGGCGTTTTTACTTTATAAATCTTTATTTTACGATTATATAATCTACTAATTATAGAAATTATACAATTTTGATTTTTAAATTTCAATGAATTGAGGTCAGTTTAAAATTCATTGTGGCTTTTCACATTTCTCGTATATTTTCTTCCGTTGCAATCGTGTTAAAGACGGCGGCGGTAATCGTCGGCCACGATTGTTAACCGAGAAAAACAATGCTTTGCGAAGCTTTGCAATATTTCGTTGTGTGTGCGTGTTTCGTTTGGTAGCCAATGGTTCTCGTGCAGTTTTCAATGGTCGACTCAACTCTCGGTTCAGCTCTTATCCAGAAGCCGCCTCGAAAGAGGGTTTACCCCGGGAAGGACTGCGTGCCCCAGGCTATCATGCTGTTGGATTAGTTTCCACTGGGGGATGATACTCGGGCGCTACTGGACGGTTTGCGTGCGGCACCGTGCGATGACAGCCAACCGACCATGCACTCCGATGAATGACTGTAGGAGTTGGGGAAAGACATACGGTTTCCTAAGCAGCGGCCACTCTTAAAATGAATCCGATCCCGAGTTCAGAGCCGGGCAAAGACGCCATCGTCCGTGATAAATTCGAACTGAATTGCCGTTAACACTAGGTAAAGGCCGCACAAGCGACTTCGAATTTGCGACCAGACTGAGGGACGGATAAATCCGGCCAAATCTGGTAGTGATGCGCGAGGCTGTCCGCTGGTTTCACTTACTAGTGTCTCGCGGTAAGGCGTTGGACTCTCACGGGCTGGTTGCGTAGCTAAACGGTGGACTGTTTAGTCTCCAAGTCTCAACATTCACCCCATGGTTGAAAGAACGATCGATATCGTTATACCTACCTAGGGTGGCGGGTTCGCCTGTTGTAGGTGACAACGCCATAGTGTGCGTGCGGTTCCATACAGTTGACTATCTTGGACCTGAATATCTTAACTTTCACTCCAGGGGAGATAGAATGACCGGATGTCGTTAAAACGAGGGGTTCGCCCGTTGTGTCACACTTCTAGATGTACCTTCATCGGTTGTGAACTCTAACTAATTGCTGAAGGAGTCTGGAGAATATGGATATATATTGTCTCCTAAGCAGCTGGGTAGATGTTGACCTGTCATTAACCACTCTTGAAATGACCATTAGGCTACCTTATCCTGAATTGAGCCGGGCAAAAGATGTCTTTGGTCCGCTATAGATTCAAATCGAATCACCGCTGAACATACGGCAGGTAGAGGTTCAGGAGGTTTGAGGAGTCGGGAGGTTGGATGTATCCTGATGGTTAATTCCAGACGAAGATATCTTTCCATAACTGGTAGTCAGGGGGCGAGGCTGCCCGCTGCGTACCTTTCCCGGTGCATCGCCATAAGGCGTTGGCTCTGACGGGCAGGTGGCGTAACAGTGGATTGTTTTTCATCCCGATTTTTCTGCGCTCACCTCGAGGGAGACAGAACGATAAATTTCGTTAAAACATTCTGAGGTGACGGGTTCGCCCGTTGTAGTTGACAGCTCTAGTTGTTGCACTTAATTATGATACAAACAGGCGAGCTTACTGCCACGTGGCAATGTCTTACAACTTACTTAATCATAGTGGTACATGCGCGCATTGTGAAAATAATGATTACGAAATTCAAAAAACAGAATGATCCATTATCGTTATGTCTCCTAAAACTTCCTGAGGTGTCGGGTTCGCCCGTTGTAGGTGACAGCTCTAGTTGTACCTTCATGTCTAGTTAAATAAAGGGTTCAGGTTTGGGGGTCAAAGGTCCTCAGTCGCCAAAACTACACGGGTGGCGGATGGTTGACTTCCGCCCCCATCCACCTCGCTGGAGCATTTAATATAGTGGCGAAATATTTTATCTGGCTTCTGAATTATGGCATTTTATTTTTTAGTATTTAAGTCTAACAACATACAGCTCATCTAACTATTTCAATCTATGTAAGAAATATCATATCCTCCCCTTGATTAAGCGACGTGAAACCGCGGACTTGACCTTTTTGTTAAAAATCACCTCCAATAATATTAACTGTTCCGACTTACTAAATAAAATTAATCTCCGTGTTCCTTCCAACCTCAATAGATTTAACCCTGCTCTTCGTGTTCCTTATGCTGGTACCAACTATAGGCAAAGTTCATTTCTGTGGCGAACAAGTGACAATTTCAATGATTTGATTAAACGATTTGACTTTGATCTATTCTGTACGAGTATTAACTCAGCTAGGCAGCGGCTGAACAGTGAATTCTTTAGCACTAATTTTTTAATATTTTTTTATGTATTTTTAACGGATAGCTTTAATTAAAAGGTCACATATATTTCTACAAAGTTACTTAAACGTGAAAACCTTTAATTGGCTCTCTGTTATACTACTCCGTCTTTTTGTTAAATTATAATTAGCTATTAGTTTTCCTAAAAATAAATAAATAAATAAAATAAATAAACATCCTCGAATGGCTTAGATGGCGCTACACAATAGGCGGTTTTGTGATTGTACTTGCGCACGCCCATTCTAATTCAGTTTCCATCGTATCGATTTCGTCCCCAGCGCCTGCGCCTGCGCGTCCATCGGCGCGGATAAGCACGATCGACAGCATCCGAGATGCTGGGTGCGTTGACTCCACGATCATTATCTCACGAAACCACAACGATGGCCGGGCAGGCGGCCGCGGCCAGCGATCACCCAACAAACAGAAACCTCATATTAATCGGTACCTCCACTACCCACCTGGGACGGACGCCATGTGGTTGTGCTCAGCAGCTACCACAGGTCGACCTTGTAATTGGGTTATGGTACCACATAATCGAATTAAGGTCGTAACTTACGTTCGCCATCGCCTCACGTGGAGGCGCTGCAGACAAGAATTCTTTTCCGAGATGAAGACGGTAATAGTTATTTTGAGCCCCGACGGAGATGATTAAAACCATTTCGCCTGCCCGGGTACGCTGTTTTCGGGATCCAATACAGCTGCGAAACCAGTTTAGTTCGATACCTGTAATACCTACCATATTTCCCAAGTTTCATTAGGAGCATTTCATGGGATACTGTGTCGGGAGCTTGCGCGGGGTCGGGAAGTACAGTAATACACTTTTTGTTGGCGTCTACATACCTAGTGATATGCTCTGACATTTTTAGTACTGCATCTTGTGTTCCCATTTTTGGATCTGAAGCCGTATTGGTTTTCGGATGACATGTGATTGGTTTCTAGATGATTACAGAGTTGTGTAATTACTATTTTTTCCAAAATTTTTGCTAAAGCATCAGGTACTGATATCGGTCGATAATTTGAGGGATCAAACTTCGGTCCATATCTGTCACCTGATACTTAATAAGAAATATGTTTTCGGTTGATTATGTTTAAAAAAAAAAATGATAATATTATATTAATAAATTAAATTCACAAGTATATGTGCACAGTAAGAAACCTTTTTAGGCTACTTAATTTATTGGTCAATTTAGTTATATATTAATCTATATATTTATTTATTTTACTTATCTATAAACTTAAATATTTTCTTTTTGTTTATTTAATATTAGTTCTTTATTTATATACACATTTATATATTTATAATAACCTTAAAATTTATAAGAATGAATGAGCGATCGGAATGAATAAGAAAAAAAAAAAAAAAAAAGAAAGTGAAGTCACTATGATTAAAGTGAAGCCTTAAATACTATCACCCCAGAACAGATATACAATCTAGTGAGGGGATAAAATCCACACAAATGCAATCTTATCTGCTTCGCAAAAATCAATTGTATTGTTTTGGATAATTTTATAAAATAAAATTAAAAAAAAAAAAAAATTGTGGCACAAATTCCGTGATTTGCTCTGATGCTAACTCACGGTCTTGATTTGCGCTAACCAATTTGTTTTACTTGTTGGATACTTTTCGTTGCCCCGCAAGAAGACGACTCGAAGAAAAACTCTACTTGAATGCAAAGTCTCTTTGCCCGTCCACTCTCAATTAAAACGCGAACTTTTGAGATGCAAAGACACTTTAATTGAAAATATGACGAGCACTCGGAACCCGCTGTCTGGGTCCGAGCTACGAAATTACACTAACTTATTTTCTAATCTGTCGCCTACTGCATCGCGACCGCCCAGTGGCGTACCTTTCTTTCCGCTAATTACACATACGATATTCGCACTTACATCTACAAGCCTTAAAACCTCAGAATATCCAGATACAGCAGGCGCTTACTTAATTAATTTATATAATGCTTTTTCTAACTTAAATAAGATACAAAACTTTATTATTCAACGCTTACAACTATGCATAGCCTAATCTTACGTCAATATTCTCACTACGATAGTTAATCTTTATCGCAGTTTCATGCATCTACACAGGGGACACATTTGAGGAGGGTTTGGTGACATTCGACACCGCTCATCCCTAATACCGAGAGGTTGAATTTCCCAGAATCTGGCTGAGTGCCTCTAGACAGAATGCATTTCAGTCAATTTCTCGACACACCATTTCTAGGTGGAAGTGTGTCTGTCTAGCTGGCTGTATGGCTGTGTGTCTGTGTCTATTCGTCCACGATAGCGCCCAAACGCTTAATACGATTGGGCCAGATAATCACTATCTTGGCCAGAGATGAAAAGATTGTGGTTGAACGCTAGTCATACTTCAATCCCGACGTAGACAATATTGGATTTAGACACTTATAATTCGGTACAGAGGTGCTTTGTTAGAACGAAATCACATTGTGAAATTATATCAAAAAACATTTTTATATATTAGTTTTAAATTGTTCAATGCTTTGCCGTCATCGACGAGAAAACTTGAGATGGCAGCATATAAAATCTGCTTGAAAAATCAGTTAGTCAAACATGCCTTTACAAACTGGACGACTTTTATGATATTGCGTCCACAATTGCTTGATTATAAATAACCATATTATGACTATACTTTCGCACTAAGTTTTAGATTTTATTGACATTGTTTTTAATTACGCACGTTTCGGATTTTTTCTTTTTCATTGTATTGATTATTATTTATTGTTTGATTATTGATTATTCTGTAAATTTGACTATTTTTAAGTAATCACCTCTGATTACAATTATTTTTTTTTCCTTTTAATTAATCAAAGCGGTTTTATCATGCGGTAAATTATGATTGTAAAATTTGACATGTTCCTCAGTATTGTGAAATGCTTTTATGGAATGAATAAATGATGATGATGATGATGATAGTTAGAATATCTCACATACAAGCGACAAAAGATATATTTAAATTTCGCCATACAAATTTATGGGAGAATGAAATATTTAAATTTGCGGCTTTGCGCGTTTAGTATTGCGCGACAAAGGTTCTAAATAAATACGAATATCATCCATTTCCAGATGGAAGTCTGTCTTGCTGGCGTAAAAACGCTTAATGCGATTGAGCTACAGTTTGGCATGCAGGCATCATTTGGTCTTTGCAAGAGTTGTAAAGGTTGTGATTAAGGCGACGACTATTGTCAACGACTTCGGGCGATTGGGCGGAGCCAACGCGTGATAAGAGAACTGGAAACGCCGCGCGGCCGATAGCGGCTTGTAGAGTGACCATACGTACGAAAATAGTGTACGTTCAAGATTCTAAGGTATTAAATAAATAAAAGTACGTAATGTGAAATAATAATCGGATTTGTATTGTAATCATTCTCTTATTGTTAGAAAATTTGGTAAACAAGAATTACGTAATTACGTAAACAAAAACGCCCGCAATTAGCAAAAAAACATATGATAAAGGTAATAAAAAACATAGGATAATGAACTAGTCGATCCTAGGCATACGAGGAATATGATCATTAGAGACCCCTCTTATATAGTTAGTGCTATACAGGGGCGCAAATAGAAAAGGGATAAGGAAAAAAAACATCTAAGTGTTCTCTCTCTAAGTAAACTCATATAAAAAGAGAAGTTCCGATTCACTCATTCATTCATTCACTCATTCATTCACTGACTGACTCATCAACGCCCAGCCCTAACCCTTAGACCTAGGAAGCTGAAATTTTTAACATAGGTTCCTTTTAGGACGCAAACGCTCACTAAGGGCGGATTTTTCGAAATTCAACCCCTAAAGGGGTGAAAAGGGGTTTCACAGTTTGTATGAAAAACCTATATAGATGTACTTTTTAATTCGATACTTTGAAAGACTACTCTAATAAACAAATAAGGAAATAGGTGTTTCATGTTTTTTCAAAATTCTACCCTTAAAGGGGAAAAACGGGGGTTTAAAATTTGTATGGACAAACGATTTTAGATGGACTTTTTATTTCGAAAGTTTGTAAGATTACTCTAATAAATAAATAGGGAAACACGTGTTTCATATTTTTTCAAAATTCAACCCCTAAAGGGGTGAAAAGGGGTTTCGAAATGTTTATAGAGAGACGATATAGATGTACTTTTTAATTCGAAACTTTGTAAGATTACTCTAATAAACAAATAAGAAAACAGGTGTTTCATGTTTTTTCAAAATTCAACCCCTAAAGGGGTGAAACGGGGTTTCAAAATTTGTATGAATGAACAATATTAGATGTGCTTTTTATTTCGAAACTTTGTAAGATTACTCTAATAAATAAATAAGGTAACACGTGTATCATATTTTTTCAAAATTCAACCCCTAAAGGGGTGAAGAGGGGTTCCAAAGTTTATATGGAAAATCGATATAGATGTACTTTTTAAGTACATCTTTACCTGTGAGCATTACCTTTTGATGTAGTTTTGTTTACCTACACTGTTTACCACCTCGTCTGTGAATTTACATCTTCAGAATTAGTGTTGTTTCGTATTCGCCTAAAATAATAACAGTAATCACGTCAGTTTATAAAATAAAAGAAGTGATTTATTTTATGTGTTAATTAGTTAAATTGTTGCACGAATCCTATTCCTGTGGTCACCCCAATTTGACGTCAGGCAAAGAGCATCGGAGTAGACAAATGGTAATAATATACACGTAATAATACACTAAAACACGTTACTTACCTTAATAATCTATTTTTCTCTAATATACTGTGTTTAAGTTTTAAAATTTTTGAGTTTCTGGCCATTTTGTTTTTAATTATCGTAATTTATCTCGTTCGGAGCGCAGCGTCAGCATCCACCCGTGACAGTGGTCGCGGTCATACTGACTCTCGTCGCCGGCGAGGCCCGCTTTATAACTCGCGCACCAATTTTGTTCGAATAAGCAAAATCGGATATTATTCTTTGACTTTTCGAAAAAATTCACAGATAAGAAGATAGATAATTAAATTATCTTTAAAATGGTGCAGGTTTCATAATAATACACTAGATAGTATTTGCGTAATTCTCGTTTTTGTGTTCGGTTAGACCTCATTTCCCAAATTAATTACACTATGTAATATAAACAAAATCTAAAATATTCACAGACTAGAATATTAGGTAAATGCTCTTGTTTAACATATATTTTTTTCGAATCGTAAGCAGTACTCGTTTAGACGTAATTATCAGTTTAAAATCATTAAAGGCGTATATCAGCGCCTTAAAATTCGCCCACCACTATTCGCACAGCCACATGGCATTCGCACTATTCATATTATAATCTCGAAGTATTGAACTTTGAGACTTGAAATGTTAACAGAAGGTGCATATATGCCTTACATTACATTACATTTTCGTCGTGTCCAATTGACGGCTAAAGACCGCTCTTGGACGTGTCAAAATAATTGGGTTAGGTAGTAAGTCTCGTTACTACTCTTTACTGAACATACATAGGTAGTCAAGAATTAACTACTAGATTGCCAATCTATAAATATAAATAATCAAAATAGAAGCATACTATTTGAAGTAGTTAGTAATTTGAAAAGATACGTAGTAAAATTATTCATCGTAATATTCAATTTGTCAGTAAAATGTTAAATAATCAAATTAATGCTACGTTATGCACTTTAAACTAAAAGTACAGATATAAGACCATATAAAATAATCAGACAACAAGGCTCTACTTTTTTAAGTAATTTAAATGGGCACAATATTTGAAAAATCTTGGCCCTCAAATTCGGCCAGATTATAGAAAGGGTGGCCTATCAGCATCTCCTTGATGTTTTTTAAATTTTATGTCCTCCAGCTGTTTAAATGTTGTATGGAGTAGAATATAGAATTTAATGCTATGGTACAAGTAGCTTTTCTGTACGTTTGCTAGTCGTATTCGAGGTACGCATAAAAGGGAGCTACCGCGGGTATGATGCGAGTGAATGTCTGCATTAATTGCAGTTTCTGCGAGGTGCTGTCTAGCATACATTAAACATTGGTATATGAAAGCCGAATACATAGTCATAACCCTTGCCTTGCTTCTTTGCATGAGGTCCTAGTCGTTACCTGATACATGCTGCGCAGTGCTCTCTTTTGCAAAAGAAAGATTCTTTTACTGGTTGCGGGATTTCCCCAAAATAGTAGTCCATAAGTCATTAATGAGTTAAAATACGCAAGGTATACTGATTTGGCTGCCGCAAAACCACAAAGACTTCTTATTGGGCCGAAGTCACGTGAAATTTTGGGTTAGAATATCTTGTATACACAAGCTACGTTAATTATATTTGAATACCAAATATTAACACCATCATTATCTCACGAAACCACAACGGTGACTGCATCGATATATGATCCCCTTTCGCGCTCGAAAATGAGCCCTTCAAAACCACTACTGAAAGCCGGCCAGTAGTAGCTTGGTGGCAGCGAAATTTAGGTTGAAATATCTCATACAAGCTGAACTAATAATATTTAAATTCCGCTACACATTTTAATCCAATATTAACGCCATCATTGTCTCACAACCATGGCTGAGCAGGCGGCCGCTGCCAGCGAGCACCCAGAAAACTGAAACGTCTTTTCCCCACCTGGGACGTATGCCATGTGGTTGTGCTCAACAGCTACCCCAGATCGACCTTGTAATTGGGTTATGGTACCATCTAGTAAAATTAAAGTAGTAAAGTACGTTGCAGTAAATTACGTATAGGCGCTGCAGACAAGGTTTTGATTATGTTGTCAGTAGCATGAGCCCGAATAACATAATGAATGGCAAGAAAGTCAAGAACTGTGGGGTCGAAGAAAGGCACCAAATACGTGCACTGCATCTATAAACATGTACACGTTATACACCCGTCGTGACTGACGTGACACTCTCTAGTTCCTAATGGTTTCCTGCAGCTTTGGTGGTGTTGGCCAAACTCTATGTCATCTGGCTTGCCCAACTCACGGTTCAACTCCTATCTGGTAGCCTGCTTGCAGAGCGGCCGCGCAAGCGACCTCGCCCTTCAGCGAAAAAAGGCGCCCCTTGCCCATTTTGACAAGGAATCGGATGACAGCTGACATCAGGTCAACAAACACCCCTGCTGCTTAAGAAACCGGTTTCCAGACCCCCCCCCCTCTCCCCGGTTATTCGCCGGAACGCACAGTCGATTGGCTAAAGCTTCACGATGCTCAAGCCGCCCAGCAGCGCCCGAGGTTCTCCCCCTGAGGAAAATTTAATAATAATTAGTATTATCACATAGTAAGTCTAGTAAAATTTCAATATCACGGAGTAACCGATATGTTTTAACAAAATAAACAGCAGTCACGAAATTATTCTTAGATCTAATATATCTTTATTTGGTATTACTTGGATTTATAGTATTTAACTAATTTAGTTTATAATGTTTTTTAATCCTAATATTGATAAAAAAATTGATTGCAATATTTATAAAATTACGCTTTTATAGTTATGTTAGTTATGTAGTTATGCCTTTGTTTATTTTTATAGCTTAACGTAAACCTCTTATATTACAGCAAATAAACGTTTTACTACTCATCTGTATTGTCATCATTGGACATTACAGCAGTTGTTTATCCCTGGTGGTTCTTCTCACAGAGCCCCTCAGAGATTTACACGGACTTTTATTGTTATTGCCTATTGTTGTTACTTATTGATTCTGACCGTATCCGCGCAAAGACGCCTCTCTCGGCTGTCAACGCGATCACGCCTGAGAATGTTATCCGCACTCTAGAGTTGAACTTGCAATCCTTACATGGTCTGAACGAATTTTCCTTTTCAAGCTTAAGGGTACCTTCAAGCTTAAGGGTAAGTTGCACGACACGCAACTGCGTAATATCGCAGTAACGCAATGCCGCAAGAATTTGCAGGCATCGATTGTGGAGATCGTGTCGCACGCGAAACGTTTGGATTTTGCTGTTCAAATTATTAAACCGCTAATGGATGTCATGCAGTTGGGCCGCTAAGATCCACCTCATTAGTGTGGTCGGCTCGACTCACGGTTCAGCGCCAACCACCGAGTACAATCATCGATAGCTTCGCAAATATCAAGGCATGATGAAAATTAAGTAATGATAGTATGCTTCAATTTTTATTTCATTGTAATGTGCCCAACTAGTAATGATTGGTTCAACCATTTCTGTTAGAAATGTAACTTTTTTTATTTGCATTTTAATTCATTTTGTTTTGATTTGAGGAGATGGGTGACGGGGGACCAATTTTCTCTTCGCACCAGGGCCTTTAGCTACGTAGCTACGCCACTGGATCACATATCGTTATAACCTTCTGGGGTGATCTCCTCGCCCGTTGTAGATCACACCTCGAAAGTGTTCAAATTAACAAATAGTAGGTGGGAAAGGCCGATGGACTTTCTTTCCCACTCCCACAAAGTGGGAAAGGAGGATGCCGCCGCTGCTCTACGCAGCAAAGACAATTCCCATACATTTCCATACAACCCATAAAACTGCAAAGCATACGCTACGCTGAGTGGCACTCCGATGTGATCTCCAGACCACAATAATAAAATCTTCAAAGTTTGCTGACTTCAGTTACCTGAGCCTCTCACGAAAGGAGGGAGTCGATCAGTCTTCCGAGATAAAATAAATCAAATTAGGTATGCAAAGTATTTAAAAAATCATTCTATCAAAAATCATGAATTCAGGAAGGAATTAAAAATAAAGAATTAGTTGAAAATAGTCAAATGTAATATGTCAGATTAATAAATATCTGAAATACATTTCCAAAATTATCTTAAGAGAATGTTAGTAAAAATATTAAAATGTAGGTAATGAAAATTAAAAATAAAATCTTGAAGTCCAAAAAACATTATCAAAAATTCTAAATTATGTCTTCGTCATAAACATCATCAATAAGTGGATAATATTTGATTATTCATTTTAATTATTGCCGTTTTACGTATGACATTATTGAGCAGGTGTGGTGGCGTAGTGGCTAGGTCGCCTGATCTTACATTGTAAGGTCCCGGGTTCGATTCCCGGCTGGGTCACCATTTTCCGTTGGGATCAAATTAACGGATCTGCATTTTCAACTCTGTCGATGAAATGCAATAACAAGACACACTTTTACACACATGTTACATGCACACATACATAATATAAACACTTCATAGTAGGGTTGGTTGTAAGATATTGTCATGACAATAAACCCGCCCATTGTGAAACTTCATAATAAAGAGTAGAAACAAACAAACAAATATTTATCTTTTATTTTGTCTGATTATAGTTTAAAAAAAAGGTATTATTTGTTATATTTATATTTAGATGATTGTGTTTTAAACAATTAGGTTTTTATTTTATTTTATTTTATTTTCATTTCTTAGGAAAACTTACAGCTAGTTTAACATATATAGGTACACATTGAGAAATAAGTGCTGAAGGCCAATTAAAAGTTTTCACATATAATAAAAAGATACAAGAAGTGAATAAATAAACAAATATAGCTAGATAGATGCTAATTTGCTAAGAAGAAAAGAACATATTGTTTAGTATAACTTTCACTTTTCGAGAAGAGGTTGAATAGGTCAATATCAACTTCTCGTCCCAATACATTAAAACATCTACTCGCTCGTATGACATACAGTGAGACTCGTATGACATACAACTTTAAGAGATATCCAACTGTATATGCAATTTCGGATGAATAAAAGACTAAGAACTATTAACTAACTATGGTTTTATAGCTATAGTCGACTAGCCACGTAGAGCACCTCGTCAGCCGCAAGAACAGTGCGCATCTCGCATCGTTCGCTTGACTTCCTCAGTTTCACCTCTTGCGGTTTGGTCCATCCATCGCGCCCCGACGTAATTTGTTGTGATGGCTGCCGTTGCGTCCGCGTCTCTACCGTTCACCATCCACCCGCGTCGGTCATTATCGTCATCCGTCGCTTATCGCCGCTTCTGTTTCGTGATCGAATCGTAATGACACGTCGCCCTGTAGCCGCCTAGCTGCGCCCCCCGCCCGGCGCCGTTTCATTTCATTATTAGCCCGGGCGGCGGACACAAGCGACCCGCCATTGCCTCCCAACCACGCGTGGAATCGAGATTCACACCCGAAATATATACTTAAAAGCCACGTACGCTTCTGATGCCATCGTATTGGCTATTACAATTTTATTGGGGCTATTCCCGTAGATTACTAAGAATTGGAATTATAGATTACTAAGAATTAGAATTAGGCTTAAAACCTAAGAAATTTTCTCCCCGAGTAAAATTGTACTAAAATTGGCTTGAAATTTGGTACACAGTTGCCTCGTTGGTCCGAAATCACATTGTGAAATTTTGGTTGGAATATTTCTTATGCAAGCTACTCTATTAATATATAAATGCCGCCATGCATTTTAAGCAAATATTAACGCCTCAGGCGGCGCGGTTCGTTTCTCGACCAAGAGCAGCAGATCGAACGGAACCCAACAGGGCTCATCTGCTGACCGAGAGAGGGCGCTCATCGAATATATTTTTGAAATTAATATTCAGATAAAAACAGTCCTTGGCTGCTTGCCGGGAAAGTGTTGGGGTGACACAACCGATTTTTTTAGAATGACGAATGGATTGCTAAAATGTCTAGCTATGAAAAAGTCGGTTTTTGCAATTTCGGAAACGGCGGGTAGGCTGCATGAATTCAGTCCTCAATATGATTAAATTATTTCAACTTTTTCTCGGCAAATGAGATATCTAAACCGGAAAGGAAAGCAATTTTGGCGAACGAAAGTGGTTTCATGTCAATTGTCGGTTTGTCGGTACCAAAGGTACCAAAAGAAGCCTCGTTTGAGAAGTTAATTTAGATATTTCATAAACATTTCATCGTGAAGTAGTCAACATTGGAATTAATCTACTGTTATTTTAAAATGCTGTTCGTGAGAAAGATCAATATATAAATGCACGTAATAAATAATATTAAATCAAATAATATTAATGCAAATAAAAAACGATCACATAACACAGCGGATAGATTATACATAGATACAGCGTGTTCAAGGAGTACCTAAAATATGTTTTTCAGGGGGTAATGCTGTGCATCATACTGAGCACAACAAACCAGAATATATATATATATATATATATATATATATATATATATATATATATATATATATATATATATATATATATATATATATATATATATATATATATATATATATATATATATATATATATATATATATATATATACATATGTACATATATACATATATATATATATATATATATATATATATATATATATATATATATATATATATATATATATATATATATATATATATATATATATATATATATATATATATATATATATATATTGTTATATTTCATAAGGTTTGTAAAGAAATCCGTTTATAGGATGATGTTTTTATTTAAAATAAAATTAGTAAAAGCTACTTAAAAAGTAGCGAAGGAAATCCCAGCTTGTATTGGGAAATGCTTATGTTTGAATGAGATATACTTACGGATGTGCACGACTTTCGACGGTGCAATGTAAGTTTAAAGGTCCTTTTGCAGTCGACTAACGATCACTATTCATCCATATATCTCATAAATAGGGCTTATCCTTATGCAACACAAAATGCCTTCAATTGAGACGAATTAAGCGAAAAAATAAAA
Organism: Micropterix aruncella; assembly: GCA_944548615.1. Classification (NCBI taxonomy): domain Eukaryota; kingdom Metazoa; phylum Arthropoda; class Insecta; order Lepidoptera; family Micropterigidae; genus Micropterix; species Micropterix aruncella. The sequence continues at coordinate 30,302,867 of OX155963.1, forward strand.
AATTAAACTATTGATCACTTCGGCAAGCCAAATGAAAGTGACATTACACATTAATAAACACTTTTGTGGCGTGGGTCCTATGTTAGCCAAAAAATTTGTCACGGATGAAGAAATTGATTCATGTAATGATACTGGTATCTACCAGGCCTCACTATATCTCAGACCGACTAATGCTGCTGAAGTCACGAAGATAATCGAAAGCCTAAAGAATAAGTCAGCAGCAGGAAATGATGAATTAGGGTCCCATATATTTAAAATTACTAAGTCATATATAAGCGTACCCATCAGTCATATAATCAACGTTAGCTTTAGAAGTGGTGTATTTCCGAGCGATTTGAAAACTGCTAGAGTAATACCAATTTTTAAGGGGGGTGACAAACTGCAGGTGAATAATTATCGACCTATTTCAATACTGAATACAATGTCGAAAATTATTGAAAAGGTGGCTAAATTAAGATTAATGAAATTCTTAGGAGAAAACGCTATTCTGTCAGACAATCAATTTGGCTTTAGAGAAGGCCTAGGGACATCAAACGCCATCTCAGCCTTAACAGATTTTCTTGTACAAGGCATAGACAAGGGAGAAAAGTGCCTGGCAGTATTTTTAGATTTGGCGAAAGCCTTTGATTCGGTGCCTCATAATAGGTTACTACAACAATTAAAAAAAATAGGCGTAGCGTCATCCAGTCTCCAATGGTTTCAGAGCTATTTAACTAACAGAGTCCAGTTTGTGTCGATTCTTAACCACTTTAGTGACGCTGAACCACTAACCTATGGGGTTCCGCAAGGAAGCGTCCTGGGACCCATACTTTTCCTCACTTATATAAATGATCTTTGCCAGTTACCGACAGCAAAAATAATTTCATATGCTGACGACACTGTAGTTATCTTTAAGGGATCAAATTGGGACAGTACTCTCACAAAAGCAAATTTGGGCATGAATGAGATTCGTGATTGGCTAGAAACTGCAAAACTAACACTAAATGTGAGTAAAACCAGTTATATGACTTTTAGCCCTACTAATAGGGGTCAGCCAACAGTAAATCACCACGTAACCATTCACAAATGTCACTCTGAAACCTCGTGTAATTGTGCACCACTAAAGAGATCCCCCACAGTCAAATATCTAGGCATTGTAGTTGACAATAAATTGCGATGGGAAGAGCAAGTCAATGCAGTGTCAAAGAAAGTGAGAACCCTTGGTTATACTTTCAAAGAGTTGAGGAGTGTTCTGGATCGCAGGACGCTAACCATAGTGTATTTTGCATTATGTGAAACCCTTATTAACTATGGTATAATTGGGTGGGGTGGGTGCTGCAAAACCCTCCTGACGCCACTTCTAACAGCGCAAAAATGTATTTTAAAAATCATGCATCGCAAACCATATCAATATTCTTCTAAGGAACTCTTTAAAGAAGCTCAGGTTTTGGATGCTAGGTTATTATTCATTAAAACTGCACTACGTTGGGTTTTCGTGGCCAAACAAAATAAATCTTTTATTATTACGCACACGAAACCCACTAGACAACTCCTGAGTGATAATTTAAATGTACCTAGGATGAAGACGACTTTCGGACAGCGACACTACTCTTTCATAGCTACAAGACTCTATAATAAATTAAGCAGTGACATTAAAACCAGCCCCAGTTGTCATGTGTTTAAAAGCAAAATAAATAAATGGCTGGTGCAAGAAGAGCGTTTATCTATCCATGCCATGATCGATGTAGTAGAATAATTTGAAGTTGACTTAACATATATTGTGTATATATGTATGTATGTGTGTATATGTATATTCTAATGTATTTAGTATTTCTATTTCCTATATAATATTGTAAACTTTATTATTATATTTATTTATTATTATTATATATATTTTAAAATTATTATTATTATTATTGTGTTTGGTTGGTTCAACGACCCTCGTTTTAAATGTAAAAATACAAATTGCTTGCCCTGGAACGGGTATATCCCAGTTGGGCAGCACTAGCCAGTGAATGAAAGAGGAAAGTTTTTGCCATTTGTTTTAATATTATATTTATTGTAAAATGGTTAATTTAATAATTCCAATAAATAAATAAATAAATAAATAGAAATAATTCAAATTTCGAATGCTACCAACATTTAAAATATGATACAATTGGCTGAGTTTGTTATCAACGAGCCATTAAATCGAAATAAAAATAAAAAACCTCCATATGCTCAATGAAATGAAAGAAGAAACTTCAATCTTAATTTCTGGCAGAGGAGTTTATAATAAAGATTGTATAATGTTATCAAAATAGGGTAAACCTATATAAAATTGTATAATATTAAAAAATTGTAAAGAAATATTGTAGAAAACAGTATAATATTGTTATATTTGATAAGGTTTGTAAAGAAATCCGTTTATAGGATGATGTTTTTATTTAAAATAAAATTAGTAAAAGCTACTTAAAAAGTAGCGAAGAAATTACTACTTAAAAAATTTATAACTCATTTTTTTAATAAAAAACATCTGTAAATTATATTTCCTAACTTTAAAAAACCATAAATATCTTTTTTTGTTTTATTATTAACTCCTTTCTGAAATAAAAATGGTTAAACTTTTTTTTGTTTGATGTATAGAAGCACCCCTAGCTAAAAACGATTTTTAGTTCCGTCACATTGAATATCTTATTATAAGATGAGCAAGTATATACAATTCTGACATGAAACCACGGTGAAGCCTAATCACTTAGGAGGCCGAGCTAGTTGTAACGCGCACTTGTCACGTACACGCATCTAGGTGTACACTTCACCTGTTACGCGTTGCATGATTTGTGCGGGCGTACGATCACCCCCTGCCCCCCCCCCCCCCTCCCCCTTCCTCTCACCCCACAACTGTTCATACCCCGCAGGCAGTACGTGGACGCCGGCATAATTCTGTTGTGTTGGCCGCAACCGGTGGCTCCGGCCTCAAATTGGACCATTATTCTAGTGCAATTGCTCTCAATAGTGGTGTCGCCTAAATGAAAATAATAATAATAAAGCGGGCACCGCGTGGAAAAGCCACGCGATTGCCAGCTAGTATATTGATTTAACCTAAGAAAAAATGTGTCTGTCCGTATTTGACAATATCTCAAGATCGTTTTGTCCGATTTCAAAACTTTTTACAATAATGTGTTTTATTGTCCGAGGCGAGAGGAGCTACTGTGTTCTAAAACAGATTTCCATGGATATACTATATTGAGACCGATCGATTCTCAGAGAAGCATTCTCAATGCATCTCAATGCAAATGAAAACGGTACCAAGCTCTCGCAGAGACATTCTATTATTTTTTATAAGAACGGGACTCGAGAACTCATTGTCCGATTTAAAAAAAAAATATGTATTCGTCAATGGAAAGAGCTGATCAGATTTAGGTTTCCAATTCTACGACAGAAATAAGAGCTGTCATACAAAAGGGCCTCTTTGAAATATCTGTGCGCAATCAACATTAAATTGAGAACGCATTAACCAATTTAAAAAAATGAGAATAAAAGCCCAACTGGACGAGTTGAAAATATTTCAAAACTACCATAGTTTTGAAAAATGTCTTCATTTTAGAAAATATCGTTCTTTCAGAAGATATCGTACTAGGTAAAAAGGCTGTACTTCTATAAAAATCACACTTTTCAACAGAGTTGTACTTTTAGAAAAATCTGTCATTTAGGAAATATCGTACTTTTTTTTAAATATCCTTATTCTCAAAAATATTTGACGTTTATAAAAAACCGTATTTTTTCAAATATCCTACTCTAAGATAAAAACAATTCAGCCGATTAATAACCACATCAAATCACTTCAAGGACAGCTCAAGAAAATAATATTCTAAACAAGGAAGACGACAGCAGTAAAAACGAAATCGTAGAGATTGCAGTCTGTCCAAAAATGCTATGATGAAGCTAACAAGATATTGATCATATTTAAAAAGTACTTATTCCTGTCGTAAAAAATGTAAAAGATATTGAAGATTTAACTAAGAAGGTAAACACTTTAAAGGAAAATAAATGGAGACCGTCCATTCGAATCTAAGTCAAGAGGATGAAATGTGAAAATAAAAGAACTGCTTAAATACAATTTCAGTGATTTGTCTAACGTTATTTATGAATTCGGGCAAATCATAAATAGTCCGATATTAAAAACCGTCTTTGAAGAAATACAACAATCGAACATATATATCGGATCTGACTCTACTACCATCATAGCATATAGCGGCAGTGTGAAACGAATTACACAGGGCAGCTCTGTCTTTCAACATAAAAACAAACGAATGGTGGGCAAACTCACATCATATGGATACAGAAAGAGTAGCTGTAGAAAGAGTAGCTTTATAGCACCTACGTTATAAAGATGTGTTATAAAGGCACCTAACCGCCAATAGTATTCCACCTGGGAGCTGGGAGAGGGCTGCTCACAAACGCAGCGAGTGGCGCTCCACGGTAACCACAAAATTAAAAAGTTTGAGGAAGCCCGGCTTGAAAACCTCGACTCGAACCGCCAGCAGCGCAAAACTCGTCCGAGGTCCAATTACACATACACTTACAACGACTGCGGTGAACTCTACTGTAGTCGTTGTAATCGGACCTTCAAAAACAAACTGGGATTCACGAGTCACTTCCGCGCGCATATTCCAAGAAGTCCTGTCAACCAAGAGGTCGCCGTCGTCGGATCACGATGAGGAGGACATCATTATCATCAGCTGTAGAAAACAGTATAATAAAAATTATAATAATAATAATGATGAACGCTTTATTTGATAAAACAAATCGGCGAGCTTATTGCTTTGAAGCAATATCTCACATCTAACCTTAACCTAACTCGCCACTAAATGGTGCTGATGCTCATCGACCTCTATACCGTTTAACTGATCGCCATGAAAATTGGTATACGAAGGTATTTAAGCACGGATAATATCTTCATGATATCCTCTTTATTGTAACTCGCTACTAGATGACGCTGCAGCACATTAACTTCTATACCGTCCAGGCGATCGCCATAAAATTTGGACTACACGGGTATTTGAGCACGGAGAATATTTTCACACTATTCACTGTGCTGTTACTCGCCACTAGATAGCGCTGAAGCATTAACTTCTATACCGTACAACCGATCGCAGATGAAGGGCATCACCCGGGCAACACCGGGTATTATTCCACTAGTACAATTTGAATATATGAATAAAAACTCATATTTCAGTTCACTTTACACAAAAAGTATAAATATATAATACTTATTGCAATATTTATATTCTGTTTCTTTTTCACCGCCTCCCGATCCAAAAGCGTTGCGTCTCGCAATACCTCAGCGGTATATAACGTGGAAGCGCGGCGCGTTTCTGATGGCTTTGTTGATTTGTTAAAGTGTTATACCGCCAAGATAACTCGGATTGGGCGTTTGCCTGGTCACCGGCGTAGCTAATCAACGCTTTGCCATTATAATAACGTCGATAGTTATCATTACAACATCGATAGTTATTACAATAATGTATGTAGTCATTATAATAACGTCACTAGCGATACAATACTCGTATAACATTGATTGAAAGTTACAAATGCGTTACTGAGATACGAATTCACTGTCATGCTTTGAATCGATGTTTTATATTGATTTGAGAATGGGCGCCGACGTAGAGTGTTGTTCATCTGCTGCTTTGTACTGCTATATAGTATTGTTCATCATCTGCTTTAGGTGTTGAACGGTTTCGTGCAGCTTGGGCCACAAGATCCATTGTGTTCTCGGATCGGCTCAACTCACGATTCAGCTCCTATTCAGAAGCCTTCTCAAGTGGAAGGCTACCCCGGGTAAGATTCCCGTGTCTCAGGCCTCAGAGCTGGTGAACCGGTTTCTCCCGGCGGGATTGCATCCCGGCGCCACTGGACGGTTTGCGCACCGGTCGGCGAACCAATCGGTTGTGCATTCTGTCGTAATTACTGAAGGGGTCTTGAGACTATGGAAATATACTGTTTCCTAAGCAGCGGTGGTGGATGTTGACCTGTTGTCATGCCACTCTTGAAATGACCTTGGGCCACTCGATCGCGTGTGGCACTACGGGCAAAGAACGCCCAGGTCCGCGATAAATTCTAACTGAATTACCGCTGTAATACAACAAGTAGAGGTCGCGTAAGCGACTTCGGACTCGTGACCAGTCGGGAGGACGGAGGTATCCTGAAGGTTAATTTCAGACGGAGATATCCTGCCAAAACTGGTAGATAGAGGGTGAGGCAGCCCGCTGGGTACCTTTCCCGGTACCTCGCCGTCGGGCGTCGGTCTCGAACGGGTTGCTGGAGAACTAGGCAGTAGATTGTCTCGTCCCCGAGTCTTCTACGCTCATCCCACTGCTGAAAGAACGATCTATATCGTTATACCAGCCTGGGGTGACGGGTTCGCCCGTTGTAGTCGACACCGCCCTACTGCTGCTGTGTATATTTTTTCCAGAAAACATGTCTACATATATTGCCATCTACAGCGTAATTAGTCATCTTGTAGAGAAAGAAAAACTGCTTGTAATGATTTATCAAGATTCCCGAATTGCCTATTTACGTGTCAAAAATGTATTTATTAAAAGTTATTTTACGTGTATTTAAAAAATAAAATTGACATTCGAAGCGCCCCAAACATTCCAATCGCTGACGTCTAATTTCAATCGGAGTAGATGGATATTTTATTTTTATTTCTTTATATTTATAACTGTATTAATATGTTACATATATGTGCCACTTAATTTAATAAGTAAAGTTTTTGAGAAATATTTTTTACTAATAATATTTATCCCATATACACTAATATATTTATTCAACCACCAGTTAAACTTCAATGAACACATAGGCGACTATCTAATACTTATTTCAAACTTCTTAGGGTTTGTGATACGGCAATCTATTTTAACACTTTAATAATATTCGGGTTGTGCGCACGTTGTACAACTCGATTGTTAGAAGTCTGTCATGAAACTGATTATAATGAAAATACACTCGAACGCTAAACATCTTACAGGTAAAAAATAAAAATAAATTAATTTATGTCAGTACCTAGCGTCACAACAAGTACATAAAAAAATATAGGGACATCTTTTTATGAAAAGAGTACATACAAGTACATTAAAAAATATATTTCATCTTTTCATGAAAAGCGTACATTAAAGTACATTAAAAATATACGGCATTTTTTAATTCACCACGCAATATTGGTCCAAAGCTATTTTCCACATACATTAAAGTACATTAAAAAAATATATTGCATCTTTTCATGAAAAGAGTACATTAAAGTACATTAAAAAATATAGGGCATTTTTTAATTCACCACGCAATGTTGGTCAAAAGCTTTTTTCCAGTTGCAATTAAATTTGAAATCGAAATCTATCGCGGTTGTTAGATTTAAAAAATAAGGCAAAAGCCTTGTACGTATCCCTCTCCCCCCCCCCCCCCCCCCCTTTTTCACTCACCCACCGCTACAATATATTTTTTATTTTGTCCATTAAACCAATTGGCAAGTCTTCCCCTAAACTTAGTCGAGTCATTCAGTTGTTTATATCCTTGTATAAAGTTAATTACATCAATACAACTTTAACCAGGACAACACGAAGAATGTATGACAGTGTTGGAAGAGTGCCTGGTCGCTCTTTCAGATGGTGTGCGGAAACCAGGCTTCAAAAATCTTACGTCGATTTTTCCTCAGCGTACAAGAGAGTAGAGAACAATTTATTAACTAATTAATTAATTATGCAGAGACACTTACCATCGAACGTTTGAGTGAAGAGAGAGGGAGAGTGATTTTATACATGAAAAATTGCGGTTTATAAAGCCAACATTTTGACGTTGAAATGTTAAGAATGACGTCAGAATGCACGAGCGTGGGAGTGAAAGAAACGTTTGATAAAAGTGCTTAGCGCGAAAGACGCGTTGTATACTGATTACAATATTTAGTATACAAGATTACAAAATTTTATACATTTTAATACTAAACCGGCAATAAGTTTCCTGTGAATAATTCAAGTAAATTTTAGCAATTTTGTACCCATTTATACAAAACATAATAAATATGTCTTGAGAATTCTGTGAGCATGTGTATGTTTTCTGGGAGAGTCACGGAGACGTTTGGAAGGTGTTAAAGCTGTAATAAATAAATTACCGATTTACTAGAGACTTTAACAAATTCACTATTGTGACTTCTCAAATGTTTCGAATTTCAAATATTATTGAAAATGTCCTAAAATTTTCGCCAGTCTCAAAGATGGGTGAATTTAATGATGCATTGAATTTGGATTTGAATTATACTGTATTGTTTCAATGTCTAGGCTTTATTAGCAAAGCTCTACTTTCAAGGTATTTAACCTCAAAATATGCATCTAAGCTGCTTGTTAAAAATACAATGTATTGCTATAAATAAATAATAATTTAATACGAAAAAACTCACGATGGTCGATTTAAACCGAAGAAAATACGCAAGTATCATTATGAGTTTTCCAACTAAGATAGGTTATGCATACAGGTAGATCTGTAAGTAAGCAATTACTGTGTAAGCACAGTAGCACGCCGTGTTCATATAATTAGATAATTAGCTAATATCAACTGAATGGTAGTACTTCTCCAGCATGACGAGACGGCTAAACTATGACCCACTACCACAGGAAGCCATGCTGCAAGGGCCGAAAACGTTGCAAATTGCAATGTTTCCCGAGTCGGCAGGCGTTCCAACAACGATTTATTTTATTTTATTATTTATTTATTGTAGTAATGCAATATATTATGTGAGTATACAGTCACAAAACTTAGGTACTATGCACAAAAATATTTTTAACATTGAGTCAGTACCATAAAATGAATACATCGCGCAGTTCGGCGAGAATGTCACATAACTACGCCGGAGCCTGTAAACATTTAATCTTGTATGTGCTTGCTCAATACTGTAATTATAAAAATGGCTTGTGAGTATACAATTTCATAACTTAGTGAGAGTATATGTACAATTTCATACTATGCACAAAAGTATTTATGAAATTCAGCCAATATCATTAAATTAACACGTCTCATAGTTTAGTGACAGTGTCACCTAACTAGGCCGGGATTTATTCTAAGGTAAACATTTGAAGTTGTACGTGCTTGCTCGATACTGTATTTATAGAAATGACATATCCTTTCGTTAATAAATTTACTATTATTATACTGAAAATTTTCCATTTTTGATATGAAATTAATGAAACTATCAAAAATGGATTTGGTTACATTTCGGTCGAAAACTGGATAAATGAGGGTCTGAGCTTAATAAAAAACTATTTAAAATGTGATAGAAAACGAATTTACCGCGTGAAATTTGTAGGACCCGACGTTTCGGTGACGTTGCAGCCGCCGTTGTCTAGGGTAGACTGACCAGTCTACCCTAGACAACGGCGGCTGCAACGTCACCGAAACGTCGGGTCCTACAAATTTCACGCGGTAAATTCGTTTTCTATCCTATTTATAATGTCAAACAACCGCGATAGTCTTCGATTTTATATTTAAAATGTCCTTGTTGCAGTCTATTATATAACGTTAACAAAGAAATAAATAAAAAAATGGCAACTACTTGCTGCACATTTTTATTAAAAAGCAGTTAATATAAGAGCTAAACTTTTATTATACATAAATTGCGTTACTGGAAACATTCGGAACATTATTATAGGTTTTTTTGTGACAATAGATATTTTAAATACATATTAGGGTTTCACTAAACCGTATAAAATACAATAATAAAATAAGATAAATAAATAACTGTTAAATATTTTACATAACTTCAATTTCAGCATCCATACCTGCAATATATATTTTTTTATTTTATAAAATAATTCAGTTGGTAGGAATCTCTACTCTTGGCATAGTCAAATTCTTTTTACAAGATAATGTGTTATACCTTATGTGGTATAATTATTTTTATACAGATTGACTATTTTTTTTAAACGGATAAAACAATTATTAAATAAATGTGCAATAAAAATATAAGGTCCTTTAAAAAACTATTTGAGGTGCTAAAATACCTAAGTAGGTATATATGAATTGTATAGATGTATAGAAGGTGTAGATGAATATTAATAGAAGACCGCTCCGTTTCCCATCCGACCAATTATTCATAGACTTCAACGTAATGGACATTCGACAGTTATACATAAGAGCGGTCTTGATGTACTTCCAGAGGAATGAAAGGACTGCGTCTATTAAACTTCGGGACCACGGACATGACACTAGACATCGATACAGACAACCGGAGTTAAAAATGAACACGACGTACGGACAAAGACATCATACATTTCTAGCTCCGAAGCTTTACAATAAACTGACAATGGACGTACAAACGACCGACGTACCTTACGCTACGTTTAAAAGAGTGGTGGCAACTTGGCTTTTAAATAAATCTAGGGAAGACTGTGAAGAATTATTGAAGTCTCGAGTGTGATCATGTTATATATATATTCTCTATTTCTATACTCTATTTTATATACTATCATATTATATGTATGTATGAATTTATATATAATATTAATACATATATATATTATATAATATTATATGTATATATAATATATAATAATATTTATATATGGTATATATCATATTTATATGTGTTTGTATCTAATATATAAAAAAATATTATTATTTTATATAACTTAGTAGATTGTCATACATTTTAATTTTAATTTAGTTTGTTTAATTTTATTGTTGTTTTTTAATTTTAGCTTTATTTTTTAAATTGTATTCACGTATTAGATAAGACTTGCCCTCTCGTCTCAAAATAAGTTACCGATGTTAGTACCACCTCAACACAGGTTCATACCTAGTGGGGTGGTAAACCGATAAGACAAAAGATGAATTTCCTTTCTAAGCTAGGTATAATATGTACACTTACTATAAAATGTTTTTGTGTTAGGATAAGGATTTTCTTTTTGTAAATTGTAACTTGAATTATGGAAATAAATAAATAAATAAGTAAATAAATGAAAAATACAAATAGTCAAAATATAAAGACGCATAGTCAGTTATAAACTTATTATGACTATTACAACGAATAGTCAGTTATACTTCAGACTATTAAAAAAATCAAGAAAATGCTTTTTAATAAGAGCGCCGAGAACAATAACGTTCGATCTGCATGAAGGTTAGGTTGCGAGTGTGGGCACGGCGTGTTATCGGGTGTGACCTTGACAATTAAGCATTAATATGACGCCATGGTTATTTCCTTAGTCTTTGATGTAACCAATAGCATTATTTAGTAATATTGGGAATTTCGAATTTTGGCCAGGATTCCCCATACATATACTTCTCCTAATGCTGTGCATCGTTCATGGCTGGTTTCATGGCTTGTGTCTGTATTAGTGGTGGGCTATTGCCAGACTCAAGATGAGAGAATACCGTGTAAGTGTTTAGAAAGACTAAACTAATTGAGACAGTCGCCAGCGTAACTGCATGCGGCAGACGCGCGCGCAGACGGCCGACAGAACTGCAACGCCGACTTCGCTGATTGCTTCGTCGACAATCAGAATGATACGGCGCCGATGTTACAGCCGACAATGCGGAATAAACCGCCTGACACAATTCAAACACACTTTCCCATTATAATACATTAAAGATCTCAGGAACTAGATTTTCTTGCTTAAGAACCTAGAGGGAATATAAAACGGTCGAGGGTTATTTTTTAAAATTAAAATTACTTCTTTTTCTATTTCCTCTTTTTTACTTTTCTGACAAGGAATGTATTGTGGACGCACTTCTGTGTGTCTGTCTGTGTGTGTGTGTGTGTTCCTCTACGATAGCGCCCAAACGCTTCATCTGACTGAGCTGAAATTTGGCATGCAGGCATCATGTGATCATGGCAAGAGTTAAAAATTTTGTCGTTGAAATATTGTGGTCCACCAGAAGGCGCGCTATTTGTTTTTAGGACAACTTCCGGATGGAAGTCTGTATATCGATGTGTATTCCTCCACAATAGCGCCCAAGCGTTTAATCCGATTGAGGTAATTTGACCATGGATGCATATTTAGTCATAACAATAGAGTTGAAAAACTTTCAATGTTTGGATATTTTAAATTTATCTTCAAATACTTGCTTCGAAGAAATTAAAAATACGATAAACAGCCTTCGGGTTTGATTAGTATTTCTTCGTCCGTTAGGTACGTAGGCCATGGTAATGGCTACTACACTATAACATTACTTTATAGCCAGTATAATATTTTCTATAAAATTTCATATGTATATTAACATTAAAAATGCATTGTGATGTATGTTATATATCGTTATATTAACTATATTTTTACATTTTATTATTACCTTATCGTATTATTTATATTAATTAATTATTTGTGCACGTGTATGTATGTATATATGTATGTATGTTATATATCATCATATATCTTAAATGCATCTACATAACCCATGATGTGGCTTCTCTATCCCTTTCCCCTTACTTAAACCTGCATTTTTTCATAGCTCATTGCGCTGTAACAAAAGATTTAGTTTAATTGTGGAAACTTTTAATTGGCCTTAGATTTGTATAATATGTGTTAGCATTAAGTATAAAAGGCTGTAAGTTTTCCGAAAAATTAAAAAAATAAAAAATAAAATAAAAAAGCTGTGGTTGAAATCGGTCCGCCAGGGGCGCATTAGTCATATTTCAATTTTGACATATTGGACCTAGAGACTTGAAATTCGGTACACAGATGTGTCGTTAGGCCGAAATCACATTTTGGTTAGAATATCTCTTATACAAGCGACTGTGTGAGTGGTCACGTCGGGGTCACCAGTGTGTGAGTGGCCACCCTTCACTAGACTCCAATTGATTGTGAGCGAAGGGTGGTTCTCATCAGGAAGTTTTCTCCGTTATTGAAAGTCGTGGATGTTGAAGTTGAAGTATTTAATCAGAAGGTCTGTAGTAGGTTGCCAGTTCGTAACGCCTTGATTGATATTTCGCCGTTGTGTAGGTAGTGTGGGTGCGAGGTGAAGCCGTAGTTGTGTATCCGAAGTTGAAGCGCCGCGATAGATTCGAAGATAATGATAGTCGCGTATACTATGCGTGATTTGTTGACTCGAAGTGAAGTGTAGAGCGCGAGTACTTGTTAATGCGCGGTTACTGCCCTCCATGGGAATGATGAAGATGTGTAGCGCGATAACTGCCCAACAGGAATGATATCGATCGATCGAAACGTACTGCGTTTTATATTGTAAGCAGTGACGCAATAGTTGTGAGTGGGGTGAGAAATGTGTGTTAATTTCGTATCGATCAGAAGTAATTACATTAGTCATCACCTGACTGGGCGTAAAATGCCGAATTTAGTTGGAAATCAACTGCAGCTGACTCGTGTAGATTTGAGCGAGTTTGCGGTTTCGATTCTGTAGAAATTACTTTTTTGTTGTGGGTATGTTGGACTGAAGCTTCAACACGACACACAAAAAACATATTGAAAAATATCCATTTTAATACTACAAAAATACTTAAAATATATAACATTTAAAATTATATCACTTTCGGAAGGGGGGGTTAATTGGGGGAATGGATGGGTTAGGGGGGAGGGGGGTTTATGCGCGGGGAAGGGAGGCTTGGCTGCTTGCCAGGAAAGTATTGGGGGACACGACCGATATTTTATACATATTCAGCGACTTTCTGTTTACGGAATGTCCGCCGAAGCACAAACTTTGTTTAGTTGGGCGACATTGGACAGAGGGCTTCATTAAATAATTGATTTTAATAATTTCTTGCTTTGGATTAAGTTATTTTTATATGATGTTCTATACTGCAATTTGAAATACATTTAAATTGCCTTAAATTAAAATCAAATGTGATTTCGAACCAGAAACTCGACAAGAAGGGAAAAATCCCTTTTTTCAGTGTAACAGCGCCTTCCATTTCCCTCCGTAAGGAGCGTCTGTCGGCGCAGTTAGCGCGCGGCGGGCATGCGGCTCATTACATTAATTTAAGGTGAGAAATATTAAAAACGCCCTCGCAATTTGCAGCGCTTCGCCGCGATGCGCTTTTGTGTCATCCATCTTATTCCGCTCGTTTTCAGCTCATCTACTCGAGATAATTTTTCTATGCAATTGGTAAGGGATTGCGCCATCTTTTGACCTATGACGCCATGCCGTGACAGACAAAACATGATCAAGACAAGAAACCACATCTTATAGGCAGGCAGATGTTTAATAAAGACAATGCCTATCAAGCGGACTTGACTTTTTTGCTAAAAATCACCTCCAATAATATTAACTGTCCCGACTTACTAAATAAAATTAATCTCCGTGTTCCTTACAAACTCAATAGATTTAACCCTGCTCTTCATGTTCCTTATGCTGGTACCAACTATAGGCAAAATTCATTCATCCTGATGATTAATGCCAGACGAAGATATCTTTCCATAACTGGTAGTCAGGAGGCGAGGCAGCCCGCTGCGTACCTTTCCTGGTGCATCGTCGTAAGGCGTTGGCTCTGTAGGGCAGGTGGCGTAACAGCGGATTATTTTTCGTCCCAAATTTTCTGCGCTCACCTCACGGGAGACAGAACGATAAATTTCGTTAAAACATTCTGAGGTGACGGGTTCGCTCGTTGTAGTTGACAGCTCTAGTTGTTGCACTTAATTATGATACAAACAGGCGAGCTTACTGCCCCTTGGCAATGTCGTACAACTTACTTAATCATATTGGTACATGCGCGCATTGTGAAAATAAAGCATAAACATTGGAATTTATAAATAACATTTCATTTTATTCCGAGCAAAACGCCATTTAGCAAAAATCCAGTGAAAAAGCTTATAAGCGCACGTCGGCGTCCAAGCAAAGACACAAACCGCAGCCGCGGTTCATAGATAGTAGGGCGCAGTGACATAGGTACGCGGTAACAGATGGCACTGGCCATCCGCAACTTGAATCAAAGAAAATACAATTATAACAAATAAAAAAAGGTGGACTGATTTCAGCCACAATCTTTTTAACTCCTACCATGACCAAATGATGCCTACGTGCCGAATTTCAGCTCAATCGGATGAAGCGGTTAGATCGTGGCAGAATACACACAGCTGCACAGACCCACAGACTGACTTCTTTCTGGAAATGGCCCTAATCGTCTCGAGGGGGGGGGGGGGGGGAGGGGGGAGTCAACATGTATTTAGCCGTCTTCATCTCGACAAAAATATGCGCGTTCACAATACTTTCCCTGCCGGTAAAGTAAAATACATTGACATTGAGCAAATAGAGCTGTCAATTAAAACGGGTGAACCCGTCACCCCAGGAACTTTTAACGATATTGGATCATTTTATCTCCCGCGAGGTGAGCGCAGAAAACTTAGGACGAAAAATAATCCGCTGCCTAGTTACGCCACCTGCCTGTCAAAGGTCAACGCCTTACGGCGAGGCACCAGGAAAGGCACCCAGCGGGCAGCCTCGCCCCCTGACTACCAGTTTGGAAGGATATCTCCGCTTGGAATTAACCTTCAGGATACCTCCTGCCTGCTGACTGGTTACACGATCGAGGTCGCTTGCGCGGTGCTCCGTTATATAGCGGTGATACAGGGATCGCTTATTCACACGGCTTATTCACCAGGGATCGGGTGGCCGAATGGTCGTTACAAGAGCAGTTGCTATAAGATTAATATCTACCCCCGCTCTATTGGAAACATTACTGTTTCCAGACTCCCCCGGTCGTTAGTCGGAATGCACAATCGATTGGCTGACACCGCACGGTGCGCAAACCGTCCCGGAGCACCCGACGGTTGACTCCTAGGGGAGACTGGCTCGCAGGCCAGAGGATTACCCTGACTAGTCTTCTGCGTGACTCGTGCGTTTTACCGACCCCATACAACTGGGTCTTGTGGCCAAATTGTAACAGGGTCCATTAACCCCCAAAAATAATCAAAACAATAGAAAATACGACTGCCGTTATAAAAAGTGAACTAAACCCCCTAAGTAAGTATATATGTGATCACCGCGGAACGCCCGCCAACCGTCGATGTTGATTTCGGCGGACTTACCGTCTACGGAATTTTGCGTCCTTCGCTGACTATTCCGCAGCGTAATGAACGGCAGCGTAACCGCGAACATTTTTAGCATTTTTCCGTAGTCTCTCCCTCCACGGGAGTAGTTGTAATAGCTACCTTTTTAGTTGTCGCAGCGGTTGGCAAATCCTCCCGGCCCTTCGCGTTTAATAAGGTTCGATCCCCTTCGGCTTGACATCGTTCCGTCGCCGACGCCGACCGCATCGACCGCACCGACCGCAAACACCGCAGCATGCGAGCCGCGAGCCCGCCTTCTGCCTACCGTACACGCGGCAAAAACACAACGAACGCGACGCGCCGCGTCGTTTTCGTAGCGCGACTGCATCTTACTAACCCTACGTACCTTTGGGGCTTAGGGTGACTTGCACCAGCCGGCGTGTTAACTTCTGCGCACTGCCGTTAGCTAATAAAGAAAAACAATATAACAGCCGGTTAAATTGTGTCGGCTTGCACCAACTATTTGTACGTGCCGGGAGCTAATGTGCCCTATTGCAGTTGGCCACTAAGACCCATATGTTTAGAGTCGGTCAAACTCACGGGTCAACACCCATCCGGCGGCCTTCACGTGTGAAGAACGAGCCCGGGTAGGACTCTAGCCTGCGGGCCAGTTTCCACCAGGAGTCAATCTTTTGGCGCTCCTGGACGGACTCCTTGCGAACCTTGCGGCGTCAGCCAATTGATTGTGCATTCTGACCGAGAACCAGGGGAGTTTGTAAACAGTATCGTCTATAGAGCGGGGGTGGTTGTTCACCTTACGGCAACTGCTCTTGAAACGACCAATCGGCTACCCGATACCCGGTGAACAGCCGGGAAAATTATGCCGTGGTCCGCGATAGATTCGGTCGACACCATATCACCGCTAACTAAGGGAGAGGACCGCGCAAGCGACCTCGAACCTGTAGCCAGAAATATATACCCTCATCTGCTATTTGACGATAAGGATTATATTTTAGATAATATACATATTGATAAATCGCAAACGGGTTGCCTAGCTAAATCGCGTACCGATGCTATTAAATAATATATTTTTTAATTAACTTTTATCGATCATCTTTCCATATTTGTTATTAATAAAAATCGAGCATTAACTAAGAGAATATGACTCAAGGAATTGGAAATATATAGGTTGCCTACTTTCTCCTCAGCCTGACTATGAGGTTGCCAGGTAAAAACAGAAGAGCAAGCGTTAATAATATACCCTCATTAGTTATTTAATCATTTTTTTATGAAATGAAAAGTTATTTTAATCGTATTTATTTCTCCCAAAGATACATTACTTTGCCAAGAACTTTCTATAGAACTGTTTCTTGTAGATATTTTTAAAATGAAATTATCGCGCAATCACAATCACAAAAAACCAGGACGAGGATGTAGAGATTTGGACAACATAGCGCATTGAATCTTAATATAACTTGTTCTATATTTTTGAATTTAAACCACATATCCTTGGGTAGGTAGGCTTTGTAGACTGGCCTATACTCGGAATACTTCCCCGGCTAATGTGGATCGCATGATCGCTATACAGCTGAAAATTGATATTTCTCCTACTCCGCGCTCTCTGATAGTTAACACGACGGTAATTTAATTATCTGGGAAACCGTTTCGACAGTTTATTGTCGGTTATTTTCGCTACATTATAATTATTTATTTTATGTGTTGGTATCGTGATGCGAATTAATATTGTAGATAAGGAATATGCTGTCATAATCTTTTGCCATTAATATATGGTACTAGTGAAATGTTACCCGGCGATGCTGCTCGGGTATCCGTTTTCTTTCCCCTCCCACCCGTCTTTCTCTCCCCCCCCCCCTGCATGGCAATCGGTTGAATAGTATAGAAGTTGACCTGCTGCAGCGTCACCCAGTGGCAAGTTACAATAACATTACATTTACGTCGTGTCCAATTGGCGGCTAAAAACCGCTCTTGGACGTGTCAAAATATTTTTGTTTTAAGTAGTAAGTATCATTACTACTTTAATCCTTACTTAACATACATATATTATTTTTTTTAAATGTATAGTATCTAAGAAACTTTGGAACATACTAAAAGTTATTCGTCGTAGAATCTTATTACAAAACAAATTAAAGGCTTATTTAATAAAATAGTCAATAATTCTAATGGTTACCTACTAAACACACAATAATTAAAATAGTCAGTTGAAAAGTTGAATAATCAAAGCGGAAGCCTAACAATTGAAATAGTCGATAAATCGAATATATACGTGCTAAAAACTGTACATACGTGGACCTGCTGCGCGCGAAAATATTATCCGGGCTCAAATACCTATGTCTACCAATTTCCACGGCGACTGGTTGAGCGGTATATAAGTTGATGTGCTGCAGCGCAATCTATTAGTAAGTTACAAGAAAGCGGATATCATAAAAACCTTCTCCATTAAAAAATAGTTATTAGTATGTGCCAACTTTCTTGGTGAATTTGCCGCATCTAAACTTGCAACATCCAATTTCGCATCTACTACAAATTTGGATGATCCAAATATAGAGGCTGATTGCAATGTCGACCAAGTGACGTTTCGCTTAAGCATCATTAAAAATCTAATCGAACCACTTTAGGTGATAGAATATGCACGACAACAGATATTTTCAGTCGCTAAAACTAAAATCACCGAAGTTAACACAAAACAGCACTTTCGCCCTGACATCCCATTGTCATCAATCGCGCGGTCGGTTGTAACATTGATTATGTGTGGTATTAGTTTAGGTACTCAACTACATAGAACGATTCGGCAATCCTAGAGAAACGGCAAAATGCAGGAGGTGCTGATAGCATTGACGGCTGAACTAATAGCAATTTATTAGGCCATCAACATTATTAATGAATGCTTTTTATAAAGGACCGATTAATTATAAAACCCCTTTTTTATTATTTTTTTTTACCCTTAAAGATGGTGCCTTTTTGTGCTAAGGGGCCCTTGCTGACTTGGCCACGAAGAGCCCTTCTGTTCAGGGTTGGTCACACTCACGGGTCAACACCCATCCGACGGCCTCCACGCATGAAGTGCGAGCCTGGGTAGGACTCTGGCCTTACGGTTAGTTTCCCCTAGGAATCAATCTTCTGGCGCTCCTGGACGGTCTGCGGTCCGTGCGGCATTGCCAATCGATTGCGCAATCTGACTAACAGTCGGGGGAGTCTGGAAGCAGTAGGTACTGTTTTCTATAGAGCGGGGGTGGTTGCGGACCTTACGGCGACTGCTCTTGAAACGACCATGGGCTACCCGATCCTGGGTGAACAGCCGGGCAAAGGATGCCGTGGTCCGCGATAGATTCGGTATACACCGTTTCACCGCTTCTTAAGGGAGAGGACCGCGCAAGCGACCTCGAACTCGTAACCAATCGAGAGACTGGAGTAATCTGGTCGCAATTGGAAGTAATTGAGTGTAAGCCCGCTGGGTAGCATTCCTGGCTATCTCGCGGTTAAGACGTTGGCCTCTTACGGGCTTGTGGCGGAGCTTGATGGTGGACTGTTTTTGTCCGAGTCTTCTGCGCGACAGTCCGAGTCTTCTGCAACCTTGGGAGACAGAACGACTAATTGTTAAAACTTCCTGAGGTGACGGCCTCGCCCGTTGTAGTTAGCAACTCTAGTTGGTGCCTTTTTGTGGAACCGGCCTTGTTGCCTGTCGGCAACTTTTTCTAGGTGGGCATTTATAGCATCACGCAGTCAAACACTCATTAGGCGGTCACCATCTAAGCGTTGACCGCGCCCAACGCTGCAACAACGCTGCAACCGCGCCCAAAGCGTTGAACGCGCCCTTCGATAACAACGAGGGAGCCGGTGTCAACGCGGCTACGGACGCTTATACATTTAACGAATTATAACAATAATAACATTCAGTTATGAGTGCCACCACTGACTGCATCACAGAAATAATACGGAGAGATAGAATTCCATCTATTAGTCTACCTGAACTCTAATGCATAATTATTACGTATTGAAACCTGTATACCAAATTAACAAGTAAATATATTAAAATGAATAAAAACCGCGACTGCTGTTGCACAAAGTGAATTACTGTATTCATAAATATTTTTATAACACTTTTATATACTACATATTTTTATAACAGTTTTTTATAAATATTTGTGGTTTATGTATTTATCTATTCGAAATGTACTTAATCGGACCTTTCATTTGACAGGAAACATTTTATATTTATGTAAATTGATTGACATTTGCAGATTTGGACATTTAGACATCTATTTACTTGATAATTAGACAGTTTAGGTACCCTATGACACTCGGGATTACAACGATTCTAACAATACGACGTACTTCTAAAACGGTTTGAGCATTTAGAAGTTATGGTGGAATAAAGAAACGGAAAACATACATAGATGAACCCTGAACACATTACACTCCTTTTTTGTTGGGCAGTCGTGTAAAGATCATCTTCAATCATCAACATCTACATATTAAAATAATAAGTGCTATGATTTAAAAAATCATATTTTTATTTATACCGCACAGGCGTGTTTAGAGTGGCATCTACTGTGCGCCGCCATACTATTGTACCACGAAAGTCTCCATATTGAACATAACAATAGAAGATTAATCACTTTTTGGAACTATGAGTGCCAAGTACACGTTGCGTTTCTTAGTAAAATCCTGCTTGCCAAATTTTAGTACGACGTTGGTCAATCTAATCTATACTAATAATATAAAGAGGTAAAGTTTGTGACGTTGTAGGAAGTAATCTCTGGATCTGCTAAACCGATTTTGAAAATTCTTTTACCAATAGAAAGCCACATTATTTGTGAGTGTCATAGGCTATATATTAATCCGAAAAATGAAAATACTTTTTCACCAATAGATTTAGTAAATCGGAGAATAAGCGGTCGAACGAAAACGTTTCTAACTAACGCTCTGCCTTAACGATGAGAGATACATGATTAAGTTCTAGAGAATAGTTGTAGAGCTTAATAATGCCTACAAAAAAGTCAGCGACAGCATATGTCTAACTTTTATATTTAAGTCACAAAAAGTAGTATTTTATATTAAAAAAAATAATTTAAATCGTTAGGTCATGTTTATTGGTCATATTATGAACAATTATGAATTCTTATCAAAATAAGTAAATTTATCGTCTCAAGTATTTAAAACAAAAGACTTTTCCCTTTTACTGCATATAATTTCCCTTTAACTGCATAAATAGTTAAAGAGATAATACGCTCACAAATAAGACACTCACAAGAACACTCACAAATAACGGTATTATAGTCAAATTGGCATGCAAATACATAGGTACATACATATGCAGTAAAAATATAACCCTTCTTTTGGCAGTCAGGAAATAAATCATAGTACTCAGTACTAACCGAACTACACTCATAATTTCATCACAGGTAAAAAGTTTTACCGCCCAACGAAGTGGGCACGGGTCAGCTAGTACGCTATATAACCAATGGTCGTAGCATGGATAATCAATGGTTGTATACAATAGATATTTATTGCATAACTGTATGTAAGGTACGGAGGTACAGATGTTTTTGTAGAAAATGGTTCTATACATTTTGGCCACAGGGCGTACAACAATCTCAGTATCACTCGTGAATATTACTTATATTTTTAATTACGAGTCTTGGAAATGAAAAACTTAGTAAAAAGAAAAAAAAGACTAATAAATTATCAACACACATTTAAAATTAATCCAATTATAATAAAAAGAATATTACTATAGTCAAAAAATAATAATAATAAATATTTAATATGGTCACAGTATAATAATAACGATTTATTTATTCGATTCGCCAGATAGTAGAATATATATGAAAAGAACCCACATAAGTAAAATAAATATTAAATATTGAGTATCAAAACCATGGCCATATTATATTTCCATTGTCGGTTAAAAAATATTTTATAATATAATAGCATTTCTCTTTTCGCCATTTTTTAAAGGTGTGCGTGAATGCTGTCTGTGTCATTGATTGCATATCTTTCGGAAAAATATTATTATATTTAATGCAGGATAATATTTATCCCTTCCTGCTTAATTCAGTCCTAATTAAAAGACAGTTGACTTGGTGCTTATTCGTAATTAAAAATATCACTTGGTAATATATACATTTCTGGATTGTTTTATATAAATTTTCAATACTTCAGTATATATAACAAGTAAATATACTAAAAAGTATAGAAAAAGACGACTGACGTTACAGAAATGTAACTATTGTATTTATAATTATTAATATTGCGGTTTTTTTAATTAAATATTTATGGTTTATGTATTTATTTAAATAGATACATATACATTATACATTTTCGAATTTTACTTTTATTTGACACGAAACACGACATATTTATGTTAATTTATTGACATTTGGAGATTTGGACATTTATACAACTATTTACTTGATATTTAGACAGTTAAGGTACCCTATGATACTCGCGATGACATAACGATTCTAACAATACCATAAACTAAACTAAATCGGTTAAAGCGTTTAGAAGTTATGGTGAAATAAAGAAACGGAAAACATACATAGATGTACCCTGAACAAATTACATTCCTTTGTCGTTGGGCAGTCGGGCAAAAAGGCACAGTTAGCATCGACATGTTGAGAAACAGTGGTCTACAGGTTGCATCGGACGCTACTCCGCTACTTGTCTGATTCATGCCTTTTGTATTTGTAGCTACCGATGCAAACACGGCGACCGACTGATAAAGGGGTAGGAATCTTCTATTACGATCCTATTACCGGCGCCATTACCCCACGATGGATAATCTGGGATGAAAGGGACAGGTGCTAATAGGGGATGTTATTCGAGAAATAAGACATTAGGCGCTTGCACCGTGAATTTGATTATAGGTTCGACCTATTATGAAAGAAAATAGAAATATTAGTGATTGTTTGCGATAAACTGTATGCGGATGAGTTTACGGATACCGCCACCTGCATAGGGTTTTATAACTGAAACTGAATCACTGTATCAAACCGGCACAAATTACAGGTCGACAAACCATTTGGATGACTAACTTTTTACTTGTCCG
The DNA here is from genome assembly GCA_944548615.1 of Micropterix aruncella. Classification (NCBI taxonomy): domain Eukaryota; kingdom Metazoa; phylum Arthropoda; class Insecta; order Lepidoptera; family Micropterigidae; genus Micropterix; species Micropterix aruncella. Next base: position 30,325,880 of record OX155963.1, read on the forward strand.
AAAACATAGAAATAGAAATAGAAATATATTTATTGTTCGAAATTGTGGTAGTACATTTATGGTGATAATCCGTAAAATTATGTCTCTCACAATTACCTGTTATTATAACAGATTGACAAATTTACTTATCTGCTATTTTTTTAATGTCTTATTTTAAAATGTCATTATTTCACTGGTTTGCCTATAATATCTAAATAAAATCAATAATATTTCGCGATGTTCATTACATGGCCTGAAATAACATTTAAAAAAGAAATATTACATTAAAAAAATCAGACCAGATAGGTAGCACTAATAGTAGAAAACAAATAATAAAAATAATTCACCAATAACATAAAAAAAAAAGAAAAAATCAAGGAATAATCAAAATCCGCCTATAAATACGAAATGTATATAATTTAAAATGTGTAATCTTCCTAATTAAATTATTGTAAAAAAAATGCATGCCCACAATATAATATTATGAGAAATATTCGTTTAGCGTGTAAAAGCTTTTTTCGATAAGCCATTTTTTCAACGCTGTAAACCCTTTTCCTTTTATTTCTTTTATTTGCAGGTAGGTGGTTATAGATTTTTATTGAATTGTATAACATTCCTTTTTTAAATAGAGTTAAATTTGGCTTGGTTGCTTTAGCTCGTGTTTATTTCTTGTGTTATAGCCGTGTTCAACATTGTTTGTTTTGAAATACTGTTCGTGGTTCCTTACAAATTTTGCAGGTTTCCAAAATGTATATCGATATAAACGTTAGCACAAACTCCTTTTTAAACAGTGGTTTGCAGCTGTCAGTCTTTGGAATTCCACATATAATTCGTAAGCATCGTTTTTGTACGATGAATATTTCCTCTGCGTTTACCGAATTGCCCCAAAGCGTAATTCCATATTTTATACAGGCGTAAATATATGCATAATATGCCATAAAGGCTTTTTTTATCTGTAGTTCGTTTTAAAATCCTTAGCGCGTTTTTACATCTTCGACATGGGCTTTCCAGTTCAAATCACAGTCGATTGTTATCCGTAGCACTTTGAATTTTTGCACCTTATCAATAACCTGAGCGTTATATTTAATTTCGAATTCGTATTTTTGTGCTTGATAGGAATGAAACTGCATGCATTTTATTTTTTCCGCATTTACACTTAACTTTGTGTCATACATGGTATGACACAAAGTATGTAAAGTGTGCATACATACAAAAATAGACCATTCCAAGATTTAAAAAACTGACGGGAGATATCCGCCATTTTGTATTAAAATGTCGGAATTCTCAAAACATAAAGAAATCTTAAATCCGTTATATTGCTGGACCTTGAAAAATTATATAAATGTGACTTACTGTTATTAATTTACTTATGAATTCCTAGAATACGTAGACTTAGGATACGTCAGTTTTCGACGTCTTCAGCTTATTTTGTTTTTTTTTTAATTAACCTAAAATTTAGTACTTCATAACTTAACTATTAATGCTAGAATGGAAACCAAAAGCGTTTAATAATTCTGAGTAATTGTTTGTTGTAAATCTTTTTCTGATATCTTTAACCGCTCGGAAGCCAGCCTTCGCGCGCAAATAACTGCGCCGCAACTTTCAGGACGATTTTGTTAATATTGATTATTTATGAATATATAATTTATATATATATACCTATATATATATATATGAATATATTTATGAATATATAACTAACGAATATATGAATAAAGCCTTTAATATAGCAGAAAACTAGACAAAATAAATGGTATTTGTGTGACAAATGTAATGACAACATAATGGTTAAGGTTAGCTGTAAGATATTGCTTTTAGGCAATAAACTCGCCTTTTTGTTTAAGCAAATAAAGCGTTTAATTATTATTTTTTTTTAAATGTTCTCAATGTCCATGGCCAAGCGCAAGGCCATAACAAAAGATACAGTGAGTGTTATGTGCATGGCGAATTATCAAAATTGGCGTGCGCTGAACCAGCCGCCCGATATAGCTACATTTATAATCTGGGAAGTAACCGCAACAGTTTGCCGCTTACCCGCAACGGATGACTATTGACAGCACCTTAGTCCACCCGAAACAGCGGCGGTTGCAACATCGCCGAAACTACGGGTGCTACAAATTTGACGCGGTAAATTCGTTATTATCCTATTTTTTAATGTCAAATAACTGCGATTGTCTTCGATTTTATATATTCTTGCTCAGTTTCACATACGAAATTATTTCTTGAAAGGTTTGTCGTGCAGTCCCAAACACTATGTATTCTGTATACCTACCAAATTTGATCTATCCCCCACTTAATTCGCTAAAAACATAAACATACCATGTGACTTCGATCAAACTGCAGGGAAATCAACAAAAACATCTCATTTAAAAAATAAAAAAAATTGTCATGAAATATTAAATATTTTTTAATTATTTCTTCTTTTATACAAATGATGTTGTTCAGTAAGATTAAAAATATGTTTTAGAATAGGTATTTTATAGGTTTTGATAGATTTCCCTTAAGTTTGATCAGTCACATTTTCAGTTTTTGTTTTGAGTGAATCAATTATCACCTTTGGTGTAAGTAGGGTTGAATAACGACGATGGAATGGATTTCAGACTTAAAAACATCGCAACCGTATTTACTGAGTTCAATCCAATGCTTTCTCTCCCTTTTACAAAAATGCCTGCAAATCAGACTGTTGTTGTGGTTTTTCACATAAAGCAAGCTAGACTAACAGTAAGCTGAAAGGCGGATGGCGATGGTCGTGTAATGTACGAAACCACAAATCCATTCCGACATGTGATTACGGAGGTCGGAAGGACAGATGGATGAAAATGAAAGTACGTTTTAAAAGGGAGTCGAAACCGCATCGGCCACCGCCACACTGCATACAGTTGAATCGCTTGGATTTGCTTGGTTTTTGTGCTGAAAGGAAAATACAAACGCCGCACTAGCACGATAATAACGATAGAGAGGGGTCAGGCAGGTGAGTGACTTCCCCAAAATTGTATTGCGCAATATACAAATCGGTTGCACGGGAAACGAGTAAGATACCGTGTATATTTGTCACCACACCATTGATTATAGAGTATATTAAATTGCTCAATGTCGTAGGGAGATACAAATAATGGGCCCTGTTGGAGTTGGCCACGAAGACCCATTCGTTCAGGGTCGGTCACACTCACGGGTCAACACCCATCCGACGGCCACCACGTATGAAGTAAGAGCCCGGGTAGGATTCTGGCCTGAGAGCTAGTTTACCCAGGAGTTAATCTTCTGGCGCTACTGGACGGTTTGGCCTCCACGCATGAAGTGCGAGCCTGGGTATGGACTCTGGCCTTATGGTTAGTTTTTCCTGGGAATCAACCTTCTGGCGCTCCTGGACGGTCTGCGCACCGTGCGGCGTAAGCCAATCGACTGTGCACTCTGACTAACAGTCAGGGGAGTCTGGAAGCTGTACTGTTTCCTATAGAGCGGGGGTGGTTGCGGACCTTACGGCGACTGCTCTTGAAACGACCATCTGCTACCCGATCCTGGGTGAACAGCCGGGCAAAGGACGCTGTGGTTCGCGATAGATTCGGTAAACACCGTTTCACCGCTTCGTAAGGGAGAGGATCGCGCAAGCGACCTCGAACTCGTAACCAATCGAGAGACCGGAGTAATCTGGTCACAATTGGAAGTAAAGGTGTGAGTGTAGGCCCGCCGAGAACGACTAATCGTTAAAACTTCCTGAGGTGACGGGCTCGCCCGCTGTAGTCGACAACCCTAGTTGTTGGTTTGTGCACCGTGCGGCGTCAGCCAATCGATTGCGTATTCTGACTAACAATCGGGGAGTCCGGAAACAGTACTCGAACCCCTAACCAGTCGGGAGACTAGAGTAATCTGGTTGCAACTGAAAGTAAGTGCGCGAGTGTCGGTCGGCTGGGTGACTTACATGGCTATCTCGCGGTAAGGCGTTGGCTTCTTACGGGCTTGTGGCGAAACTTGACGGTGGACTGTTTTGTCCTAAGTCTTCTGCGCTCACCTCGCGGAAGACAGAACGATCAATATTGTTAAAACTTCCTGAGGTGACAGGTTCGACCGTTATAGTCGACAGCTCTAGTTGCTCAATATCGTACTACAATTTGGCAATCAGGATTGTACAACGTGTAGATAGCACTCATAATTCCAAAACATACATAATCTTATATTAATATATTCAATATGGCGAGTCATTATCATTTTCTAGAGAGCTAGCTGCCCTGGAACAAGTCCTGGCTCTTAGTTGGGCAGCAGCAATACATACATGCTAATGCTCATATCGGCCGTGTTCAATTTTAATTTTAATTTTAATTATATATTTTTTTATTATTGATATGATTATTAGTGATACTTATGCATTGTAAGTGAATTGTTAAATTAATTAATTAAATAAATAAATAAATAAATCGTTTATGACACGATTCTAACATTATCACAGACATCTAAATCGGTCCATGGTGGAATAAAGAAACGTAAAATATACATACATGAATCACATATATATATATAAACATATAACACATAGAAAACAATAAGAACTAGATTTTTAAAACGTTTCAGTGTGCTTCGTGGACAACGGCGTTTGCCACATCGTCGAAATATCGGGTGTTAAAAACTTAACGCGGTAAATTCGTTTTGATCTAATTTCTAATGTCAAACAACCGCGATAGTCTTTGATTTGATAATAAGAAACCATGAAGCAAAAAACCTCATAATTAAATTCGTACCTATAGAGTTCGGAGAAACACAATTTTGAAGCAATACGTTGCGACTATTGATTATATAGCGTATTAGATTGGCCAGCGCAGTAATACGATTTGGCAACTAGGATTTTACCAAGAAACGCAAGGTGTAGATGGCACTCTTAGTTCCAAACATACAGTAATCTTCTCTTATGTTCAATTTGGAGGCTTACGTGGTATAGCAGCATGGCGGCGCACTATATATGGCGTTCTAAACACTACTATATGGTATCCTATCTTAAAATAAAATAATAATATAATAACAAAAAAAACATAGCTCTTATTATTTTAAAATTATTTACATAAAGATGTAAATTTTCAATTTGGTATCAATAGGTTTTCAACACGTAATAATTACGCATGTCGATAGACTAATATATGGTATTTCTGTGATGTAAGCAGCCTATAAATAATTTCGATAGATGGCACTGATAAATTTATGTTATAATTGTTATCATTCGATTAATTATGAAGTTTTTATAATCAATCAGTATTTTATGAAACCGCGTTCAATATCAATGTAATTATAAATGGCAAAATAAATTGGTATTAGTTTTGCTGTACAATGCTATCAGCGCCATCTACATGTCGCCGGCGCAGTAGGGTTGCCATAATACACTAGTTGCACGTTGGGCAATCTAATATTGGGTTCTTAGCTAGCTATGTAATTGCTATTTTTCCACACTGGCCACTTTGAACTTGAATAACTTGGGTTTGAGTTGGAATTTCAAATTCAAATAAATTTTTATTCAATGCCGTGTTATTCTTTTGCTCAAATATTTTCGTTTGTGCAACCATGGTAAAATTGAAAATTAGCAATTTTTTTAAATTAATGAGATCCAGTGTCGGCGTCTTCTATTACAGCTTCTTGCAGTCTGGCTATAGGTACCGTAAATTTGTGCTGTTAAGAACTGCAAACAATGATGGAGAAGCTCGTAAATAAATAACCGAGCCTGGTCAATCGCTCATCGCCACTGCTTCTGCATGACAACGCATAACCTGAGACCTGAGTTCTGTTGTATTAAATACTTTAACGCTATTCCACAAAACATCAAATCAATGCAACAACCAGGATTCAAACAGACATTAAAGCACTGGCTCAAAAATAAATGCTATTACAGCGTGAATGACTTTTTAAACGATAATGACAAATAAATTATATAACATATTTTTATTGTAATTCTCCAACATTTTAAACTTTAAACATTTATATTTAATTCTAGCTCTAAATCTGACAAACCGTAGATAACCTAATAATTCCAGATTGACATTTTAATTTAATAACAAACTGGCATTTGAGTTATATATTATTATAGTAATGGAAATTTACTAAATTTGTAGATAATAGTTCTAATTATTATTTGGTTAATACCTATGTCTAAAACGTAATATTTTCGGATTTGTTCGAAGTGTGCGAAGTGAACATATTTAATTATAGAAAAATACATATTGTACGCCTGATTGGTAAACTGTATAGCACATATAATAGTACCTATCCATTTTGTACGACCTACTTACAGTTCACAATAAAGAATTATTATTATTATTAACCACAGATTTCACTGCAAACAGCCGCAACGTTGCAGGAGTTGCGGCTGAAGACTCATGGTCACCCACCGTACTTGCCAGACCTTGCTCCAATCGTTTAATTTTTTTCAGAGTTTAGATACAGGAGGAAAAAGGAACTTTGAGGAGTCAGTGAAAAATGCCTTCAATGCATTCATTGGCTTCTGTCCACGAGAGTTTTACAGCAGAGAAATTAAGCAACTCCCATTTAAATGACGAATCTGCATAGATAATAGGGGTCAATATTTCTATTAATTAAATAAATAGTTTTCATACAAAGTATTATCCTTAATTTCCTTTATAGAACAGTAACTTCATAAGTAAGGACCCAATCTATAATAATATTAGAAAGAGGTAAAGTTTGTGTAGGATCTGTGAGTAATCTCTGGATCTACTGAACCGATTTTGGAAGTTCTTCCAAATAGAAAGATTTCGACAATTCGGCAATAGAAAGCTACGTTATTTGTGAGTCTCATAGGCTATAGATTACCGAGATAGGATACCGTATAGGCGTGTGTAGAGCGCCATATATAGTCGCCGCTATATTGTTATACCACGAACGCCGCCCAATTAAACATAATAGATGATTAATCAATGTTGGGAACTATGACTATCATCTACACGCTGTTTTCCGTAGTAGAATCGTAGCTGCCAAAACGTAGTACAGCGTTGAGCAACCTAATCTATACTAATATTATAAAGTGGTAACGTTTGTGACGTTGTAGGAAGTAATCTCTGGATCTACTGAACTGATTTTGAAAATTCTTTTACTAATAGAAAGCCACGTTACTTGTGAGTCTCATAGGCTATAGATTAATCCGAAAAATGAAAAGAGTTTTTCGTGGTAGTCGGATTTGCAAAGTAAGTCGGAAAATAAGCGGTCGAACGAAAACGTTTCTAACTAACGCTGCCTTAACGATGAGAGATATATGATTAAGTTCTAGAGAAAAGTTGTAGAGCTTGATAATGCCTATAAAAAAGTCAGTGACAGCATATGTCTAACTTTTATATTTAAGTCACAAAAAGTAGTATTTTATATTTTAAAAAATAATTTAAATCGTTAGGTCATGTTTATTGGTCATATTATCAACAATTATCAATTCTTATCAAAATAAGTAAATTTATCGTCTCAAGTGTTTAAAACAAAAGTCTTTTCCCTTTTACTGCATATAATTTTCCTTTTACTGCATAAATAGTTAAAGAGATAATACGCTCACGAATAAGAAACTCACAAGAAGACACTCACAAATAACAGTATTATAGTCAAATTGACATGTAAATACATACATACATATGCAATAAAAATATAACCCTTCTTTTGGCAGTCAGGCAATAAATCATAGCACTCAGAACTAACCGAACCACTCTCATAATTTCATCACAGGTAAAAAGTTTTACCGCCCAACGAAGTGGGCAAGGGTCAGCTAGTACTATATATACTCAATGATGTTACCTTGATCGGAATTTTGAAAATGTCGTTTTCATCGCTTCATACACCTGTGTTGAAGTATTTTTATCTTTCCGCAAATTTAGCGACTGTGATGCCTCCTTTCAGGAATCCCCAACGCATCCGTTTTATTACATTTGCATTACATTAACTTTGTTAACTATTAAGATTCTTTAATTTATTATGGCTTTTGTTTTATGTTCTGCTCAGTTGTACCTACCTTTTTTATAAAATCAGTGTGTAATTCAAGACGTTTGTGTCTTGTGATTTTGTGAAGTGACTTCCGCGGTGAAGTGTGTAAGTGTACGTTTTTATCGCAGTAAAAACCGCAACATCCTCCGTTGGTTTACTGGGTTTACTGAACGACAGGGCCGTATGAGTGTCAATTACTTTATCCGTTACTGTTACTACTGTCATTAATAACATCGACTTCATTGATTTTAATTATATTTACATTTATATACCTATATTTATAATTTGTTGCGCATTTCCTCTGCTTTATACAGTTTGTTATCTCTGCAAAGTCGAGTGTCTTTTTAAGAAATGATTTCTCTCCATATTCACAAATGGCTCTCTTTCTTTGAGGCCTAAGCCTCTGCTGCAAGCACCATTTTGTTTTATTCCCATATCTCTATCATTAACAGATGATTTTATTGCCGGTGATTCTTGTTTGTGGATAGATATTTCACAGAAATCAGCTTGTGGTCTTTCATTTAATGTATATCAATAATTTACGTTTCAGTGTTTATGATTAAAGATTTTAGAATCATTCATGTGTCCTTGAGAAACATATTCCGCTTCGTGAGATTCTATTATATCTATGTTCGTTGCAAAAAACAGTCTTTGTAGTGTTAAATTAATTACTTATTACTCTTCCGGCCCACCAACCAACGGAAGGGAAAGTATTGTGAATGCGCTAAATAAATCGAGATGAAGATGGGAATATCCATTGTTAGCCCCCCTGAGATTAAGAACATTTCCAGATAGAAGTCGGTCTGTATGTCTGTTTGTGTGTCTGTGTATCTTTGTGTATCTTTGTGTAAGGACGCCATGGTCCGCGATAGATTCGGTATTCACCGTTTCACCGCCTCATAAGGGAGAGGACCGCGCAAGCGACCTCGAACTCGGAACCAATCGAGAGACCGGAGAAATCTGGTCACAATTGGTAGTAAGGGCGCGAGTGTCGCCCGCCAGGTAGCATTCCTGGCTATCTCGCGGTAAGGCGTTGGTCTCTTACGGGTTGTGGCGAAGCTAGACGGCGGATTGTCTTTTGTCCAAAGTCTTCTACGCTCACTCCAGGGAGATAGAACGACTAATCGTTAAAACTCCCTGTGGTGACGGGCTCGCCCGTTGTAGTCGACAACCCAAGATGTGTATTCTTACACGATAGCGCTCAAACGCTTAATCCAAATGAGCTGACATTTGGCATGCAGGAATCATTTTGTCATTTTTATTTTATTTTTTTTTATTTTTATTCCAACAAAAGAGAAAAACAGCGCTCAGGTCTTAAGTTAATAAATAATAATAACAATATTACGGCCAAAATAGTCTCCTGGTAATATACAGTTAATGTGCGAGATGTTGTGTAATAATATTTATATATTATGTTATATTATCATGTTCTCTCGATTTGTGAGTGTGTATGATATAGTAGGATGAGTGTGTTTATGTGTGTGATTGTGATGTGTGTTTAATGGGTGTGTGTAAGTACATCTACGTGTATGTGTCATAGTTGTGTATATATGAGAGTGTGTGATTCTGCACAGGTATGTATCTGTTCAAGCTTTTAAGGTCTGGTCTATTACCGCTCTGATAAACTCGTTTTTGCTCATTGAGAATATGTCTAGTTCCTGAAACGATTCATCATAGGCTTCCATAATTCGATGCAGAGTTGAATTCCTTGCTTGATTTGTATGGAGTCTGGGTACATTGAATACCCTTGGGTGACGAGTTCGGCGCGATGGGACATTTAAGGCTATTCTGCTTAGAATTTGTGGGCTGTCGATATGATGCGAAAGTATATTGTGGAAGAACGTCATATCAGTCACTTTGCGTCGCTGCTGAAGACTCAGCATTTCGAACCTTGCCAAGCCGTCAGAATATGAGGTATATTCGGCAAGGGTTCGATGACACAAGTGCCTTACGAAGGTTTTCTGAATACGCTCTATACGGTCAATGTGTACATTGTACTGCGGTGACCATATAGGTGACGCAAACTCCACTATACTGCGAACGTAGGCGTTATAAAGAGTGAAGAGCACATTAATGTCGGAGAACGGTTTGCATGCTCTCAATACGAAACCGAGAGCTCTGTAAGCTTTTCCCACCATGTGTTCAATGTGTGTATCCAGCATTAATTTGTTGTCAAGCATTATCCCCAAATTCCGCACTACACTCTTCTCTACTATAATCTCTCCGCCTATCCTGTAGTCAAAATCATACTTTGATCGGTTACGAGTAAAGGATAACTTGCTGCATTTCGCCGCATTTAAACTTAATTTATTGAGAGAGCAATAGTCTGACATGCGAGCAAGGTCCTCATGTAATCGATGACACTCGGAAATATCTTTGACCACAGAATAAACTTTAAGATCGTCAGCGTACATGATGCAGTGTGAGTGTTGGAAACAATCCTGAATATCGTGTATATACACATTGAACAGCAGCGGACCAAGACCATGGCACGATATGAAAAGGTTTTGGTTGAAATCGGTCCACTAGACATAATAATATATCAATCTTGAAATATTTGACTTACAGACTTGAAATTTGGTACACAGATGACCTGTTGGACCGAAATCACACAAATCGCGTTGCAATTTCGCTATCCGCGCTCGTCGCCGACTATCCGCTTCAATCAGATCTACCTCCTTCCCGAAGGGACATCACGCTCAAAATCCTTCGTTAAGTCCGTGGCTACTTGGCGAGAAATCTTTGTGGTGACACAGATGATTTTTTTGTAATCTAACTATTATTACATTGTTTTCATTTTGTCCTATTAAATATAATGTTTGTTCAGCTATATCACATCCGTTCCAGAGATTCATATCTTGAACCCTGCGTCGAGGATGTCCTAAGAGCTGACCGCAGCTGCGGCCGGCTACGACGGATGCGATAAGGATTTTATCGAAGCACCGTTCTTTGGCCACATACGGCTTCTTTTCAGGGAACAACGCATTCCCGCTTCTACGTCTAGTCCTGCTGAATCATCAACTACATTCGACACCATTGACCTTTCTAATATATTCAATGATCGTAGCGCTTAACCTTAGCTTTATATAATTAAACTTGCGTTTGATTTAATTCTAGAAGATGACATAATTTGTATCGAAAAACCATTTTTTTATCAAAATTCTATCCACCATATCATTGATTATATATGTATGATTTGGAAACCCTTTTGCGGTATGAATTGCAGATGGCGCTGATAGCATTGACGGCGAAACTAACAGCAATTTATTTGCTATCTATAATAACATTGATATTGAATCTTATCGTTTGAATCCTAACATTAATATTGAATTAATTTACTTACTACTTTATATGTTACTATGTACAGTTTTTAGTAAGTATATATTCGATTTATTGACTATTTCAATTGTTAGGCTTCTGCTTTGATTATTCAACTTTTTAACTGATTATTTTAATTATTGTATGTTTAGTAGGTAGTAATTAGAATTATTGACTATTTTATTAAATAAGCCTTTATTTTTTTTTTAATAAAATTCTACGACGAATAACTTTTAGTAGGTTCCAACATTTCTTAGATGCTATATATATTTTAATAACATATGTATGTTAAGTAAAAATGAGACTTACTACTTAAAACACAAATATTTTGACAGGTCCAAGAGCGGTTTTTGGCTGCCAATTGGACACGACGTAAGTGTAAATGTAAAAAAAAAAAAAAATTATAAAAGATCGATTGATTATAAAAACCCAATAATTTAACCAATGATAACAATAATAACATTCAATTATTAGTGCTATCTATCGCATTTTATAAATTCTTACTACATCACAGAAATAAAACGCAGATGTAGAATGCCATACGAACATCTATCTGAACATTAAAATGCATAATTATTAGGTCTTGAATCCAAATTAATAATTGACATCTTAATGTAAATAATATAAAAATATTAAGAGCTTCGATTTAAAAATGTGTTATATTATAATTATCATTGTATACCGTATAATCGTGTTTAGAGCGCCATCTGCAGTTCGGCGCCATACTGTTATACCACGAAAGTCGCAATATTGAACAGTAAAGAAGAAGAGAAGAATTATCATTTTTGAACTATGACTGCCATCTACACGTTGCGTTTCGTAGTAAAATCATACTCGCCAAATCGTTGTACCACGTTGAGCAATCTAATACGCTATATATTTTTTATTTTATTTTATTTTATTTGGTACCCAAACAGAATATTGACAACACATACAGTGACATATATATACTACAGTTACATGACTACATCAATATCCTTTTTATATGAGTACACAATTAGCACAATGCATGAACAATGGTTGAATGTTTTAAAAAACTACGTATAAAAAATACCAGAATTACAGTATTTTAAAGAGGGACGCTTTGAAGTAGCATAAACTATCATGAAATATATCGATGCGATTGTCAAGATGAAATTTGTTATACAGACGACAAATACGTGGGATTACGTTATTAACTCCGGTATAGTTTTTTGCTAAAGGTGTTTTAAATAAGTCTGGGTATCGAAGACTTCTTTTAGTAATGTTAAATTGTATTTTTTCTATACAAGAGGTATCGATAATCAATGACCTTATATCTAAACCGTCTTCCTCTCTTTTATTGTCCTTATAGTTTTCATCCCAGCATTGTCTTCAGGTTTGTGTGCTGAGATCGCTATTGCAATACTTTGTTTCTCCATATATCATTTAAAAAATGACTATCACGAAGTAGCGACTTCGCAGCTGGAACCTTTTGCCTTCAACTCAGTATATCCTCTATCTTTGGTTGTATTTATTTTGTTAGCACGCAGCTACCAGCTCGCTTTCTTTTACAGTCCTTTTTGTTTATCTATTACACTGTTTTTTTCATTCTACCGCAGAAGCTGTTCTCACACTGCTCTTATCACGCTGATAAGAGACTGTAAATATTCCATTGTCGTAGTTTTTAAAAAAAACTTTACCGAATCTGCGCTTTCACACATTGTTGGGTTATCTAGTGTTAATATTGTGAACACGCTAAAAAAATCGAGATGAAGACGGATATATTAATTTTGCCCCCACGCCCTTCCCTCTCCCCCGAGAGGATTAAGACCGTTTACAAATTGAAGTCTGTCTGTGTGTGTGTGTGTGTGTGTATGTATTTCACCAAAATAGCGCACAAACGTTTCATCCAATTGGGCTAAAATTTTGTATGCAGGTATCACTTGGTCATGACAAGAGTTGAAAAGATTGTGGTGGAAATCGGTCCACCGCAGTGCGCTCTAGTCATACTTCAATCTCGAAATATTGGACAAGGGCTACTCAGTACACAGATGCCTTGTTGGGCCAAAATCACATTTGAGTAAATTTTCGTTGAAATATCGAATATACAAGCGACACAAATAATATTTAACATCATATATTAATTCAATAGTAATTCCTTAAAAGCGCTGATCCTTGCGATGCGTGACTCGTTCAAAATTCGAATTCGAAGGCTCACGGCGACCCGCGTTTGCAATTTGAATTTTAAATTGAATGAGAGGACGCGCGATCGTAATTCAAATTTTCGTTGCGTCGCATATTAATAGGAATTTTCGCCAACTGCTCATTGATTGTATAATGAAATGAATATTCGGATGACAAACTATGTGTCGTACCTATAAGTCCCTGGCTACTTCCAGGTAAAGTCTTGCGGAGACGCAACTGATTTTTATTGCTGTGGCGTATATGCTTTGTTCGGATCGACATGTTGTTGTTCTAATTTATTTACGTGATAATTACTGCTTTTAACATCTTTGAGTTCTTTTTTAGCCAAATCACATTAGCCAAAAAATATAAGTAGTAGTTTTTGCACTAATGGGTCTTTTGTTTTAATCAAATGTGTCCATAATTTTAAAACTGTCATTTTTTTATCATTACTCATTACAGTGTTTCTCAAGTTGCTGCAAAATGTTAAGTTAGGCACTTCTTCATGTTTCTACATCACGAAATCTTCGATTTCTTATGCAATCTTCGATAATTTTTATTGTGCAATGAAGAGATTTTCATTCATTCATTCATTTATTCATTCATTCATCATTTTCTTTGTAAGGTATATGCTGTTTTCTTTATTGTCCTTAATTACTCAAGAGTCTTTTCTAATCTAGGAAGGATAACTCGATATCATCCGCAAGATATGTATTAGTTGTGAGTATCTCTGCGTTTGTTTTTATTCCTTTGGTTTTCCATGCGTTTGTATCTTCACCAGCATGACGTAGATGTACACAAATTGTATCGAATAAAACTCTCATAATATGATTCCTACCCGTATTACCTTTTGTTTCATTTGGTAGTTGTTCTTTTGTATGCTTGTTTGTGGTACAGCGATTTCCAACCTTTGAAAGGCCGCATATGCGCGCAATGCCTTCTTATTTATTTTATTATATTAAAAGCGCAGTTTGCTTTGTCTTTAATAGGATCATCATTGCGGACCTCTTCAATGCTTCGAAATATTGTGATATTTTTGACAGGACGTCCTGACTACTAATGCAAAACTACATAAAGAATATCATCGATTATATAAGGTGTTATAGTGCGATATGGCAACCCTCCTGAAACGGCGAATGGCAGGTGGCGCTGATAGCATTGACGTCCAAACTAATAGCAATTTATTTGGCAATCTGTAATAACATTTATATAGCTTTTTTTTTATAAATGACTGATTGATAATTAAAATATAATAATTTAACCTAAGATAACAATAATATTATTCAAATATCAGCTCCCTCTATCGCAATTTTTATATAGGCTAATTACATCACAGAGATAATACGGAGATATAGAATGCCATCTATTAGTCTTTATTATTACGTGTTGTAAACCTGTATACCAAATTTAAAATAGGCATCTTTATATTAAAATAATAATATACTATTAAAATTATAATAGACAGACTATAAAGACTATTAAAATAATAATAGAATAGTAAAATAATAATAGACATGGTTTAAAATATCGTTTGTTATTATATTATTATTTTATACCGTTAAGCATGTTTAGAGCGCCATCTACAGTGCGCTGCCATACTGTTTTTCCGCGAAATTCGCCATACTGAAAATAATAATCAAAGATTATTATTTTTTTTGATCTATGAGTGCCATCTACACGTTGCGTTTCGTAGTAAATTCCTGGTTGCCAAATTGTAGTATTACTTGGAGCAATGTAATACGCTATATAATCAATGGTAGCGCTCAAGCTTAGCTTTATGTAATTAAACTTGTGTTTGCTGTAATTTTAACAAATGATATAATTTCTATCAAAAAACAGAATTACTCGTATTATCTAAATCATCCACCATATCTGAACCGTCTTCGTCTCTTTTGTTGTGTTAGAGTTTTTACACGACTGCCCAACAAAAATGGAGAGTAATATGTTCAGGATTCATCTATGTAAGTTTTCCGTTTCTTTATTCCACCAACTTGTAAGCGCTTGATCCGATTTAAAAGTGTGTGGTATTGTTAGAATTGTTATATCATACCGAATATCATAGGGTACAATAACTGTCCAAATATCAAGTAAGTAACTGTCTAAATGTCCAAATGTCCAAATATCAATAAATAACATAAATATATCGTGTTTAGTATCAAATGAAAGGACTGATTGAGTACATTTCGGAAATATACATGAATATACATATACCATACATATTTCACAATAAAAACAGTAATAAAAATAGTTATATACATATACAATAGTTTACATTCTCTAGCGGCAGTTGTGTTTTTATTATTTTTAATATATTCACTTGTTATCTTAGCATTTTGGTCGGATATAATGCTACTTAGTTAAGTCCATTCAGATTTTTTCGTACTTCCTAATTGTTGCAGTCCGACTGCTTACTTTTATGTTTATATTTTACTAGCTGACCCGTGCCCACTTCGTTGGGCGGTAAAACTTTTTACTTGTGATGAAATTATGAGTGTGGTTTGGTTAGTACTGAGTGCTATGATTTATTTCCTGACTGCCAAGAGAAGGGTTATATTTTTACTGCATATGTATGTATGTATTTGCATGCCAATTTGACTATATTACCGTTATTTGTGAGTGTCTTCTTGTGAGTGTCTTATTTGTGAGTGTCTTATCTGTTTAACCATTTATGCAGTAAAAGTGAAATTATCTGCAGTAATAGGGAAAAGTCTTTTGTTTTAAACACTTGAGACGATAAATTTACTTATTTTGATAATAATTCATAATTGTTGATAATATGACCAATAAACATGACCTAACGATTTAAATTATTTTTTTAATTTGAGAAACTACCTTTAAAAGTTAGACATGCTGGTGCTGAATTTTTGTAGGAATTATCAAGCTCTACAACTTTTCTTTGGAACTTAATCATATATATCTCATCGTTAAGGCAACGTTAGTTAGAAACATTTTCGTTCGACCGTTTTTTCCGACTTGCTTTGGAAATCCGACTACCACGAAAAAGTCTTTTCATTTTTCGGATTAATATATAGCCTATGATACTCACAAATAACGTGGCTTTCTATTGGTAAAAGAATTTTTTAAATCGGTTCAGTAGATCCAGAGATTACTTCCTACAACGTCACAAACTTTACCTCTTTATAATATTAGTATAGATTATTGTATTTCACGTATCTTGTATTTTGCTTACAAAATAGTTGGGAACCGCTAATAAAGTAAGTAGATCCCCGCATCCACGGGTATCACGATCGGTGCGTTCGCTTTCTTGCCGCTGCGCACAAAAAACTGACAGACGAGAACAAAAAGGCTCGTTTTTGAAATCGAGTTCGGAGCGATATCGGCCAGACATGCAGGCACCTTACAAGTCCCGATGGAAGCCTTATTACGGACACGACCAATGGCCGCGGGAAAATACGCTGCTCTTTTAACTCTCCTATATGCGAATTGGGCGTCTCACTTTTCAATTGTTGCAAGTGACGAATCGGGATGCGTAGAGTGAAGATTGTTTCATATTCAAAATTCATTTAATTAGCATTGTGTGCATACCTATATACGTTAGTTGTTATAGTGGAATGTTTATATAAAATAACAAAGAAACATATCAATGGTACTAGAATTAATTATATAGGGTATCAGATTGATTAATGCCACAGTACGTTTTGGCAACTCAGACATGAAGATTTATTTTATTATTTTTTATTAGCTAAATGTATACAGCATATTCATTTTATAAAAGAAAAATTTATAAATTAACATTAATATAGCCATTAATACATTTTAAATTAGCAAATCATATAAAGCACCTATTTAAAAGATAATAATTTTATAACCTTTTTTTTTAAAAAAAAAAAAGGAAAAAAGGAAAAAGAAGCATTTCTAAATTTAAATGTATAAGTACAATAGGGCAATGGAAATGGAAGGCGGGATTGTTATAACACTATTTGTAATATATGTTCATAAATGGCCATACATACGTATACTATTGACATATATATACTTATAAACATACATACACACATAAATACATTGTATATAATAACGTAATAAGTAGTGCGTATTTTATAAATATTTAAATAAATTATCGTTCCTGAGCTTTACTTCGACTGCGTGAAGAAAAGGCTTTCTGTCCAGAGAAAAAATGTCAAGGTCATTAAACCTGTTATTAAAAGAGCTGAGTAACCGTATCATAGTAGAGTTGCTGAAGTGGCTTGTATTGCAGATGACGCTGATAGCATTGTTCGTCGACACTAATAGCAATTTATTGGAACGTTGTGTCAAAATTTGAAGTCAATCGACCTACTACTTTACGAGTTTGGCGAGCACAAACATTCGCAGGCTGATTTTTTATAATATATAGGATTAGATTGCTTAAGTCAATAGTACGATATGGCAACCCTTTCGCGCTGGCGAAATGTAGGTGGCACTGATAGCGTCGACGGCGAAATTAAAACTATAATAACATTGATATTGAATGGTTTTTTTATAATCGACTGATCGATTATACTATATAACCGATCGATTATACTATATACGAAAAACCCACTATATAACGAATGATATCATTCAATTATTAGTGATATCTATCATATTTTTTATAGGCTGAGACTTTTTTTACCACAGAAATAATACGGAGAGATAATATTAGTCTATCTGGATTTTAAAGTGCGTAATTATTATGAATTGAAACCTGTATACGAAATTAAAAATTGACATCGTAAATAATTAGCCCGATAGCGTTTCACCGTGAACTAAAATTGGATATTAGTTCATGACAACGAGACGAAGCAACGCGTTAGTTCGGAATATGTTATGAGCGATGGTTGGTTTTTCCGCACTATATATATATAGAACTTATAGCCATTCGAATAAGTTTGAATTGTGCGGTCTAGATTCTGCCGCTTTATTTTCGGCGGTTCGTCCTAATGCGGACAACCTCTTATTTTACATTCCTTTCTAACGTATTGCACTGCCTCTTTCACATGAACTAATTTTCGAATGTTCACGAAGAGACGCAATCAAACCCAATGTTCAAATAATAAAAGTTATGATTTAAAAATTCGTTTAAGGATTCGTTTTAGGACATATTACTATTTTATTTCGGTTTAGTATGCCATATAGGCGTGTTTAAAGCACCATCTAAAGTGCGTCGCCATACTGTTATACCACGAACGTCGCGATATTGAACATAAGAGAAGATTAATCAGTATCTGTAACTGTGAGTGCCATCGACATGTTGTGTTTCAGGCGTTAATACGAGTACATCCGTACTTCCCCTGTTACAGTTACATAGATCTTTATTGTATAACTGTACGTTAGATATACAGATATTTTGGTACAAAATGGTTTGTTACAGTTTTCCCACATGGCATACAATTTCAATTACATGCTTATAACCAAAGTTCACTCTGTGCTTATTACTTATTATATTTTTATTACAGCAACAAGTTAAACATAACCAATCAAATTCAATCATAATAACCTTTTCAGAGTATAAGGAATAACCATCAAAAAGTAATCCTAGTGTAATAAAAATAATATTAAAATTTCTATAAGGCCTAACCTCACCCTACAACGCAGTGCCAGGGACTGACTGACTACTGACTTCGGCGTTTACACATGGTCAGTACCGCTGGCGCGTGTGGTAAGCAGAATTGAAGTCAGGACTGACTTGAAATCATTTAACGCGATGACAGTATCGGGTCAGCACTGACTTGTTACACGACTGCACAACAAAAAAGGAGTGTAACGTGTTCAGGGTTCATCTATGTATGTTTTCCGCTTCTTTATTCCACCCTAACTGCTAAACTCTTAGACCGATTTAAAAGTGTGTGGTATTGTTAGAACCGCTAGGTATGTCATCACGAGTGTCACATGATATCTTAACTGTCCAAATTTTCAAATTCAAATTTAAAATTCTTTATTAATGTATAATATTATATATATTTTTAAATTCAAAGCCATCCTAACTAGGCCTCGCCTGTACTAAGGTAGGCTTAATATAAAAGAAGGTAGAGTGGTTTTCGTAACTTGCTGTATTATCTTTGTATATTATTATGTTAAATTTAAGAAGATAGAATCACAATATCAATTGTTAAATGTACAAATATCAATAAATTAACATAAATTTATCGTGTTTAGTGTCAACTTAAAGGTCTGATTGTGTACATTCCGGAAATATACATCTATATATGGATAAATATATAAATCCCAAATATTTCATAAATTACTCATAATAAAAATAATTATAAATACAATACTCCACTTTCTGTAACGGCAGTGGCGTTTTTTATCATTTTTAATATTTTTACTAGGGCTATCCAGAAAGTAAGGTTACAACATTTATTTAGGATCGAAAAATGCTTTAATTTTATTTAAATGGCCAGGAGACTTCAAAAATATATTAAATTATTTTTCAATATAACCACCGTCGTGATTGATATTTTTTTGATGTTGGGGCATCAGCTTTTGTATGACAGTGTCGTTGACCTCCGCCGCCAGCTCTTTCCGCCACTTCTTCACAGCTTCCTCGTCCTCCTGATAGTTGTAAATATATTTCCAACCCAAAAACTCCTTTAGCTTAGTGAAAAGGATATAGTCCAAAGGCAAATACTTGGTTAAATAGGGGGAATAGGTGACAATATCTCAGCCAAACGATGTCAGCAGATCCTTTAATTCGCGCAGTGTGGAGCCTGGCGTTGTCATGCAAAAGGATGACCGAATGGATCAGCATTCCCCTTATACGGCTCTGAATTGCTCTTTTTATGGTAAATTAGTAACCCTCTACATTAGTGGTAGTCACTTTAGGTATATAATCCACCTGCAGCATTCCCTTACGGATCCATAAAACGGATGCCATCACTTCTCCGGCTGAATGTCACTTCTTGAACGTTTTGTGGCTGGGGAAGATTAATTACGCCACTGAAGTGATTGTCTTTCGGATTGTGGCATGCAGTCATAAACCCACGTCTAATTCACCGTCATCCGATGAATATTCGCGGCGGTATAGTTCTGCAAAATCAAAAAATGGATGACCGCGCGGCTCTCGCACGGCCGGGAGGTGGCGGGAGCGCGCGACTACCTCTCCATCGAAATAATTTACTGTGACAGAACGAAATGGCCGACAAATACGCGGGAAATAACAAACTAACTGTTAGAATACCCACTGGGGGTTAATGTGCCCTTGCTGAGTGGCTCACGAAGACCCATTC
This sequence comes from Micropterix aruncella, assembly GCA_944548615.1. NCBI lineage: Eukaryota > Metazoa > Arthropoda > Insecta > Lepidoptera > Micropterigidae > Micropterix > Micropterix aruncella. Next base: position 30,346,483 of record OX155963.1, read on the forward strand.
TGTACAGGGTTGGTCACACTCACTGGTCAACACCTATCCGACGGCCTCCACGCATGAAGTGCGAGCCTGGGTAGGACTCTGGCCTTATGGTTAGTTTGCCCCGGGAATCAACCTTCTGGCGCTCCTGGACGGTCTGCGCACCGTGCGGCATAAGCCAATCGATTGAGCACTTTGACTAACAGTCGGGGGAGTCTGGAAGCAGTACTGTTTCCTATAGAGCGGGGGTGGTTGCGGACCTTACGGCGACTGCTCTTGAAACGACCATCGGCTACCCGATCCTGGGTGAACAGCCGGGCAAAGGATGCCGTGGTCCACGATAAATTCAGGATACACCGTTTCACCGCTTCGTAAGGGAGAGGACCGCGAAAGCGACCTCGAACTCGTAACCAATCGAAAGACTGGAGTAATCTGGTCGCAATTGGAAGTAAGGGCGTGAGTGTAAGCCCGCTGGGTAACACTCCTGGCTATCTCGCGGTTAACCCTTCAGGCCTCGGCCCCTCAGCCGATTGACAAGTTGATGTCCCAAATAATTTTAGTAAAAATTAGTAAAAAAATTGAATTATGACACTGTCACACCAAAAACATTAATTACTGCCAAACCACTGTACCCATAGTTACAATGAAACATATTAACATAATAAAACATAATAAAATAAAGCAAATTAAATTAAAATATAATTAAAACGGACTCGTCACGCTGAATCAGTTTGTGGCCGATATCGGCCAATCGGGGCTTGAGGGGTTAAGGCGTTGGCCTCTTACGGGTTTGTGGCGGAGCTAGACGGTGGACTGTTTTGTCCAAGCCTTCTGCGCTCACTCCAGGGGGATAGAACGAATAATCGTTAAAACTTCCTGAGGTGACGGGCTCGCCCGCTGTAGTCGACAAACCTAGTTGTTAGAATACCCACTACATACCAGGTGCCCCAACTTCGAAATAAAAAAAAATCCATCGGCCTCAGAAGCCCTTTTAACCTTACTTTCTGGATGAGCCTCGTACTTGTTTTATTTTTAGTACCATATCTGTTCCCTTGTGTGGTGCATTCCTCGTCTAGGATCCGCGATTAAGTGGACACGTTCGTTGGCGCTGCCGTCGCATCAGTTTCATACTCAGTCATGGACGGTTAGGTACAGGGAGGGAGGGGGGGGTCACCTACCTGGATACGGTAACACTATACCGAAAATCGAGAGCGATATCTCTCTCAGTTGAGCAGTTATTGTAGCGGGAGATCGGTTTACACGGACGCTGACTTTGAGCTGGTTAACATTATATCACTGTGTCGCTTATAGGTATGCAAACTGCAGTAGTTCAGCCAGGCATCGGATAGGCTTCGCTTGCGTGCGGGGGGCGATTTTGGCCCCGGTGCAATCGAGCACCATATACTCATAGTGTATTAGATATTCGTCATATGGATCCGCCCCGTATGACGATTTGGCAACCCTTCCTATGTACACGGCGACATGCAAATGGCGCTGATAGCATTTATTATTCAAACGAGTTGTTTCTCGAATCGACAATACTTGATATTAGGCAACTGTATTGTTTAAAAACTGCTTTAAATTTCAATCGAGCGCAAGCAGAGACATTGTTCCCTGCTAAGAACTCAATATCGGCGCAGGTAGCAATATATAGTGCCCAGGAGATTTACATCATTTGGACAACGATAATATTATTACCTTGCTTTGGGATTAATGAATATTTTAGGAAAACACTTATACGGATATTTCAGGACTGACACAGGTGATCCTTGAAAACGTCTCATTCAGTGGTTAATTCGTAAAGGAAGAACGGAAACTGAAAGTATCCTCATGACATTTCCAAAATAGCATCACATTTACACTCTCCAATAATATAAAATACCTACCTGTAAACATGAGTGAATTCAGCTTTTTATTTTTATAACATAATATTTTGTACTTGGATTTATTTTATTGTCTACTGCTTTTATTATCTAATGATTATTCTGATTTTTAACACGCTTGTATTAGGTCGACCTGTATGTAACTATGTAATGGAGTCTAAGGTAACTAATTTAACCATCTTCCAAGGATCGTAGCGTCATGAAAATTGGCAGCTGTATGTAGTTCTGATGACAATACAATAATATGGTACTGTCGAACTGATCTGATGATGGAGTCGGAAGATATGAACTGGAACTTCATGATGGATCATCGTGTCATAGCTGTGTTTGGACTTGTTAGAAAAGTCTTGGAATGAACTTTGACCACGATTAGGTTTCAAGGTCTGATGATGTGGTTTTTACGTGCATTTATAAAAGCGTGTTTTTAGTGTTTTTTTTAAACTATTAATCTATTAATGATTATTTAGTTATTTTTTTTTTACTATAACAATTTTCTTTACATATTTCATAAAAGATGGTTTCATTAGGTTAGGTTAGTTTTTGAGAAACTAATAAATTGAAACTACATTTCTCTAACTAATAATCAATAGGAGTTGTGGTGTTATCGAAATGACTCGGAAATTAAGGTGGAATTTTTACCATCAATGAGCCGAGTTTTATACTGTTTTCGATTAGAAACGTATGCAGCATGGTTTATAGCACTTAAATCCAAAGGAAAGGTGGTGTTCTGTAATGTAACTTTGGGGTTTTTGAAATAACCGATTCAATTATTTTTGCCATCTATCGCATTTTTTATATAAGCTGATTACATCATAGAAATAATACTAAGCGATATAATGCCATCTGTTATTCTATCCGGAAATTAGATTGTGTAAATATTGCGTATTAAAACTTGTATAATAAATAAAAAAATGACATCTTCAATATAATAAAGATAACAAGTAATAAAAGCATTAAAAACACGACTGCTGTCATACAAATTGAGTATGGTATTTATAATTATTGCTATTATTATTTTTTTAAGACATATTTGTGGTTTATGTATTAATCCATATGGATACATAAATATATTTTCGGAATTTACTTAATCAGACCTTTCATTTGACACTAAGCGCGATATATTTATGTTAATTTATTGAGATTTGGAGATTTAGACAACGATTTACTTGATAATTGGACAGTTAATGTACCCTATGACACTCGGGATGACATAACAATTCTAACAATACCGCACGTTTCTAAATCGTTTATTTGTGGTTGAATTAAGAAACGGAAAACATACATAATATATTGACCCGGAACATATTACACTCCTTTTTGGTTGGGCATTCGTATAATAACGATGAGGTAGTGTGCGTGCCTGCACTGTCGAAAACTTACTTTTATAAACAAGAAATCTCTAAACAAGAAATCTGATTCATGCTGGAATATAGGAAACACTCGCTTCCAATTTGATCTCGGAATAAATCGCCTCACACGTCTTCGAGTGCCGATCGATCTGTCGGTGCCCGGGCGAGGGTAGGTACGATTATTGGTGGAACACGAGCGGCTGCACTTGCGCTTGCGCAGATGCCCGCCCGTAATGGGATCAATTATTGTCCCTTTACACGCTGTAAGCGATCGAGGGGAGCTCCTTGTTTCTGCGCGGGCCACTTTAAGGATGTGATTATTGGCGAGCCGCGTAGAGGACGAGCGCATGCGTGGGGATTTTGAAATCAGCTGCAGTTAGTACCAATTCATAGACCTGGAAGTGTAAAGAAAATCTGCTGATGTCTGCTGCCTAGATGGAAATGTAGGTCAGATATTTTTTTCTTCTTCAATAAATTATATATATAATTAGGTCTTGATGATCATACTTGGTGGGGAGTTAAGCGGGTGAGGGAGGGGGGAGCTTAAATATCCCGGTCTCCCTACGTTATGACTAAGGGACACCGGGGCTAGTAGGTGCAATTTTTAGTTTATAACTCCAATAATAAAAACCCGTCCACGACCTTGAAGTATGAAGCATTTGAGAAAACTGCACATTATGGCACATGTAGCACTATCACGCTTGATCATTCAAGAAACGCGCCTATTTTACTGGCTCGCACGGAAACCCATTGAAGCGCATTTTTTTCACATATCTCACTCGCACCTCCCCTCGTTAGTCACGTGCAATGGCCTTCTCAATCGACTAGTAATGTAATTTGAGTTTACTGTTGTTTTCCTTTCATTATACCTGTGACGCGCGCGTCTGTTATTTGATTTTATTATATGTTTTAAGTAGGTACTATACTGTACACACAATCTGATTTAGAAGTAAAGCGACCTTTACGGATCGCCTAATTTTTTATGATGACCTGCCTAGATTGGGTCAACTAACGTGGACCCCCATCTCTTACATGGACCCCTGCGATTCGAAGTCGACCACTTAGGATCACTTAGTCGGGGTTAAATAGACCACTTTGGGAATCACTGATTCAGAAAAACGCAAAAATTTTTGCGTTTCACACAGCTTTACAAATTCCGCAAAAAGGCTTAATAAAATTAGAAATTCCGCGTAAAGGTAACACGAAAAGTATAAGAACGTAGAGGCGTTGAGCCCGCTCTACAACGCGTGTCGGTCGATCACGTTTCGCGCAAAGCGTTCAATTATTTTATTATCGCATCTATTACAGAGGGCGATCGCTTTTGATGGGCAGGGCCTTATATTTTCTTTGCTCACTCGCACCGCTCAGGTATGTGTAACGATACACGCTGATCCGACTGCAATTCGTGTACTCTACGTTCGAGTGTGGATACTGTAATTGGTTTTGGCAGTTGCTTCTTCTTCTTCTCTATGTCTTTTATTTCCCATAAAGTCACGTTCCTCTCTGGGATGGATGTGTTACATGGATTTCACTATGGATAGGTTATATTACTTGTGCTGTTTTTGTAACCTGCTCTCGATGGTAGATGGTAATGAAGAGGATTATAAGACAAAGAGAATGCCACCTTGAGACATCTTATCAATACCGCTTACCACGATCCTCATAGGAGTGATTCTCAAGTGATTTTCAGAGTTTTTATATGTTTCTTAGTACAGGCGTAGGCCTAGTTAGATGACATTGACCTAATGATCAATATTCTGCGGTTACTTTCTTTTTAACACGCTTTTATTAGGTCGACCTGAAACCGACCCGAAATAAATGAGCCGCGGTATTTTTCAAAAATCGCGGGCAGCGGGCGTGTCGACAGACAGAGGCAGTGCGAGGGTGAGCTTGCATTGGCCAATTCGATTTCTTGGATGAATCTCACAACCTCTCCACAATGGCAGGATGTAAAAATAAAATAATTTATTTACAAGAGTAAGGCATGGATGGCTATTACATATGGTTGCTTTGATGAAATATAATCGTACCTCAAAGATTTCATGGAAAAGCAAAATAATAATGAAGTGTGGACCAAAAAATACATGCACGATAAATGGTTAAATATATTTCATGAAACCGAACTGTCAGAGAGGAAAAGCAATTTAGATGATCCCTGGTCGTAATGCGAATGTTGAGAGAATCTTTTCTCGACTATTTACCGAGTGGACCAAAGAACGCAATCGCCTTCACATCGAAACCGTGGAAAGCATAATGATGCTTGAATGCAATGATGCATAAACGCATTGAATACAATGCGTTCTATATAAACATGACTTGTTCTGAATTTTACAAATATGATATGGGGAAACTGGATCTCCTGAAGCTGGCCAAGAAGACAGAAAAAAATAAGAACAGTTGAATCATTTTAAACAGTTAAGAGCAAAATGTAATAGTATTCCTATTAAATTGACATTTATGTCTTGTGTCTACGTCAATCTATTATTAGATAAATAAACATCGTCTTCTTCTTCTTCTTCTTATATATAAAAATGAAACGCCGTGCGTTAGTCTCGCAAGATCTCGAAAACGACTAGACCGATTTGAATTATTATTTTTTTGTTTTGTTTTCCTCGATTCAGGGGTGGTTTACGAAAAAAAATATTTAGGAAAAATTAAAAGAAACAACTGAAAATCGAAAAAATCGAAATTGGTCATTTTGGGAAATGGGCCACTTTCAATAGATGGTGTTCGCGGCGATCCTATTGTTTGACAGCTGCGCCATCCATAACTATTATTCATTCCGTGCGATTGTGTAAAATTTCAAAAAGTCGAAAAGCCGAAAAAGTCGAAAAAGTCAAGAGTCAAAAAAGTCGAAAAAGTCAAAAAGTCAAGAGTCAAAAAAGTCAAAAAATTTGAATAAATCGAAAAAGTCGGAAAAGTCGAAAAAGTCGGAAAAGTCCAAAAAGTAAAAAAAACGCAAAAAAGTCCAAAAAGTCGGAAAAGTCGAGAAAGCATTTATATTTCATCATGTAAATTAATACATTGAATTGATTTTAATTCCAAACGACTTTCAGTTAATCACCAAACGAAACTCAAACCGTAGGTACATGATTCGGCCATATTACCCATAGATATTTCAATGAATTGGATTTGGAAGGTTGATTAGGATCAATAAACGCTTATGAAGAGTTACAATCAAATTATTTTTAGGTGCTACGAAGTTCACCGGGTCATCTAGTAAGCAATAAAAACGTTCCTTCATTATGTTTATCACATTAGGTAGGTTACTATGTACATTACTTTTCTTGAGTTTTGATTTGTGTCCCGGTCAGTACCTAATAACTATTATATTATGGCAAAGCTGACTTAGATGTAACTATAGCCACTAGATACCGCTGCAGCACATCAACTTCTATACTGTTTATCCGATTGCCATGAAAATTGGATATGCAGAGGTATTTGAGCTCGGATAATATTTACGCGCTATCCACTTGGTTGTTACTCGCCACTAGATGGCACTGCAGCACACGAACTTCTATACCGTTCAACCGATCGTCGTGAATATTTATATACATAGGTATTTGTGCATGGATAATATTTTCTCTCTATGCACTTTAATGTGACTCACCACTAAATGGCGCTGCAGCTTATGAACTTCCTTCACGCTCTACTGATCACCATGAAATTTGGTATACATAGGTATTTGAGACCGGGTATAACACCGGCAACGCCAGGTAACACCACTTTTACCATATGTAATCAAAGCTACGATACTCCGTGTTAACGACGGGTGACTTCGTTTGTCCCAATGCGAAAGTCTCCCGTCTTTGAAATTGTACGGTTTCTCGTTGTCCTTTCTCTGCTGCTTGCATGGCCGCTCGCCGCTATCTCATTATACGCGGCTTCCTCCCGTCTCATTAGCCGGACGAAATCTCGTCGGCCAGATGGGATGCGTGCATCAACACTGCCTGTGCCCTACCTATACGTTCACTCCACGCCAAAATACCATCATTGGCTTCTTTCGCTGCATTTCTGGGACAGATTCGTTTCTCACAATCGTTATAAAAGTCCCGCTTTGACGTGCTTGAATGAGATCCCGGAAATCACTCATTATATATTTATAACAGCTTCTTCGATACTCTTGACCAATATTCGACAACCTTGACCAATATTCTAAAGCAGGTTGGCGAAGCGATCTACTGCTACTTAAGTCAAACTCAGATAAAATTGTTTGTTTGTTTGAAGAACTTTATTGCACACACAACATGTGGGCCTATTTCTAAGTGGCAATATCTTTCGACCATACCACCAGGGTTATTGTGTCTAAATCTTTATGTTGGCAAATTTATACATAACAACTAGCTGACCCGACAGATGTTGTCCTATCCAAATTTCAAAATTTGTTTGTGATCGTTTTGTGAATTTGTGAAAAGCTATTGTAATAAGTAAACAAAGTAAAAAATCGGTTTTCACCCCAAGACTTTCTCGGCAATACTCCCCCCCCCCCCCCTAGCGCCAAACCCCTCATTTCCATTACCCCCACCCCCTTCTGCCTAAACTCCCCCAGCTCCATTCCAAACACCAGCACCCAATCCCCCTCCCAAATCCCCCCTCCCCCCACAAACTCCACTTTAGTTGAATACATTCATTTGAAATATGTCCATCCCGAGAGCATAGCGATCAAAACACAAAAGAATCAACCTAAAATGTCGCTTTTATCTATCTAATAAAATCTATCGTTTAGGTTCTTATTAATACTATTACGAACATTTTTAAAAATGCTAAATCGGTTCAGCCGTTCAACTTCATATGCTCGCACCAACGAACAGCATTTTATTTTTATTTATATAGATTTGTTAAGTAGTGGTCATAATAAATTAGTATTACTACATACTAAACACAATAAAGGACATAAAAACAGAAATTCATAACATACGTTAATATCGAACGGAGGAATAAGATATAAAGACAAGCTAATAGTTGGGCACGGGGGTAGGGGAGGTCTAGATTTTTTTAAACTGATTCGGTTTTCAAGTTGTCAGGAGCAAAGATACAGAGTTCCATATTCGGGCCGCCTGCACTGCAAATGACTTCGGCATGATAAATGCTAAGGTACAGCTAGTAATAGATTTTCCTGATGGTCGAATTAATAGCCATGGGTATCTGCTTTTATTATGTTTGACTATTGAATACTGTTTATTATTTTACCATTTTAGTGACAATTTTAGTGCCTTTTAGTTATTTTTTTTTAACAAAACCTGATAATATTATTTTTGATTGTAGCATTACTTCTTAGCTATTGAATGAATACTTTTTGTTATTTATTATTTTTACATCATTGTAAATACAACTTTTTAAAATTAATATATAAAAAACTTTATCTTTGGTTTTCAACAATAATTAAAAAATTTATAAAAAATACCCTAGTAGTATATACCTAGGTATTATTATATAATTAAATATATCAAATTACTTAATCGTGAGATGCAGCCAAACTTGAAGTAGAAAACTAAGAAATTAAAAGAAAAAAATGAATTTTTCATATTTTTTTGATTTTGTGTTAGCATTATATTTACAGCATTTAATGCTAGCTTTGGAATATTTATATATATATATATATATATATATATATATATATATATATATATATATATATATATATATATATATATATATATATATATATATATATATATATATATATATATATATATATATATATATATATATATATATATATATATATATATATATATATATATATATATATATATATATATATATATATATATATATATATATATATATATATATATATATAGTTATATTTGATAAGGTTTGTAAAGAAATCCGTTTATAGGATCATGTTTTTATTTAAAATAAAATTAGTAAAAGCTACTTAAAAAGTAGCGAACATAAGCATTTCCCAATACAACCTGGGATTTCCTTCGCTACTTTTTAAGTAGCTTTTACTAATTTTATTTTAAATAAAAACATGATCCTATATATATATATATATGTATATATATATATATATATATATATATATATATATATATATATATATATATATATATATATATATATATATATATATATATATATATATATATATATATATATATATATATATATATATATATATATATATATATATATATATATATAGGCTGTGTTTCAATATCATTTCAATATCGGTCTAAATGGCAAAGTTTAATTGTTTATATGATAGCAATAATATCGTTATCACGCTTTTAACTACTATGTAAATTTTCAGTTGTTTTTCTTTTGTGCATGACAAAGTTGGTAATTTTCCGGTGACAAACGTCCCTGTACAGTAAGCGGATTTGTCAATTTTAACCCTTTAGCGTTTGAGTCTGTTTTCTCTTTATACGTAGTGACCAAGTCTCCTCTCCCTTTGCGTTTCAAGGATTTTACAGACATTTTCAAACTTCTATAACAATCCAAGAATCATTTATGTCGTGATGTAAAACAATTAAAATAATACGGCAACGATAACAACATTAATAATGGGAAGTGAGAATAATTGGGTTTATTTTTAACACGCTTTTATTAGGTCGACCTATATGTAACTATGTATGTAATGGAATCTAAGGTAACTAATTTAACCATCTTCCAAGGATCGTAGCGTCATGAAAATTGGCAACTGTATGTAGTTCTGATGACAATACAATAATATGGTACTGTCGAACTGATCTGATGATGGAGTCGGAAGATACGAACTGGAACTTCATGATGGAACATCGTATCATAGCTGTGTTTGGACTTGTTAGAAAAGTCTTGGAATGAACTTTGACCACGATTAGGTTTCAAGGTCTGATGATGAAGCCGGAAGATAGGCACTGGCATTCCATGATGGAATATCGTATCATAGCCGTCTTGTTAGAAAGGTCTTGTAATGAACTTTGACCAAGATTAAAGCGTGTTTTCAGTGTTTTTTTTTAAACTATTAATTTATTCTCTAGACGCAAATAGGACAAGATTAAGGGAAAACGAAAGCTTTATTATTGAAGGAGATATTATAAGATTTTCGAAATTTACCATGTAATTTATGAATGATTTACTAGAGGTATAAATTTAAAAAAATTGAAGTATGTCATATCTGCTATTATGGATGAATAAAAAAAAGAGTCACCATAATCTCATTATCGGCAACAACAAGATACTCAGCAAAAAGCAAAAAGTGGGTAGACCGAAATAAAATAAGTTGTAAATTACCAAAAATGTCTTAATTGTATTGTTATATATTGTTTTGACAATGAATTCTACTTATTTTGACTAGGTATTAATATATTTTGCTTACCATATATTAAATATTGGGTGCTTTCCTACGAAGTTGCTGTTATATAAAGGCAATTTAAGGCCAAAAACTTTGAATGAAAAATATATTTTTAATTAATAGAAATATCGTCCACTATTATATATGCCGATTTGTCATTCTAATATGAGTTGCTTAATTCCTCTGCTGTGGAACTCTCGTGGACAGGAACCAATGAATGCTTTAAGGCGTTTTTCACCGACTCTTCAAAGTTGATTTTTTTCCCTTGTAGAAAGAAAAAAATCTAAATTCTGAAAAAAATCTATCGAAGCAAGGTCTGGCAAGTACTTACGGTGGGTGACCGAGAGTCTCCAGCCGCAACTGCTGCAACTTTGCAACTGTTTGCAGTGAAATCTGTGGATATACGTTGTCATGCAGAAGCAGTGGCGATGAGCGATTGGCCAGGCTCGTTAATTAATCATGAGCTTCTCCATCATTGTTTGCAATTCTTAACAGTACACATTTACGGTAACTGTATAGCCAGACTGCAAAAAGCTGTAATAGAAAGCACCGGCACAGGATCTCATATTTGAAAATAATGCAAATTTTCTACTTTACCTTGGTTGCACAAACAAAAATATTTGCGCAAAAATAAACAACGGAAAGACAAATAAACAGCTGATTCTTTAAAAAGAATTATATTTCCTTGAATACATATTTTTTTAAATTTGAAATTCCAACTCAAACCCAAGTTATTTAAGTTCAACTTAGTCATTGTGAAAAAACAGCAATTACATAGGTAGTATAACCCAATATTATTCTTTTTTGTATTTTTTATTTTTTTTATGACGTTTTCTTTCTTAATAACTTTTTTTTTGTCTTTATTTTAGTTTTAAGTCTATTCTATTTAACAAAATGTATTTTCTCTATTTAACAACAAAAAAAAAACTATTTTTTCTAACAAACTTTTAACAAACTTTTTTAACAAACTTTGAACAAAAATTAACACTCTATTCAACAAAATTTTAAGTTCTATTTAATTCCGATTTTATAATGGAAATGCGATTTGTTTTGATTTTGAGTATTAAATTTTAAGGCAATTAATTTTTTCTACAATTTTCCTACTGTAAATATAGTGTAAGCGCGGCTCATTTTGAAGGGGGAAATGCCGCCGAAATATCGTTGTTGCTGAAAGTTTCAGGCGCTGAATTGAAGTTGCTTCGTTAGGCGTGGTCGCTTTTATATCGAACAATCCCCTTTGGAAACAAACTTAGCAGGAGAACGGATGGCGACTTACCCCGACTTGTCGACTGGCCCGAGAGCGTTTGGCGACAAGCAGCGACAACAGCGATCAAAAACCTTTTATATGACTATTATTATTATAAAATTTATTCATTTATTATACATGCTAGTATCATTAATTATATAACGTAATAGATTGCTCGATTTAGCCGCCCCAACTACCACAACTAGAGCTGTCAACTACAACGGGCGAACCAGTCCCATCAGGAAGTTTTAACGATATTAGATCGTTCTGTCTCCCGTGAGGTGAGCGTAGAAGACTTGGGACGAAAACAGGCCACCATCTAGTTACACCACTCGCGCGTAGAAAGCCAACGCCTTACCGCGAGATAACCAGGTTAATCAGCCAGCGGGCGGACGCTCGCGCCCTTACTTCTAGTTGCAACCAGATTACTCCGGTCTCCCGACTAATTAGAGGTTCGAGGTCGCTTGCGCGGTCCTCTCCCTCACATAGCGGTAATACGGGGTCTACCGAATCTATCACGGACCACGGCATCCATTGCCATGCTGTTCACCTGGTATCGGGTAGGTAGCCGATTGGTCGTTTCAAGAGCAGTTGCCGTAAGGTGAACAACCATCTCCGCTCTATAGAAGACAGTACCGTTTCCAAACTCCCTCTCGGCTGTCGGTCAGAATTCACAATCGATTGGCTGACGCCGTCCAGTGCGCAAACCGTCCAGGAGCACCCGAAGGTTGACTCCTATGGAAAACTGGCCCGCAGGCCAGAGTCCAACCTGGGCTCGCACTTCTGCGTGGAAGCCGCCGGATAAGTGTTGACCCGTGAGTATGACCGACCCTGAACACATGGGTCTTGATAGCCAAACTGCAACACTACAGATCGCAATGCTGTTTTGAAACTGCTTTTAGTGCAGTTTATTTGTATCGTCCCAAAGTCTTCTACGCTCATGTCACGGGAGACAGAACGATCAACTACTATTAAAACTTCCCGAGGTGATGGATTCGCCCGTTGTAGTCGGCATCTCTAAATACCTACATACAATGGTAGCGGTTTGGTTCCAGTAAAAGTTGTATCTAGCATATTTGAAGTCAACTCATGAGTCCAAATGTTTACGATTCCCTCTCAGGTTCTATTGTAAATTAACGCTCGCAAGGAGGTTCTGCTTGTGACATATTGGTTATTAGAAGCGCGTTCCCATAAATCTTAGCCTCTTTGTACCGACAAAGGTATCGCCAACTTGCTATGTTCGATGTAATTGAATGTGTGAATTGATTTTCAACGCCCTCAGTATCTGAAATAATTACGAAATATTAAAATGTATCATACGTAGATAAAAAATAATAAAAAACTCATTAGTTTTCACTTTAAAAAATACTTATGTACGATAGGGAAAATAATTATGAACGATATTTCCACATGACAATATTTTGGAACTAACCTATAACTCGAAGACTATCGCGGTTGTTTGACATTATAAATAGGATAGAAAACGAATTTACCGCGTGAAATTTGTAGGACAGTCTACCCTAGACAACGGCGTCTGCAACGTCACCGAAACGTCGGGTCCTACAAATTTCACGCGGTAAATTCGTTTTCTATCCTATTTATAACCTATAACTGATGGTATATGCGAGGCTTATGGAAATTAAGACAATTCACTGACTCATACATAAACGAGTTAAATGTGTAAAAGTTAAAAGTGTAAAAATTATATATTTAAAGCATAGAAAATGAGCAGAATCGAAACTCATTAGTTGAGGAAAACTTGAACGGCTTCGGACGGCCAAAACTGCGATGGCCTGATTCTGTGGTTAAGTACCGTGAATAGCTGCAAAACAAATATAATGAAAAAAGTTGAATAACCACTAAATAAATAGGAGAAACTTGTAACTTAATAGTTTTATACCAAAATTCAGGAAGAAAAACAAATTTATTTATTTTTTACTGACCTCATTTTTTGCTCAAAATGTTTACTGAATTTTACTGAAAAATTTATAAATTTAAAAAGACTTTGAACCTTTTTAAAGGATTCGTCAACTGATTGACTTACATATTGACACTGCAACATGATATATTCGACCTTTATCTAAGTATTCGTATAACATTGAAATATGTGGTTTAAACTCTTGCAATTATGCCTTTTTTTATTCTTCAGTAAGAGGTTTAGAATGGTACCCCTCCTTAACATTTTCATTTATTTATTTAAGAATTAAATGCTATAAAAATATTGATTTTGCTTACAAAAATAACAGTAACCAAATTATTTGATTCTGTCACCCAAATTGGGTACATACATACATACATACACACACACAAGTCCGTGCCCAGATTTTTTTTTCGGGGGGGGTCCAAAAAGAAAGACCGGCTAATTCAAATTTAATTTTATTACCCTTACATTATGACGGGAGAAGCCCGCCACTGAAAATACTGTAGGTACTAACTACTAACTAACATTTTCGTTTTCAAACCTAAAAACCTACAGATTTTTTTTATTATAGTCCTATTTTTATTTATACACACCATCCACCACTTCCTATTAGGCTTTTAGCTTTATTTTGGAGTAATTTGCAGCAAAACAACATGACTGACTGACTACTGCCGCGGCAACAGCAACAACATCGTCGTCATTATCAGTTTTTTAAATTATTTTAGGTAACTGTTCAAACATTAGACGTATCACGTACGTCAAACGTTTGTTACACCGTCTAATAGCAGGGCGCTGGCCATGCCAATCGTCCAATAATTGACTCAAGCGATGGAGACAAACATTTGAGTCTTGAGTCTTTTGACAGCTCTACGCTCTTTTCGATATGAGTGGAACGGATGGATATGAAACTAACACTTAAAAACATACCCGTGAACGCCCTAAAATTGCTCGGAAACGTTCTAAGCGCTGTCCGCTAACAGAGCTTTTGATGATATGACGAAGCACGACGCTGAGATGAATGCGAGTGTCCAACTCTACTAGTTGACACTTGACTGCGCGGGATTTGTCGGTCCGACATCACTGAAATATCGTACTGATGTTATTTCTTCCTCGATTTTAACCCGATAACATAGCTTAGCGGAATACCCCTAATGTATTTTTTGCACCCAAAAATGGATTTTATCTAGTGTAAATCTATTTCATTTTGGAAAGTCGATTCTATCTAGTGTAAATCCATTTCATTTCAGGGGGGGGTCCGGACCCCTCGGACCCCCCCCCCCTGGGCACGGCCATGCACACACACACACATACACACATACATACATACATACATATATTGAGTTGTCAACTACAACGGGCGAGCCCGTCACCACAGGACGTTTTAACGATTAGTCGTTCTATCGACCTGCAGTGAGCGTAGAAGACTCTGGACATAACAATCCGACGTCTAGCTACGCCTCAACCCGTAAGAGACCAACTCCTTACCGCGAGATAGCCAGGAATTACTTCCCGGCGGCTCGAGACACTCGCGCCCTTACTTCCAATTGTGACCAGATTTCTCCGTTCTCTCGGTTGGTTCCGAGTTCGAGGTCGCTTGCGCGGGCCTCTCCCCTACGAAGCGGTGAAACGGTGTATACCGAATCTATCGCGGACCAAGGCGTCCTTTGCCCGGCTCTGAACCGGGATCGGATGGCCAATGGTCATTTCAAGAGCAGTCGCCGTAAGGTACGGAACCACCCCCGCTCTATAGGAAACAATACAGTTCCCAGACTCCCCCGACTGTTAGTCGGAGTGGCCTTCATGGTAGTCCTTCATGGCCTGTCGATCGACCCGGTGGCGCACCGAGCTGGGGAGTTTGCCCGCCTGATTCGGGTGGAGTCCTTGCGTGTCTGGCAGGCTAGATGGGACGCCGGGGGTACGGGCCGCCTCACCCATTGCTTTTTCCCGTCCGTCGCAGTGCGGATGGCAAATTCGTTTCTGCGGTTCGACCACCATACCACGCAGCTGGTTGGGGGCCACGGAGAGTTCAAAGCCAAACTATTTGACTTTGGACTTGCCGATGACCCCCGATGCGCCTGTGGGTATGGTCGCCAAACTGCGGAACACGTAATTTGGTCTTGCCCAATTCTAGCGGCTGCACGGGAGAAATTGATGGATGCAGTGGGCGCGTGCGTTGGGCGCTCTCCGATTTGGTACCCGGATCTGGTCAGTTGTAGGAGCTGCTTCCAGTCGTTTGGCGAGCTTGTGGAGCACTGGGTGGCTTCTTGGGAAAGCATGAGGCCTCGGGATACCCCCCAGGGGGTACCCTCTTCCTTGGTGGCGTGATTCGGCGGCTACTTCCAGCCCGAAGTGCCCGTCTTTGTGTCCGTCTCTTTACCGCCCCGAAGGGCGTTTCGTTCTTTGCAGGATCCAGGGATTCCTCCCCCCCGTGGCTGCTCCGAGACCTGCCCACGGACCGTGCGCCTCCACCATCATCGTTTCTGGAGCGTCCTCTACCCCACTTACCGGCCCTAAATTTGTTATTTGTTGTTTTATTTTTTTTTTATTTTGTGAATATGGTAAATTTAGTATTATTTTTGTAAATTTTTACTTTGTAAATTCTTTTATTATTATAAATAAATGGGTTCTCGGGGCGGTACGGGGGGGGGGTGGTTTACCCTATTTCACCCCCTGCGCGTTCTACCCTTCTGGTACGCGCAGGGTTGTCGTAGCACGACATCCCGGGCAGACAAGACGACCCTCGTCGTTATAACTGCCCGGGCGGTGGGCGGGGTTTGCTGCCCTCACCTATCGCCTTGAAACTCTAAACTGTTAGTCGGAGTGCACAATCGATTGGCTTGCGCCGCACGGTGCGCAGACCGTCCAGGAGCGCCAGAGGTTTGATTCCCAGGGGAAACTGGTTCGCTGGCCAGAGTTCTACCCAGGCTCGCACCCCGTCCGTGGAGGCCGTCGGATGGGTGTTGACCCGTGAGTGTGACGGACCCTGAACACATGGGTCATCGTGGCCAACTCATCATGGGCCCGTTAGCTCCCACATACATACATATATAACTAAATACAATAATAAGCACAGAACGTTAGAGAAACAGCTTTCTCCACATTTCGTTTTTAAGCAACAGCATAATTAGTCTCCGCCATATTGCCATTTACTACTGTAAGCATGTATCAATCTCTCCACTACAGGGGAGTGTTATGTGTTGGTAATTAGAAACATGTCACAGTCAGGCATTTAGGCACCCCTGTCACCTGTCTCGCTAACGCTTTAAATACACTTAATTTTCATATATTTATTAGGTTTTTTTGTTGCTGATCTGACGTCATAACACATAGAAGGAATCGGTCACATAAGGGGATTTAATATAAGTATAAAACAAAATTTTGCCTGACTACATTTGATATTGTCTTAATTTGGTTTGAATTTTCTGTGACTTCTTCAATTTGTAATCGCACAAACTGTTTTTAATTTAATTTTGATTGTCTAGTATATTCAAATTCTAAATTCAAAATTCTTTATTAATCTATAATATTATTCTTACGTAAACTATAATATATGCGTTTCTAAAATCTGTAAAGATTTTTTGAAAACGAAGTGAACTATGAACTAACAGAATGAATCCATGATATTTTAAAACATATTTATATACCAGATAGCCATCGTATTTTAACACGCTTTTATTAGGTCGACCTGTATGTAACTAACTATGTAATGGAATCTAAGGTAACTAATTTAACCATCTTTCAAGGATCGTAGCGTCATGAAAATTGGCAGCTGTATGTAGTTCTGATGACAATACAATAATATGGTACTGTCGAACTGAATTGATAATGGAGTCGGAAGATATGAACTGGAACTTCATGATGGAATATCGTATCATAGCTGTGTTTGGACTTGTTAGAAAAGTCTTGGAATGAACTTTGACCACGTTTAGGTTTCAAGGTCTGATGATGAAGCCGGAAGATAGGCACTTGCATTCCATGATGGAATATCGTATCATAGCCGTGTGTATGTGAATATCGTATCATAGCCCAAAAGCGTGTTTTTATTGTTTTTTTTTATTATTAATTTATTTAAACTGCAAAAGCACGCTCTCAGCATGATATTTGGGTAAAAAGACACGATCACTATGCTCCGACCTTTAGGAATAATTTTAAAAAATACTAAGTAATTTCTTCACCTTCAAATTAAAAGTAGTTGTAATTTACAATAGTCAGCACCTAACTAGACTGCCGCCGGTGCTAAGGCAGTCAATATTTTTACAATGTATGAATCGATTAAACATTATCGTAGTTAATTATAATAAAATTACCCTAATTACCTACATAACGTTGGAAAATAAATATCAAGTATCAGAATAAAACATTATTAAAAAATAATTGCAATTTGAAATCAAATAACAATTTGAAAAATCATCAACAATACTCAAAATATACTTACAAAATTACGATTATTTTTTTAAAAACTCGTTTAGTTTAGTCTAGAATATAATCAAAGTAATGAATGGCAATATAATAATAATAATAATAATCAATAATAATAATGCACACAACTATATCCGCAATCCCAATGAGGAAACTTAATGTCACAGTAATCAAAAAAAAGCTTGGCTTCCATTTCTAGTATCTGAGAAACGTGAACAGATTCGTCAATTTTTGCGTTTGGCGAGGGGCCTATACAGTTTCCTTAAACGGTGACGTCACTATGACGAGTCCATCCGACTTAGTCAAACATAGTTTTTGTCCTGCAATCGATTGCGTGTGTTTTGTTTTTTTTTTTAATTCAACAATGAGTAATAAGAACGTTTGTGCGAGAGCGGCGTTATAATTATCCTCGTCTGCGTAAGCGTGACCTCAATCATCTCTTTGATACTATTTTTAGGGTTCCGAACCAGAGGCTATAATTCAATGTCTTTTTTTGTGGGTCATCGTCGACTATCTTGGTTAGTTTTAAAGCTAACGATAAGAAAGGAGAATGCCACTCTTTGTGCCCATCCTCTAATGATAATATCCTTTGGATATTTGAGTTATAAGCTCTTTAACCAGCTACCACTCTCCACAAAAAAGATGGAAACAAAGCCGTTTAAAAGATTTATTAAACAAAAGCTGCAATCCACGCATGCTTTCTATAAGCTGGGTGTTTTTTTTGAGTATGCATATTCCTTCAAATAGGAATAACATTAATATGTAACTTTCAGGTATCTCATTTTAGTTTTTATTGTTTAATAAAAATATTATGAATTTAATATTTAATATGTAGTTTAGAATGTTTAACGTAACATACCTGACCATATACATACGTTGTTTTTTTTCCAATTTTGTTTTGATACTTTCTATTGTGTAATTATTTTTTGTATAGGGTGCCTAAGATGACTATTAATATTCTTATAATAATTATTTATTTTATATGTATACTCATGTACATGGATTTAGCTCTATTTTTTTAATTTTATTTTGCCGTGTAAAGCCGACTTTAGTCAACGCTATTGTCAAATTAATATTTCTGCTTTAATAGTTTTATATCTACATATATTAATATATTACTAGCAACTGGCGAAATCTAATATGCGATAAGTAGCTTTAATTGATAATTCATGTTTTTATTGTATAATTCTGAATGAATAAATTGAATACTAAATACTGAATAAACCTTATGTCATATTAAAGATCTTTTTAAGTATTATAATTACTTATATGACAGCTCTTCTTAATTCGTTGTAAGTGCGTAAAAAATATATAAGGCAATAGATGACGATAGTGGTTGGTTTTACTCGGTGAGTTTTAATTCGTGAATTGACTCACACGGCGGGTGTCAAGTAGGCCATGAGTTGTTGTTTGGCTTCGTTTCATGCTACTTTTATGCTATTTTTTTTTATTATTTTGTGCAATAATGAATAAACAGTAATAATAATAACAATAGGTGTTAGCAGACATTTCTCGTCAGAATTGAAATATATAAATCTCAAATACCGCTAAGATATTAGAGGTGAGATTTAGTTTTTAAATGTAACTAAAATATGCCTAAATGTATAATGCCACACTCAAGCTTATTGGCTGGTGAGAACAGGGCGCATACAAATAGTAGCCTTCTCCTTTGGCGTAGGATGCTTCCATGCCACGCACCCAGCCCAGAGCCAAACCTGGAAAAATATCTAGTTATTCTAGGAAAGGCTGAAGATGGTCAAATGAAACATTTAGACACACCCTACTGAGATGTACTCATTGATAGATTTGGATTTTTTACGATGATAACTAACCTTTGTCTCAGTTTTTACTTTCCTGTTCAAGGAAAGTATTGTGTACGCACTTCTGTGTGTCTGTCTGTGTGTATTCTCCAACCATAGCTCTAAAACGCTTAATCCGATTGTGCTGAAATTTGGCATGCAGGCATCATTTGGTCATGGCATGAGCTGAAATGATTGTGGTTGAAATCCGTCTACCCTGGGTTAGCTCCGACAAGAAAACTCCTCAACGGTCAACAGCAGAGACCCAAAATTTTGTATACGTATTCAATTATGATAGCCCCTTCCAGATTCTACCATGACATGGCTGATGAAGCCTGGGTTGGCTCCCGATGAGGGAACTCCTCAACGGTCAACAGCAGAGACCCAAAATTTTTTATACAAGTTTCGATTTTTTTCGATTTCGATTTCGGTTCCGGTTCCGGTTTAGATTCCGATTTTTATTTCGATTTCGTTTTCGATTTCGATTTTAATTTCGATTTCATCATCATCATCGATGGAGGAGGGGGGTTAAAGGGTAGTGTCAGCGCCAGACAGTAGCGTCTCTTAGTACAAAATTGAAAACGAAGCGAGCTATGTCACGGGCCCAAGGGCTCGTATATGGCCTCCACATGTCTACTATTCCGCTAACGCAGATGTTCAAACGTTTGAGAAATTCGCCAACCTTCGCAGGCGCGTAACGCTAACCAAAGGCGTTCATCGAGACGTACCCCTTTGCTTACTTCTCTTGCACCCTATCCCCGCAATACCCTGTACTTCGATATTGTGTTTGCTGTTCTCTCGGTATACTGTGGTAAAACCGAAGAACGTTCACGAGTTTGCCTCGTCTTTTTCACGTATTTTTTAAATTTGTTTTTATATAAAGTCATCCTAATGTATGCTCCTTCGATGTATTCAGTCGTTACTATCTCTTAACTGTGCCAGAAAAGACAGCCCATGATTACGATCCCCAGCGGATCGAATTGCCTTGAATTTCTTAAAAGATTTAAATGACTGTCTTTTCCAAGTCATGTACTATGTTTTTTTCTGAAACCTTGTTTAGAAGAGTCCTAGATTTCTGCAAAGTTACACGTTCAGTATTTTCATACTTATTATTAATTATTTTCAGAATTAATATACTTCGCTGGCATATAAACAATGCGATTAGCTAAACAGCCTTAGGACATACGGCAAACGAATAAACAACCGGTTCGCCGGTGAAAAACACGTTTCCAACGCCCAGCGAGAAGTGCGTCGGCGGTTGTATGAATGAATGAAACGAATCGCGGAATTTCCGACACGATTTCATTCATGGTTTTCTCGATGAGCCATTATTATCTCGTAAACGGTCGTTACGGGCAATGCCAGTGTGAAAAGTCCTGCACGACCTGTTTAGACTGTTAGATCACTGCAATTATCGTTAATCGAGCGCGAGAATGTGGATCACTTCCGCGATATGGGTGGAAAATTAATATTATTATATTTAAATATTCCAATGAGTGGTGTGGTAGATCCCCTTTGCCCGTACTAAGTATGATCATTGATCATATTGGGTACTAGCTGACCCGTGCCCACTTCGTTGGGCGGTAAAACTTTTTACCTGTGATGAAATTATGAGTGTTGTTCGGTTAGTACTGAGTGCTATGATTTATTTCCCGACTGCCAAAAGAAGAGTTATATTTTTACTGCATATGTATGTATGTATTTGCAAGCCAATTTGACTATATTACCGTTATTTGTGAGTGTCTTCTTGTGAGTGTCTTATATGTGAGCGTATTATCTCTTTAACTATTTATGCAGTTAAAGGGAAAATTCTTTTGTTTTAAACACTTGAGACGATAAATTTACTTATTTTGATAAGAATCCATAATTGTTAATAATATGACCAATAAACATGACCTTACGATTTAAATTATTTATTTAATATAAAATACTACTTTTTGTGACTTAAATATAAAAGTTAACATATGCTGTCGCTGACTTTTTTGTAGGCATTATCAAGCTCTACAACTTTTCTCTAGAACTTAATCATATATCTCTCATCGTTAAGGCAGCGTTAGTTAGAAACGTTTTCGTTCGACCGCTTATTCTCCGACTTACTTTGCAAATCCGACTACCATGAAAAAGTCTTTTCATTTTTCGGATTAATATATAGCCTATGACACTCACAAATAACGTGGCTTTCTATTGGTAAAAGAATTTTCAAAATCGGTTCAGTAGATCCAGAGATTACTTCCTACAACGTCACAAACTTTACCACTTTATAATATTAGTATAGATTAGGTTGCTCAACGCTGTACTACGTTTTGGCAGCTACGATTTTACTACAAAAAATAACGTGTAGATTACTGTAGATGATAGTCATAGTTCCAAACATTGATTAATCATCTCTTATGTTTAATTGGTCGGCGTTCGTGGTATAACAGTATAGCGGCGCACTATATATGGCGCTCTATACACGCCTATATCTATACGGTATCCTATCTCGAAATAAAATAATAATATACAAACGAATTTTTAAATCATAGCTCTTCGTATTTTAATATTATTTACATAAAGATGCCATTTCTTTATTTGGTATATAGGTTTCAATACGTACTGATTACGCACTTTAAATTTCAGATAGACTAATATGTGGCATTATATATCTCTATCAGGCCCGGACTGGCCAGGTCGGCTGGTCGGCGATCGCCGAGGGCCCCGGACTCATGGGAGCCCCAAAGGGGCCCAAAAAAAGTGATTTACATTTTTCAATACTCAGGCATTTTTAAACTATAAGAAATTTTAAGAGTAAATGGTTCAAATTTAAACCTTTTTTTTTGTCTATTGTTTTACTAGATTTATTTCTGGTTACCACTCCTGGTTCAAAATATTTACAAAGTAAAACCATTGCCTAATTTACCGCCTGGAACTTAATATATATGCGGCTGCAATAAGTAAGGGATTAAGAAGTGATAAATACTTTGAAGTTCTGTATTCTAAAAGTGAGACTGACGACGGCTGAATAAAATTAGAATGAAAATAAAACAAAACAAAACAATACAAGCTTAAAAAAACTGAATAAAACTGTAAATAGGACGATTTAGAATCGGAATCTGAAGAAGAAGAGAATCATTATGGTTACTGCTATGACAAGAAACAATGTTTTCAGTGGTTATCATGCGACTTTTGTCGATTTTGATCTCTCATAATCTGGACTGTTTACCAACCTGTATGTAGCTTACAAATGTATACTAACTATACCTTGAAAACAAATCATCTGTGAAAGGGTGTTTTCCATACTTAAAAAATAAATAAAAAATAGTTAAAAATCGACTTAGGTCTTCTTTAATCCTAGACCTTATGCCTAATCTGCTTTTTATTATTGTAGTTCTAAATAATTCATTTGAATCATTCTTTCTTTTGATTATAAATACGTAATCGTAGTAAAAAACTACTTTTTACTTTACACATGCTTGGCTTACTCATTAGCGTTTTCCCTAATTATATATTTTTTAATTGAGTTATTGCAGATGGAATTTAGATAATGGCTTTAGCAGCGGTTAAATTGCTTAAATCGAAAGATATTTCTCACTTGGATTTTCGAGTAATAAACCTCTGTAATTGATTACTATTTTATCTAGTGTGTATCAAGTTTAGATAAAATAAAACAAATATAAAAAGGTAGGTATTGTAAAAGTAAGTAAACTACAATGGACAAGCTTAATTATTGATAAAGATCTTGCCTTTACTTCAATACTATTCAAGTGCCGAAATAGCGAAAAATGTGGTTTTCAGGCATGTAATTTTGAAAAAGTTTCCGGTAGTTTTAAACTATGATAATGTATAGCAATATTACCTTCAAACTGTGTTGGTTATAAACTATTTTAGATACACTCGTTTGCCAGTACCGGCGCAAAGTGGAAAGTGAATTATTGCATTTTTTTGACTGAAATAATATCGGAAAAGTCTCAATAAATACCACATTACTTAATTATAAATAGGATAGAAACGAATTTAACGCGTGAAATTTGTAGCACCCGACGTTTTGGTGACGTTGCAGTCGCCGTTGTCCAGGGTCTACCCTGGACAACGGCGGCTGGCGCTTTCCGGATGGCGCAAGACCGACAAAAGTATTCAGAGCTAACGCCCGACCTCCAGTAATGGAGAGGTACTTCGAGAAGAAGAAGAAACTAATCTCGCTAGGAATATATATTTTTTTGTTTTTTTTTGCTTGTTTTTTTTTTGTTCTATTGTTTAGATTTCTTGATTTATTTATTTAATTATTTTATTTTCGGGAAACATACAGCGCTTCATTAAATATGACTAATTATCTTAATAGTGTTTCGCTGGCCGATTAATTGATTCCTACATTATTTTCTTATAAGGTAAATCAAAAGTTGCCGTGCACTGAATTAAATTAAATTAAATTACAATCGAACTATTGCAAGGATAGGAAACGAGAGGGATGGGATATATGTAGGATAAGATATAGGTATTCAAATTATACTCTTTGCTATTCTCATTTTCGCTCTGAATGTTTTGAAACAATTTGTATGTTTATTGTATTATATACTCACTTCCTAGACGCCTAGTGAGCCTAGACAGCCTCGCTGGATTTAGATTGGTTCAAGTAAAAAATGTCGATATCTTCGAATCGACTATTATATGTGGTCATCAAGCGGTGCATAACAGAGTTTTGGGCGTAACTAGTGCTCACACGAGGGATTTCGAACGTACGAGGAGAGTGAACCCTTCGTGGCGGAACCAACAATGACAGTTTCTTTACCAAATGAGGGCTATCAATTTTGTTATGTATTATTTTTTGGAATAATTAAAATGATTATGATTATATACGCAATCAAAAAACAAACACACCGCCGAATCCATTGTTTTTACTCAACGTGTGCTAGTAGGTACCGCGCAACAATCAAGTGACACAGCACTAATCGATTACCGAAATAAAACAATCGAAGCCGAATTGAAATCATCCGGAAAAACTCTCAAAGCCAGTGGATCGTCGCAAATTTTCGTCCGGTCCATTAATTCGGTCAAAAGTAACAATTAAATTCGACGCACGCTTAAGTGGAACGAAACATAATATCTTTGGAGAGAAATTGGACTGAGATATCAGAAAGTTGAAAACCAGTAGGGAAAATAAATTGATGGGTCGTAATTTGTTATTTTTCTAAATCACAAAAGCGAACTCCGAAAAATCCAACGTAAGTATTTTTCCTTTGCGGTGTTTCCTTCCTTTAGTATTATATGAGTGTGTGACGCTTTTTCAATGTCAACAGGTTTGTATATATTTCCAAATTATACGATCTCCCGCTTTATCTAAGAAAAACCCACTTGGACCCACATAAAATTACAGAAAATAAACCGCATGGTTAAATTTTCTTGCATATGTTTTTCCTTCGTCGCGAACCTCTTCTCCAAAATCATTTTGCATTCCAAAAGGCAATAATTAGAATCATGTTAAGGAAGCCTAGGCGTTACCCTTCTGACGACCTGTATGTTGAGGCACAATTGCTTGATTTGAGGCAGTTGTATTGCCTCAAAGCAATACTTCATTTTAAAAACAACAATGAAGACGAATATTGTGTTTCTCCGGAAAACAGGGAGAGATCAGGTCGTTATAAGGGAAACTTTGAAGTTCCGAAACGTCTAACGTCTTTTGGACAACGTCATTACAGCTTTCTTGCTCCAAGAATGGTTAATATCATAAGTAGAGAGAACATATTGGAAATTAGCAGCAAACAACAAAAATATCACATTACATCATGGTTAATAAACCTTGTTAGGAGAGAGACGGAGAAAACATTCATCACAATTTTAAAATAAATAAATATATTTATTTTCTATTTACTTTATATACGTATTTTTATTAATTCCTATATATTATTAGTTAATATTATAAATGATTATTTATTATTGCTATTATATATTATTATTATTTAGTATTACTTGTCTATAGTTCTAATATTATTTTGGTGTGGTGAGAATTTCATTTTAACTTGAGTTGATTCAAATTTTTTTTTTTTAGTTTGGAAGTTATGTATTTTTTAATCATTTGTATTGGTGTTCTCCTTAGAACAGGCTCTGCCTAGTTAGGAGTAACACAATCTATGTTAAGTGCTAACGGTGTAATTTTTTTTGTGGACCAATAAATAAATAAAATTGAATAACAAGTATTAAAAATATATTTAAAAAAATACGTGTGGCACTCGGGGACTGCCGCGGTAAAGCTATTGCATAGCATTTTTAACAACTTATGCAATTATAATTATTTATTTATTTTATTTTTTCTGATATCAGATAACTGCGCTCTATCGGAAAACGTTGAAATTATTCCGAATCATTTGCGGCTGCGGTAGCAAATGATTCGGAATAATTTAAACGTCTTCCGATAGAGCGCCGCGCACGAATTTTTTATTCGATAAAGCAAAAAAAACGGATTATTCGAAAAAAATCGTAGATAAAAGATAGATAATTAAATTATCTTTACTAAACTTACGCCAGATAGTATTTGCATAGTAGTCGTTTTTGTGTTCGGTTAGACCTAATTTCACAAATTAATTACCCTATGTAATATAAACAAAATCGAAAATATTCAAAGCTAAGAATATTAGGAAAATGTTCTTGTTTAACATATATTTTTTTCGAATCGTAAGCAGTACTCGTTTAGACATAATTATCAGTTTAAAATCATTAATTTTCATTAAGAAATGGCAGGCCCGCGATAAAAGCTATGCAATATGCAATATCCAAAAAAAGAATTTAAAAAACGCGACTGGCGTTACAGAAAGTGAACTATTATATTTATAATCATTTTTATTGCGGTTTTTTATGAAATATTTGTGGTTTATATATTTATCCATATACATAGATACGTGTACATGTATATTTCCGGTATTCACTCAATCAAACCTTTCATTTGTCACTTAACACGGTATATTTATGTATTTTTTTGACATTTGAAAATTTAGGCAACTACTTACTTGATATTTGGAAAGTTAAGGTATCCTATGATACTCGGGATGACATAACTATTCTAACAATACTACACAGTTGTAAATCGGTTCAAGCGTTTAGAAGTGATATGACTTTTTTTGATGTAACGTTATAGTTTTAACTATAAGTGTTTTTTTTATATTTTTATTGGGGCGGATTGCGCTTCGTCGTGAACTGAAACCGGAATTAGTTCATGCGTGCGAGACAGGCCAATACGTTAGGGGGAATATGAAAGAAATAAATATTGACTGGAGACTTGACTGGAGAAAATGCCTTCCGGGGTCAAGTGGAGGGAAGAAGAAGCAGAGGCAGATCACCGGCCAGATGGAACGACCTCATCAAAGAAGTTACAAAAGGGTCAATACAATCTGCGACCCGCCATGCAGAAGACAGGTCGAAGTGGAGGAGCCTCGTAGGCAAACTGTTGTTTAGTGGCCACGAGGTAATGAGGGTACGACGGAGAAGAAGAAATATTGACACTTTTCCAGCATAGACCTACCAATCAAACATAAAGCGGCATAATGTAAGACCGGACGAAATGTTTTCAAACTAATTCAGATTTTATTGTGCGACAGATAGTTTTTGTGCAGGAAAGGATATAGGATCGTTCATTTTACATTCCGCTCTGACGAACTGCTGTGTCTCGTTCGCATGAACTATTTTCCGATATTAATTCACGAAGAAACGCAATCGAGCCGTCACCTCAGGAAGTTTTAACGATTAGTCGTTCTATCTCCCGTGAAGTGAGCGCAGAAGACTTGGACAAAACAGTGTACCGTCAAGCTCCGCCACATGCCCGTAAGAGGCCAACGCCTTAACCGCGAGATAGCCAGGAGTGTTACCCAGCGGGCTTACACTCACGCCCTTACTTCCAATTGCGACCAGATTACTCTCGATTGGTTACGAGTTCGAGGCCGCTTGCGCTGTCCTCTCCCTTACGAAGCGGTGAAGCGGTGTATACCGAATCTATCGCGGACCACGGCATCCTTTGCCCGGCTGTTCACCCAGGATCGGGTAGCCGATGGTCGTTTCAAGAGCAGTCGCCGTAAGGTCCGCAAACTGCCCCCGCTCTATAGGAAACAGTACTGCTTCCAGACTCCCCTGACTGTTAGAATACACAATCGATTTGCTTACGCCGCCACGGTGCGCAGACCGTCCAGGAGCGCCAGAAGGTTTATTCCTAGGGGAAACCAGATTCCTGCCCGGGCTCGCACTTCATGCGTGAGTGTGACCAACCCTGAACAGAATGGGTCTTCGTGGCCAACTCAGCAAGGGCACATTAGCTCCCAAGTTTTCCCGTTAGCCCGTTTTTCATCAATAATACTATGAAGATAAATTAATACTCTGTTTCCCCCAAACGTAATATTCGCGGGGCTCACGAACCCTCAATCCCTTTAGAGTCGGCGCCGCTGATGATAGAACTACTACAAAGATTAAGTCGTTTTAACGTTGACGAGTCTTATGGTATAGCCGCAGGATGCCAGCTGTTTTTCTCCCCGGCTAACTTAGCTGGTGTCTTAGATTTCGGAGATTCCTCGGGGTTTCTATAAAGGTTGGATTCAAATCAGGATGAGGGAGGGGGACATCAAATTTGTCAATGTGCACATCGTTCTTTTTATAAAAAATCTGGTTTTAATCCTATTATGATTTGAGCTACATGTTATAGATATGTGTACCATATCTGCATATGTATTTACGATATCTAAGCATACTTTATAATCCTATAGGTATTATATAATATGCATATGTATAGGCTGAGAAAAATAATGGATTTCTTCCCACAATATCTTTTTGTTATTACAGTTTTATACAGAATAATGATGTTTCGATCGTAAGTTTGTTGAATTGCAAGGAATTCTGTTGATACTCAATTACACGATTATATGTTTCACCATGCTCCGTACGGGTAATACGAAAATAACGGTATAATGTAGCTTCGACATGATTCTTGTAACTGACTATACCTTTGCGTCTGTAATAACATGTTGTCATGGTAAAAGCAAGATCTCGTTGTGCGACGTAATGAATTTGCGGTGTTATTACTATGCCCGTGACATGGTAACTACACCGTTACGAATAATGTTGATATATACGTACGGACCACAGTACATGTTATATACGTAATCCTTTTTGAAACATGCGTATTCCCGTGTATTACAGCGTTACATTTTTTCTCAGTGTACATATAGGTACCTACATATATAAGCATATTACATATTTCTAAAAATTATATTTAATAATGCAATAGAAAATCAGCACATTCGATGGAAATCCATGTTCGATATCAGAGAAGGATTCCCGTTTAAACGTATTTATATACCTAATTACCATATTTATATCATTTAGTGTACCACAGGAAATTAAAATTATGATGATAGGCTGTTTGTCATGGCATTCTATGGGGGAGGCTTAAGTCCAACGGCGAACGTCTACCGGCTGCTGATGATGATGATTATGATGTTGCATCTTCAGCACGCTACAGTACATATAAACCCGACTCTAAGAATATCAGGCATTCAGGATTCCTCTCCCGGTGCACAATATCATGCAAAGTGCGCAATAATTACTATTACGAAACGTGTGACCAAATCTGTCGGTGCGTCAGCCGCAGCGGCTGCGTTGAGCTAGGTTATTTATCGCGTTTTTTCCGCATTTTTAATGAGCGAGAAAGTGGCATGCTCTTTGCGACAGAGCCATTCGTCAATGAGTTGAATGAAGCGAACCGGATTCCGTTGAGTCACGATGACAGGCCACTCGCCAGCCGACTCGAGCCGACTGAAGCCGATGACCAACCGACCGACAGACACCTGACTGACCCACTTATTGAAGACAATTTTGAGTAGGTCTTAGTAGACGGCGCGCTCGCGCTGCACCAGTAGAGATTGATACGATTGAGCAAGCCGGCGCGCCGGGCGGCAAGCGGCTCTCTGCCATGTTTATATCGACAACTTAGGTTGTCGACTGCAGCGGGCGAGCCCGTCACCTCAGGAAGTTTTAACGATTAGTCGTTCTATCTCCCTGGAGTGAGCGCAGAAGACTTGAGGACAAAACAGTCCACCATCTAGCTACGCCACAAGCCCGTAAGAGGCCAACGCCTTAACCGCGAGATAGCCAGGAATGTTACCCGGCGGGCTTACACTCACGCCCTTACTTCTAATTGTGACCAGATTACTCCAGTCTCTCGATTGGTTACGAGTTCGAGGTCGCTTGCGCGGTCCTCTCCCTTACGAAGCGGTGAAACGGTGTTTACCGAATCTATCGCAGACCACAGCGTCCTTTGCCCGGCTGTTCACCCAGGATCGGATAGCCGATGGTCGTTTCAAGAGCAGTCGCCGTAAGGTCCGCAAACACCCCCGCTCTATAGGAAGCAGTACTGCTTCCAGACTCCCCCGACTGTTAGTCAGAGTGCACAGTCGATTGGCTTACGCCGCATGGTGCGCAGACCGTCCAGGAGCGCCAGAAGGTTGATTCCCAGGGGAAACTAACCATAAGGCCAGAGTCCTACCCAGGCTCGCACTTCATGCGTGGAGGCCGTCGGATAGGTGTTGACCCGTGAATGTGACCAACCCTGAACAGAATGGGTCTTCGTGGCCAACCCAGCAAGGCCCATTAAAGCCTAAGGCTGTTTATATCGACAGATTACAACTGGCGTGCTGCCATGATCTCTATTAAGTCCAATTTTGTATTAACTCTGGTTCGTAATGGCCCCGTGTGGCCCCGTGAAACTTGGACCCGATGGCCTTCCTGTGTTTTCTAAGATCAGCCAAACACACGGTTCAGCTCCAGTCCGGTAGCCTCTTTAAAGAGGGACTAACCTGGAAGGGCCGCCAAGAACTCTGCTTGCGACTGTAACCTACAGCCGCAGACAAGGCATCGGAGGTTCCGGCCCGGGGAACACCTCGAGCGATACTGGGTGGTTTTGCGCATAGTGCGGCGCTTGCCAATCGAATGTGCACTCGGGCGAATAACGTGCCGGTACGTGTCGGAAAACTTACGTTTTCTAAGCAGCGGAGGTAGTTTTTAATTCGATGTCAGCCATTTTTAAAACGATCCGTTGGTCATCCGATCACGTGTGAGATTGATTAGCAAAGGGTGCTTCGTCCGCAAAATATTCAAACTGAATAACCGCAGGCAGAGGCCGCGCACCCATGACAAAACCAGGAAACGGAAATAATCGGCCAAATCTGGTAATCAGGAGTAAGGCGGCCCGCTGGGTAGGAACTTTCAAGTGCCTCGCCTAAGGCTTTTGACGGTGAGTTGGCGTCGATATGCAGTGTACTGTTTTGCCCCAAGTCTCTACGCTAACTCCAGGCTTAAATAAGGAGTATATTTTGGTATAACCTCCTGGGGTGACAGGTTCGCCCGTTGTAGATGGCTCCTCGAAAGTATGCCACGTACAAGTTGAGGATTGAGCGTAATCAATAACGGTTTATACATCACCTAAATTTCCGCTCATTTTCCTCCGCCTTGTCGTGTCCGCTGAAAGACTGCAACGCAATGGTTTAGAGACATTGGAGGATTGGCGAGTAGCATCAGATTTGTCGCTTCTACATAAAATAGTTCACTATGGTGCCAATTCGTTATTGCCACGTGCTTGCATGCATACAATGTGCTTTAACGGTATTGACATATTTGACCAGAAAAATAGTAGACAATGTGTTAAGGAGGTATGTGAAAGATTGAAGACCAGAATGGATTGCGTTATCATCCCACATTCTGACATGCACACACATGCACTCACAAGCACATACGCCCTACCGATACACACACAAGCAAACATCCATCGCACAGGAACACCAACACCCATAAACCAACACCCTCATACTCACACATACCGATCTTACTTCTAAATTTAACATTCCTTTTTGTTTCATTTGTATTGTTTCCCATATTTTGTATTCCTTATATTGTAAATATTTTAAAACATCAATGGCTTTACTATAGTTATATCTTCTTCTTCATCGTCATCAGCGCGCATTCGCCCACCGTTGGGCATACGCCTCTCCAATCACTCTCCATCCGTTTCCCTCATCCAGATAGGTCCAGCTGTCTCCTTGATGTCATCGGACCATCGGGGGCCGGTGGTCTGCCCACACTTCTTCTACCTAGCCGGGGTCTCCAATCCAAAACGCGATTACTCCACCGTTCGTCGTGTCGTCGGGCCACGTGGCCGGCCCGAGCCCATTTCAGCTTTGCCACTCTTTGACCCACGTCGACCACCTTCGTGCGCTGTCTGATGAGCTCGTTTCGGACTCGATCGCGCAACGATATGCCGAGCATGGCTCGCTCCATGTTACGCTGCACCACCTTAAGCTCGTGGATCATCCCAGTAGTCAGTGTCCATGTCTCATAAGCATACGTCATAGCCGGTAACACAGTCTGATTATACACCTTTGTCTTGAGCGATTGAGGAATTCTGGACTTCAGCACGAAGCTCAGCTTCCCGAAGGCTGCCCATCCCAATTGTTTTCTTCGCTTTATCTCGTTATATTTTATATAGTTATATATTATGTTTATATTTTAATATTTATGCTGTAAGTTATAAACAAAATATAATTTTAAAATATATAAATAATAATGGTGAACATTATAAAACTAGCGTGATGCATAGCTCTCAATTAAGTCCAATTTTGTATACACTCTGCAGACCATGGGTGTGGGGGATAGTTTCCATTTTTGCAATTATCACCTCTACGCAAACCACACCCAGTTGCTATACTCGATTGACGCACGAGAGCCGAGCGCGGCCACAGCTAATATTAATTCGTACCACGTGGTTATACGGTCGCGCAACCATAAGTAATAATAATTATAATAAGCTCTTTAAAAATAAATAAGCACTTAAAAAATAAAATACAACATGGCAATATCTTGCACTAACTATTGTGGGGGAGCTAATGGGCCCTGTTGCAGTTGGCCACTGAGACCCATGTGTTCAGGGTCGGTCAAACTCACGGGACAATACTCATCCGGCGGTCTCCACGTAGAAGTGCGATCCAGAATAGGGCTCTGACCTGCGGACCAGTTTCCTCTAGGAGCAACCTCCGGGTGCTCCTTGACGGTTTGCACAGCGTGCGGCGTCAGCCAATCAATTATTTATTCTGACCGACAGCCCGGGGAGTCTGGAAATAGTACTGTCTCCTATAGAGCGGGGGTAGTTCTTTACCTTACGGCAACTGCTCTTCACCCGATATCGGGTGAAGAGCCGGGCAAAGGATGCCGTGGTCCGCGATAGATTCAGTAGACACTGTATCACCGCTACGTAAGGGAGAGGACCGCGCCAGCGACCTCGAACCTGTAACTAGTCCGGAGTAATCTGGTTGCAAATGGTAGTAAGGGCGCGAGTTATCTCGCGGTAAAGCGTTGGCTTCTCCCGGACGTGTGGCGTAACTAGAAGGTGGACTGTTTTCGTCCTAAGTCTTCTGCACTCAGCTCACGGGAACAGAACGATCTAATTTCGTTAAAACTTCCTTAGGTGACGGGTTTGCCCGTTGAGGTGGACAGCTCTAGTTGTTGTGGAAATAAAGATTTGTATTTTTTTAATCCAATTACTATTTGAGAATTGAAAATATGACAGCTATTTTAAACTCAGTGTTTTAAATACATTTTATTGTGGAAAATATTTATTAAAAAATCCTAATGTCAGTACATAAATAACGAATGAAATGATATCACTATTTCTTATTTTATCGCTTTATTTATATAAAACTCTAAAAAACTGACTGACGCTGATATGCCTATTTAACCACTGCCACATTTTATTAATAGATACACTTCGCGGTTTTAAGTAACTTAGCCACCTGCGGACACTTGTTATTCATAATCCTTCGACAACATTGGGTTTTCCCGCCATTTGAGTGAATGATATGTGCCCAACACTTGCTACATTACTTGGCACCTGGGTCGAATAAAAAATCAATTTTAAAAATATCTTAAATGGAAATCGACATCTCTAAAAGACATCTCGAAATTAAATTTTATTATTGGACATATTATACAGTCTCGTCCTCAAGTTCTTTAAACTTACCAGCATTCCTCATCTAAGTCACACTACAACCTAAAATTTCCTTTAGACGACTTCGAAAAAGTCAGTAAAGAAATGTTTTTATATTTTATCTGAATTAATCTAGGAGGGCCAAGTTTTCTTCTAGGCTTTTTTTATATATTTCAAGTATCTTAGGGGCTCTCTAGACGATCAAGCATGCTTGTCAAGCATCGCGTCGCGGGCTGGGAGGGGATCGTAAACCGCAGGAAATATGCAAATATTATTTTTTTCAATATTTACCAAAAATGCCTAATTTTGTTGTTTTATACCAGGGAGTCACGACATTCATCAATCAATTACGTCTAATTAACGTGATATTTTTTGTAAATATAAAAAAAATATGTTTGCATAATTCCTGCGGTTTACGATCCCCTCGCAGCCCGCAACCCGATGCTTGACAAGCATGCTTGATCGTCTAGAGAGCCCCTTAGATATGATTGGTCTACTTAATATTTCACTTTTAATTTTATGTGTGTCTCCTAGAAAAGAGGCAATTTAAACAATATGACCTGATTTTAAATTATAATAATTGATAACTGCTTGATCTGTGTAATCACAGTTACAAAAATATTATCGAGGCAAGTGACTTGAAATAAGACTAGTGCCCCTTCTGGTGGACCGATTTCAATCAAAACCTTTCCAACTTTTGCCATTACCAAATCGAATTAAGCGTTTGGGCGCTATCGTGGAGGAATACACACAGTCAAACACAGGGGGCTCAAAATGGATAATTCCGTCTTCATCAGAAAAAAATGCGCTTTCAGGTCAGCGTTCAGCGGAAGGTGGCGCAGGTGGCGAGGACCAAGACGCGTACGGCTACGAGATAGGTATCGTGCTTCTGTGGGGACGTCTTGCACTATATATCTAAAGATAGCGTCTAAAAAAACAAATAAATGCCACCTTTCGATTCGAAACTTAACACGACGCGAAGCCGCGGGCAACAGAGTATATGATATATTCCGCTCTTCAGATTGTAATTCGATGATCTTGACGTTTTTTGAATTTCAGGCTATTTCGTGATCTCATTCGGTGGTCATACTTACCTTCAGAAAACTGCATCGCATGTTCTTCCATTAAATTTCCATGCAATAATACTGGAACTATCTGAATACTACTGAATATTTCTGGCTTTATCTTTGAATTTGATTTGTCTTCTCATTTTATTAATCAAAATCCATCTATAAAAAGTCAGTAATTTTTTTTAATGTTTATAAAACAGGCATCTCCAAATTAATTATCAGATTTCGTGCAATTTCTCAGAATAGCGCATGCCTTTTTATGTTATCTATATTTAATACTAGTTTTGTCCAAACACGTTGCAGTGTTATTCTTGTGGTTGGTGGTTACCATCGCCAATGAATTGGTAATGATCTACAAATCTTAGAATCACGCCTCGATTTATTAATTGGTTTTATGCATTCCGGTGCCGTGTGAGACGGACATTAACATTAGCGGTTTAGAAAACCCCAAGGATGATTGCCAGGATGTTTATACTAGTGAAAGTCAGGCACGCACTTTTCATATTATATACGCTTTTGCATTTATATTACATACAGCAACAGTAATTGAAAAATAGCATCTATAAAAGTAGCTACTTATTGATTATATTGCTGTTTTTTAAAAATATTTTAGACTTTTACATGACTGCCCAACAAATAAATGAATAGTTTAAAAAAAACACTAAAAACACACTTTTATAAATGATCTTAAATCGTGGTCAAAGTGCATTATAAGACCTTTCTAACAAGTCCAAACACGGCTATGATACGATATTCCATCATGGAATGCCAGTGCCTATCTTCCGGCTTCATCATCAGACCTTGAAACCTAATCGTGGTCAAAGTTCATTCCAATACTTTTCTAACAAGTCCAAACACAGCTATGATACGATGTTCCATCATGAAGTTCCAGTTCATATCTTCCGTCTCCATCATCAGATTTGTTCGACAGTACAATATCATTGTATTGTCATCAGAACTACATACAGCTGCCAATTTTCATGACGCTACGATCCTTGGAAGATGGTTAAATTAGTTACCTTAGATTCCATTACATAGTTAGTTACATACTGGTCGACCTAATAAAAGCGTGTTAAAAAGGAGTGTAATGTGTTAAGGGTTCATCTATGTATGTTTACGGTTCCTCTATTCCCCATAACTTCAAAATGCTCGAACCGATTTAGAAGTATGTGGTATTGCTAGAATCTCAATGACATTCTGAGTGTCATAGGGTGCCTTAACTGTCCAAATATTAAGTAAATAATTGTCTAAATGTCGAAATCTCCAAATATCAATAAATTAACATAAATATATCGTGTTTAGTGTTAATTGAAAGGCCTGATTGAGTACATTCCGAAGATATATATATATGTATCTAAATGGATAAATATAGGTGATAAGTCTGCCTATTGTATGTTTTTCTTCTAAAATGTGCAATAAAGAATTTCTATCTAAAAGCCCGTGGAGATAGTGTTGATTGGGAGAGCAAACGATAGAGAGCAGCAAGTATGTGAACAATTTCTCTTTTGGCGTACTGGCAAACA
Organism: Micropterix aruncella; assembly: GCA_944548615.1. Classification (NCBI taxonomy): domain Eukaryota; kingdom Metazoa; phylum Arthropoda; class Insecta; order Lepidoptera; family Micropterigidae; genus Micropterix; species Micropterix aruncella. Next base: position 30,382,935 of record OX155963.1, read on the forward strand.
CCAGTATTTTACTCTGTTGCAATGTTTTAAAACTGTGTCTGAGTGGACATTTTCTATATTCAACTCAGTAGGCTGCAAACTTCATTAAACTAGAACTACTTACCGTGGTTATTTATTATCCAGGTAAAAGAACTATCCACGATCATTAGAACTATTCTAACAACTCTTTATTTACACTTTAATTTAATTCTCGACAAAGAAAATGATTCCGTGAACCGTTCTCAAATTGGCCATCCCGGTCACGTAACAGATGACACGTCCACTGGCCGTCGGGTCGATGACTATACTTGGTGACAATGACGTCATCACTCGGAGGTGTGCGTGATAAGTCATGCAATCACTCTCGCTGTGCTATGGTTGATTGACAATGGCATTGACCTCTGGATTGTAGTAATAATGCATTTAATTGCGTCTGCCGTCTTCATTAATGAGACTTGATAATAAATGTCAAAATGGGTGTAATATGCGATACACACTTCAATCGCACGCAAGCAGAGACATAGTTCCCTGCTAAGAACACAAGATAGGCGCAGGTATCACAATATATAGTACCCAGGAAATTTACATCGTTTGGACAACACCAATATCCTTACCTTTGAATATTTTAGAAAAATATTTCGATATTTCAGGTGGTTCTTAAAAAAAGTCTCATCCAGTGGTTAATTAGTAAAGAAAGAACGGAAACTAAGTGTATCCTCATGACATTTCAAAAATCGCAACACAATTATTTATTTATTTGTTTTATTTTATTTATTTATTTTTAGGAAAACCAACAGCTAATTATAATTTAACAAAAAGACGGAGTAGTATAACAGAGAACCAATTAAAGGTGTTCACGTTTAAGTAACGTTGTAGAAACATATGTGATCTTTCATTTAAAGCTATCGATTAAAAATACATCACAAAATATTCAACAATTAATGGTAAAGAATTCACTGTTCAGCCGCTGCCTAGCTGAGCTAATACTCGTACAGAATAGATCAAAGCAAATCATTGAAATTGTCAATTGTTCGCCAAAGAAATGCATTTTGCCTATTGTTGGTACCAGCATGAGGAACATGAAGAGCAGGGTTAAATCTATTGAGTTTGGAAGGAACACGGAGATTAATTTTATTTAGTAAGTCGGGACAGTTAATATTATTGGAGGTGATTTTTAGCAAAAAGGTTAAGAAGTCCGCGGTTTCACGCCGCTTAATCAAGGGGAGGATATGAAATTTCTTGCTTAAATTGAAATAGTTAGATGAGCTGTATGGGATTTTCAGACGGAAGCAGAGATATTTTACGAACTTCATTTGAATTCGCTCGATTCTATTTTTACACATTTATATATTTATCATAATAAGGGTTCCATACCTGAGATGCATATTCCAAGATGCTTCTGACAAAAATGCAGTAAAGAATCTTGAAAACACACACAGACACAAAATTTACACAACCTCACATCTCTAACAATATAAATTACCTATATATAAACAAGAGTGAATTCAGATTTTTATTTTTAAAACCTAATATTTTGTATTTGGATTCATTTTATAATTATTTTTAGTACTTTTATTATTTAATGATTTTTTAATTACTATTTTGTTTTTTACTTTATTTTATTTTTTGGATAGCAGAGTTGGATGGAACGTCGATCGTAGACTGAAGTTCCTTTTTGGGCGCCAAAACTACTGTGGGTACCGATGTGCCGCACCGGTTGCACCGGCCTAGTTATGCCACTGCTTTGATGAAACATTAAAACGTCCAATTATTTACAGTATTTTTACAATATTTAAAACGGTACTACCTAGTATAAATGCAGTATTTTTTATATATTAATTGATTAAAGTTTAATAATCAAGAATGTATGATTCGTCTGTGCTTCATGGCGTCTATTCAAGAAGATCAAAGATGAATATCGCTCCAGCCAATCACAAAACATCCAGGAAGGAACGACTCTTGCCCATTTTTACTCATGTGTATGTACGCACACCGCAAAACCATAAACTTGCTAACTCTTACTTTCGGTCAAGTTCACAAGACACCGTCTAAACAGCCTCCTAACGAGGTGATTAGCATCCCATATTTTTTACATATTCGACGGTTTCGTAGGCGCTAAGGCCCACGTTGTACCGTCACCTACTCAAAGGCATTTCCGTTCTGCCATGGCCTGTGGGTGGTCAGCGATTCTCAAATATTTTTTAAGTTGTTTTTCCATAAGATTTTTGATTAATCTTGACCGTAATGAATCATGTCGTAATAATAAGTTTGAATTGTACGTACCGGTAAATTACACAGCGAGGAGACCGCATCTATTGTTTAATGTGCCCTACCATCGTACAAATATTTTTGTAGACAGGCCAGTGGGAAGGGTTATAGCTCTTCTTAATTCCTTACCCACAAAAATAGACATCTTTTGTATATCCCTTTGGCAGCTAAAAAGGCAACTCCCTGCTATCTCATGTTTATCATAATCTGTCTTTTATTTAGTTTTATATTTTTATGTTTTTTTTTCTTGTTCAATGTTAGCATTAATTTAGTTATGTAAGTCATTTATTTTTAGACTTACACTCTAGCTTTAATATTCAAGGGCGAATTGGATTCGTCTGTAATGCTCTTCAATAATATTTGAAACTAATAAATAATAATAAAGTCGTGGTCATCTCAGACCTCCTCGTGTCCTCGATCTATTATTACACGACTGCCCAACAAGAAAGAAGTGTAATTTGTTCAGGGTTCATTTATGTATGTTTTCCGTTTCTTTATTCCACCACAACTTCTAAACGCTTGAACCAATTTAGAAAACTGTGGTATTGTTATAATTGTTATGTCATCCCGAGTGCCATAGGGTACCTTAACTGTCCAAATATCAAGTAAGTAGATGTCTAAATATCCAAATGTCCAAATATCAATAAATTAACCTAAATATATCGTGTTTAGTCTCAAATTAAAGGTGTGATTGAGTACATTTCGGAAATATACATGTATATAAATGGATAAATACAAAAACCACATTTTTTCATGAATAAACCGTAATGAAAATAATTATAAATACAATAGCTTACTTTCTGTAATGGCTGTCGTGTTGTTTATTCTTTGTAATATATTTACTTGTCTTGAAGGAAGAAAGTTGATATTAAAAAATATACAAAAGTTAAAGACTCATTTTACTCTCATTTTACCAGATGTAGGCATCATTTAATATTACCCTGGAGTTTTGGTGTTATTTAAAACAAAAAGGGTTGGTTTAATAAGAACAATGTTAAAAATTTCAAAAATTCTACTGCCGTAACAAAATGTGAACTGGTTGTTCACGTTTTGTAGTAGTGTAAAAATGAATTCCTTAAAGGGTAACGTTGGAATGGTATATGATAAACTACTAGAATGGTATATGATAACGTTGGAATGATAAACTACCCGAAAATATTAAAATGATATGTAGAAACAGGGAAAACAAACGGCTACCTTGTTAAGAAAAAAATCTATGACATCAATGAATTCTAATTAGGTTACTGACAATTTCCATTGTGATTTTTCATTTAGCTTAACATTTTTATTATTTTATTGACTATTATATTATTACGACTATTTTATTTTATTTCCTTTAATTCAATCTATTTTGTATTTGGAGGACCATATCATTTAATATTTCATGACAACTCAATTTGATGATTCTCACCTGAAAATGTTCTAAAGTAAATTAGTATTTTATTTTCCTTTTTTTCTATATCATGTCAAATAATTACCTGATTGTCTTTGTAGTTTTACGTATGTAATACGATTATTATAAATTACGTGGTGAGACTCTTCAACAACCTTCAGTATCGATTTTAAGGATTATTTAAATCTTAAGCGGCTATCCAAAGTGTTATGTAGAAAATCGTTGATAAGTTTAACAAGATAGGTATACTCGCCTAATAAGCCAGTAGCATGGTTAGACCATTGATCATATAAGGTATTATATTGATCAATGCCATAGTACGCTGTGGCAATACTTCTGCAGGTGAGGCTGATAGCATTGTCCGGCGAAATTAATAGCAATTTATTTGACCACCTATAATAATATTGACAATGATTCGTTTTATAAAAAAGACGGATTGATTATAAAAACCTAGTAATTCAACCAGTGACAACAATGATAACGTTCACAATCTATCGCTTATTCCTATAGGCTGATTACATCACAGAAATAATACGTTGAAATAGAATGCCATCTATTAGTCTATCTGAACTTTAAATTGCGTAATTATTACGTATTGAAACCCGTACACCAAATTAAAAATTGACATATTTATGTTAGATAATATGTATTATAATAATAATAAAAATATTGATTTAACAAAAGGATGGTATTATATTAGTATTTTATTTCGAGATAGAATACCGTACAGGCGTGTTCGAATACTGTTATGCCACGAATGAAATGAAAAATGTTGAGAAGCGCTGTCCGGCGTATAAAAACTTACGTCATAAAGGCGGCGCGTGTAATCTACCTGCTACATTAGTGTTTTGCCCTGAGAAAAAGATCCGTATAATCGGTGCCTTAAAGACATTTGGACCAACATTTTGTTGCCGGGCCGCTCGTCATTGTGAGGAAACGAGTTCGTCGAATCACTGAGGTCGCCGATATGATTAGAGCGCGCGAACATCCAAATAATCAAGAGAAACAGGGAACGGCAACCTTTTCTCATTTTTATCTAGATTTTTAAGAATTTCTATTTTGTGATGCATTTAGGAGATATGTCACAGGGAAAGTAGGGCAGTTTCGGGCGGGTTTCTTTGAAGGCACGTAGTTTTGTTATAAATAGGTTTAAATTAAAATTTTGCAAATTATTTATTTCAATTACCTGGATTTAATTTACAAGAAAAAAATACAAGAATATGTTAACTACCAGTGTAATTAAATTCTAAATCCACGGATCTGCGATTTTTCCGAGTCGGGACTAAACCTTGGAATTGGCGCCCTCCCCTTAAGCAAAAGAGATTAAGGATTAAAAAACTTACAAAACAAAGGGGGGGGAAGGGGCTATAACTTCAGAGAAAATAGACCAAGTACTCAGGATGTATTAAGTTCCGAACGAAAATATTCTTCTTCTTCCGATATTCTTCATTTTCCGTGAGTTCCTATCCCGCCTTATCTAGAGTGCTTTAATAGTGTATACGTGCTTAGGATGCAAAAGGGATTTTGGGTGTGGTGTTTGTGGGGGGTGCGGGGTGCGGTGGGGGGTTGGGGTTTTGGGGGAAGGGGGGTTTAGTGAAACAAGTTTCTTTCAAACACTTGAATTTGGCAACCCCTTAAATTTCCGACCGGGGCAGGTATCCCGGTTTGCCCCCCCCCCCCCCCTCTCCACCTCCTTACCAGATCCGGGGCTGAGGTTCGAGTAGCTATGGTTTCGGTTATAAATTATTGTCTTACTTATCTCTTATTTATTAATCTCCTTATTGAAATTTGGACTTATCACTTGGGTTCCGACTTTAACCAAGGTAGATCAGTTGAATAGCGTAATCATTATTGGATTTATCATAGATTATATCAATTAATGCTGACATTGTTGAACCTGGTATAAAATTTTATAAAAACTTTCCTTCTTTAATTTTGTGAGGCTAGATAAAGGCTCAAATCAAATCAAATCGCATTTATTGTCTTCAAAAACTTATACAAAGTTGTTTAGTCACTTTATATAGCCGCTCAATGTTAAAATAACTTTAAAATGTATACTAAATATTTCATAGAGACTCGCCACATAATTTAGTTACATTAGATTTTTATAACTACAGTTAGTCATGAAATTATAATATTGAAATTAAATGGTCTTATAAATAAGAAATATAATATAAATAAGAAATATAATTGATTATGGGAGACAATTAGAAATAATAGTAATAATATAATAATCAATAAAATGGTACAAATTTCAAGTTAAATAAACAAAATCGAGATTTAAATTGTCAGTCATCTTATTATAATTCGTTAATATTATATAATTCTCTCACATTAAGGTAGCCTTTAATTTCGATTTAAATTGGGCTATTTTTCCGTTTCTACACATAATTTTAATATTCTCAGGCAGTTTATTGTAACACGCCCTTCCGACGTAATTTGGATCCCTTTTGAATAATTCCAGAGATGGACGGGGTAATGCTAAATTGTGCCTACATCTGGTGAAATGCGAGTGAATTTCTTTTTGGGCCTTCATCTTTCCTATGTTTTTTTATATTAACTTTATGCATTCAACTATGTATAGTGATGGTAGCGTTAGAATACTGAGATGTTTGAAGGGACCACGACATGATTCATTATGGTTAAGGTTTATCAATTTTCTTATGGCTCGTTTTTGGAGAGAGAAAATATGTTGCCTTAAAACTACTGTACCTTGTAACCAGAAGGGAATCCCGTAACGAAGAATTGACTCGAAATAGGCAAAGTAGGTATTATATATTGGTGTGTTTAACGCTGATCAGTTTCCGCTGAATGGCTACACGCCATTGTTGAAATTCACCATGTTGAAATCCAGATAGGCTTGTTTGCAGATTCCTCTTTTGTTGACGCGGTCAAGCAATGTTAACGTTTTAATTTCTCCCTGGGATAGACTCCCCTAGACAACAAATACTTGACCTGGGAGTCTACCCTGGATAACGGCGATTGCGACATCACCGAAACGTCATGTGCGACAAAATTCGCGCGGTAAATCCGTTTTTATCGTGTTTATAATCTGACAGTTTTATAACCTGCGCACGTATTACTCACGTTGTTGTCGATGAAGGTGCCTGGTGCGATATTGAAATTTCTTACAAAAGCGAATATATCATTCAAAAATGTTGCCGACCTCTTAACAGGGATAAAAAAAACGAATTACACATTTATGTATTCCGTGAAGTCGTATTTTTTCACGCAATTCTTAAGTTAGTTAAGACTTAAGCCCCTTATCAAGTTCCCTCCTTTACTTTTAATTTGAGAATATGCCTAATTATTTTACATTTTCATCTCCATTTTTCAATGATATACTAAGTTTCATCTTGTAACATATTTCTCAGTGACTCATTATGTAATCTTTTACTTCGGAAACTACGTTGGTGGGCTTTCTATCTCCACAAAAATCTACGTCGTTGGTCAAGGAGTTGGAATATATTAATCGCAGTGTGGTCTTCTGTATGGAGTCAAGCATTTAATATCCCTGTCGAGGCAGGACCGCAGCTTGACAAATAGATTCATAAATTATGGCGGCGAGATTGAAGCCCAGTTTGTTAACATCGTCAACGTGTTACGACAGATTAGGCCCAGGTGTCGTCAAGTTAGGGGCGCTTTGCAATTAAAAACAAAACAAGTAAACATATTAAAAACAATTAAAAACCCGACTGCCTGTATAGAAAGTGAACTATTTTTCGTAAAATATTTGTAGTTTATATACTTATCCATATAGATATACGAGTATACATATATTTACGGAATGTAGTTACTCAATAACACGCTAAACACGATATTTGACACTAAACACGATATATTTATGTTAATTACTAGACTAGATATTTTCATATTAAATCCTTAATAACTGTTTCTTTCTTTTCTCACATATAATTTTATTTATATTATTTAATCGAATTTTATATTATTGCCGATTATATAGGTAATGGAATTGCATTTTATTTATTATATTATCTTTTAATATATTTTATTATTATTATTTTTTTTTACTTCTTTTTTTTTGAAGACCAAATGTTAGGGCAATTTAGTGTTATTAGCTTTTTACTAAAACTTGTACATCTGTAAGCAATCAAGCAATCAAGCAAACTTGATTGTATTATTAGAGTCATTTATAGTCATATTAGAGTCCTGTTCACCCTAGAACGGGCTAGTCCCAGTTGGGTGACATAATCAATAAGCAAAAGGTTAAGGTTTTGCCATTCGGTTTCTGTTATTTTTGTAGGCAAATCAATGTTTTATAGTAATTAATTCTTAAATAAATAAATAAATAAAAATAAATTTCTTGATATGTGGACAGGTACCCTATGACACTCGGGATGACATAACGATTCTAACAATACCACACAATTCTAATTCGGTTCAAGTGTTTAGAAGTTATAATGGAATAAAGAAAGGGAAAACATACATAGATAAGCCCTAAACACATTATATTCCTATTTTGTAGGGGAGTCGTGTAATTATCATCACTGAGTACCAACCCAACATCTGGGGGTGTTAACAAAACGGGCAAACCCGTCAACTAGTTTTATCATCAGGTCGTTCTCTCTGCCATGGATTGAACGTGGAGACTTGGCGGACAAAAACAGACCACTCTCTAGCTCCACCGACCAGCCCATGAGAGTCCAACGCCTTACTGCGAGACACCAGGAAATCAAACTAGCGGGCCGACCTCACGCCCTCACTACCATTCTCCGTCCTTCAGTCTGGTCGCTGATTCGAAATTGCTTGTGCGGTTTCTACCCAATATTAGCGTTAATTCACTATGAATTTATCGCAGACCTTGGTGCTTTTTGACCGTCAATTCACCCGGGAGCGGATGTCCAACGGGTCGTTTTAAGAGTAGCTGACATCAGATCAACATCCACCCCTGCTGCTTAGGAAACGTATCAGATAGTTTCCAGACCCCTCCCCCCCCCCCCCCCTCCCCCTGTTATTCGCCTGAGTGCAGAGTCGATTGGCTAGCGCCACACGATCCGCCCGGCAGCGTCCAATGTCTTCCAGAGGATCCTATCCCACCTCTTCGATGAGGCTACCGGGAGCTGCACGAAACCTTTAGCTGCCCATTGAGTGTCCGCAATATTTACCTAGCCCTATCCTCAACTAGCCTGGTCTTTCTTCCGACAATCATGCCTTTCAAGATCACGCGAAGTTTTGGGTAGGGCTGACCTTTGAGGATATGGCCGAGGTAGGTATCGACTTTTCCAATGGGCGATGTCCTTCAATAAGCGTTTTTTTTGCACCTCGACATTTGTTTTGAAGCTGGTTAACTCGATTGGCTTCCCATGAAGCATTAGAATTGAGGAGAATTCTATTTGCAGATTTTGCAAGTGAAATACTGAAACAGCGAACCAATAGCATACCAACCAAAATTCTTGTCATTCTGGAAAGGTGGTATCATTGATTATATAGGGTATTAGATTGCTCAACGCCGTTCTACTTTTTTGACAGCTAGGATTTTACTACTAAACGCAACATGTAGATGGCACTCATAGTTCCAAACATTGATTAAGCTTCTCTTATGGCGATGTTCGCGATATGACAGTAAAGCGACGCAGTATAGAGAGCGCTCTAAACACGGTATGCTATCTCGAAATATAAAAATAATGTATACAAAATAAAATAATAACAAACGATTTTTTAAATCATAGCCCTTAATATTTTAATATTATTCACTGAAAGATGCACATTTTTAATTTTGTATAAAGATTTCAATAAGTAAAAAATACACACTTTAATGATCATATAGACTTATAGATGGCATCCTATCTCCCCGTATTTTGATGTAATCAGCCTTTTTATTTATTTATATAAAGGCGATAGATGACAGTAATATTTGAATTCTTATTCTAATTTTAATTTTTAAATTCTTCTTATTCTAATTTTAATTAGAATAAGAAGTTCTTAATTAATTAAATTCTTATTCTAATTTTTACTACTTTAAATTGTTTTGTTTTTTTCTGATTTGAATTTATTTGCTGACATTTTAATTTTCCACTTCTATCTTTAATTTAAGTATTTAGTCATTTTTAATATGGTTTTGCAATTCTATTATTATGTGCATACATGGAATATATGCCATTTTTATAAACACGGTATTGCTGCTAGCACATTTAAAAATAAATGTTTACCTTAGAACAGGTTAACCGGCCTAGTTAGGTGACGCTGCCACTAGACTATGCGATGTATTCTTTTTTCCGCTTTTGATTCAATTTTGTAAGTATTTTTATGAATAATTCCTACGCTGAAATTGTTTACTGTTATTTTTTTAATATTTGCATTACTTATATATAAATAAATGTTATTATTGTTATCATTGCTTCAATTATTAGGTTTTTATATTCAATCAGTCCTTTATAAAAAAAACCATTTAATATCATTGTTATTATAGATGGTGAAATAAATTGCTATTTCAGTATCAGCGCCACCTGCATGTCGCTACCGTAGAAGGGTTGCCAAAACGTCCTATGGCATTGAGCAATCTAATCCGCAATGTAATCAATGGTGATATTAACACCTCGGAGCAAGGTATTGATAATGGCGTTGTCCAAACGATGTAGATCTCCTGGGCACTAGACATTGTTGTACCTGCGCCAATCTTAACAGGGAACATTGGGCCCCATTGCGTTTCTTTGTGAACTAAAACTAAAATTAGTTCAAACGAACGAGATAGAGTAATAAGCTAGAGCGAATATGAAACGAACGATCTTCGATAAAAACTACCTGTTGAACTGATATTCGTCCGAATAAATTTGAACACATTTCGTGTGGTCTTTGATTCGGATGCTTTATCTTTGGTAGATAGTTTTAATGCGGAAGAGTGGCAACCGTTCAGTTCACATTCCGCTCTAGCGTATTGCCCTGTCTCGTTCACACAAACTAATCTCCGATTTTAGTTCACGAAGAAACGCAATCGAGCCCAATAATGTCTGCTTGCGCGCTTAGAGCATGCTCGCCACTCCAGAAGAGAATATAGTTTAACAAGTAGCGAAGTATGTCTAGAAATCATCGTCTAAACTCTAACGCTTGATTACACCAGAACAGCGGCGCGGGTGTCCTTCATAACTCGCGGATCCGCAGGCACCGGAAATACCGCCCACGGAAAAGGCTGTCGGCGATCCTTTTGGTGCCTTTTGAGCAGTTTGAGCGCAGCGTCCGCTCGTTTGGCGGCTGCAGAGGTGCCATTTTTCATTCGCTATAATTTGCCCATATCCCGTATCGGACCAATCAAGCCGCCCTTTTGGTCAACGGACAAATGACAACAGCTAGATAATTAAAATGTGTTTTATTATTTAAAGACTGCAAGCCTTCCAGCAAGTGAATTTTTTATCTCAAAGTGTCTGATAATAATAATATTAAAAAGGCTTTATTTATACGAAAAGGCTGAAGGCAATAGCTCAGTTAAGATTCTACAGCTAACCTGTACCATTGATTATACAGGGTGAGTTTTCAATTATAAACAGCTTGAAGTGGGTGAAACATTACGAGCAAATCAGCAACTTTTGATTTTAAAAATAAAAAAATTGAAGAAAACAAAAAAAATGTTTTTTTTGTTGGAAAAATATTTTTTTTTGACAGATTAATAAAATTTTATAAAGCGTTAAGCGCGCTTTGCCACGATGATTCCACGATATCGGGACTATTGGCTCCACGATGAATGCTATGTCAGGTTATGAACATTAAAAAATTACTCGCTCGAGTCTAAACTCCTTGTGGCAATGCCCCAGCAACACTGGGCCAAGGTCTCGGATTCTCCCGTATACCTGGAATTTAGAAGAGAACAATCATCCAAGGTGGCGCCTTCTAATTATATATTTCCCGCGCGACCTTCTCGATCTTTCCTCCTTTTTTTATTACGTCAACCACAGCAGTCACAATGTTGCGTGAAGACGCTATTGTTTTCACTTCGTTGAAATTTCATTAGCATAATGATCAAAAAAAGCGTTTAAAAATATTTTATTTCATTTTCCATTTTTTCAGATACAAATATCATGGGGGCAAGCGAATGGAATTCCGGTTATAGCTCTACAGGAGCAGGGACTACTTACGCCCCCTACAGTCCGATGCAGCCACCATTTGCGTACGAACCGCCGGATTCCAGCGCTCTACATTTACCAACAGGTACTAATTTATTTGTTTTAAAAATAATAATTAATCAAGAGCGCGCCATCTAGCGGATTGTAGCAGATTTAACAATGAAGTGACGTGTAATAGTTTGCAGGGAGAGCGATAGATGGCGCTGTATGATATGCTAAAATATTGCTAAATTGTGAAAGAAAAATATATTGTTAAATTGTGAAAGAAAATAATAATGTCCGGTCCCTTATACTTCAGCAAAAAAATATAGTTTTTTACCTTTTCCTTCGTTTAGGGATCGTCCATTAATCACGTGAGGCTCTAAAGAGGGGGGATGATGTCGGAAAAATCACGAAATATCACAGGGGCGGGGGGAGAGATATCACGAGGGGAGAGATATCACGTATATTTATTTTGTTGTCGAACGCGCGATTTATAAACGAAAATCGGCGCGTGACCTTGACTGGCCGTTGCCAGGCAACGATTCAACAACAATTCATGGTACTTAATTTTCCAGAATTAAATTAGTGTACCTGTATTTCAAGATGTGCGACAGAAATTTTGAAAATTGGGAGAGATTCTGTTTTTTTCTGTTGAGATAGGTACTTTTGTACAAAAAAAAAAAGATCTTGGTTGGGGAGGGGGGGGGGGTAGTCTAAAACATCACCAGGTATCACCAAGGGGGAGGGGGGATTAAAAAGTTGCTAAATAACATCACGTGATTATTGGATGACCCCTTATACGGTTAACGGAAAAGCCGACTTCAGATCACTGAAAAGTTGTCCACCTACAACGGGCGAACCCGTCCCCTTAGAAAGGTATAACGATATTGATCCTTTTTTAAACCTGGAGTGAACGTAGGGACTTGGGGACGTTGAACCAGCTGTTAGCCTCGTACTCTCACTACCAGATTTAGCAGGATTTCTCCGTCCTCCTGGTTAGACGTCCGAAATTGTTTGCGGCAGCCTCTAGCTAGTTTGAGCGGTGCTTCACTTCAAATTTATCGCAATGGCATCCTTTGCCTGTCTACCACTCAGGTTTGGGTCTCGAAAGTAGCTGACATCAGGTCAACTTCCACCCCCGCTGCTTAGGAAACGTATACCATCGTTTCCAGACCACACCAGTTATTCGCCGGAGTGCGCAGTCGATAGGCTATCGCCGAACTGTGCGCAAAACTCCCAGGAGCACCCGAAGAGCATCCCTCAGTGGAACAGACTCCTTACCGGGGTCGACCTTCTTCGAGAAGACTTCTGGGTAGGAGTCGAGCCGTGAGGAGCCGATCAGAGATACTGAGCAAATCTTAATGGCTTAACTGCACAGGAACCGTTAACTCTCAGACTTCACGACAGTCAAATGTGCCCAAAAGTAGCCTATTATTTAAACTATTTGTAGCCTATCTAACGATTTTGGCCCACTTAGCTATCTATCCGCTCTTCTCAATATTGCTTTAACTTATTTCTAATCTGAGAAAGCTTGGATAGCTCTGTTATTAGGACGCGGGACTTTTGATATAAAACATTTTTCAGTTCGGTATGTACATAGGTGGTCACTTGCTAAAACTGCATGCAACAAAAACACGTCGCCTTGGTGATGACTGTAGCTCTTTAACTACAGTCCGCGCGCGAGCTCCGAAGAATAGGGGACTGGGAAAGCGGCCGGATTACGCCGCCCTGGTCGGGAGTGTTCCGTGAACGGAAGCTCGCGCGCGAGCTATGTTCATATATCGTTGAGTAGAGCAAAGTAGCCATTTCTCGGGGCTTCTGACTCATGCAGCTAGATGGCGCCAGTGCCGATTGACACACGTCCCAGTTTGAGCTAAAAATTGAAGCTTTCATAGCTTTCGTTTGCTTATAACTCGTTAGTACGTATAATACAGATTAGGACAAAGTGATTGCGTTAGTTAAAATTCGTAGCTCTCTAAATATGTCTAATATAAATATAATTATTAATTAGTGCCTATTAATAGTTATAATGGATTTAATATAAATTTTATTGAAAAATTCAGATTGATATTTCGGCTATGGCGCCTCCTAGACGTACCATTATGCGTTAAATACAGAGGGAATTGGGTAAAAATAGATTTCATTAGTAAGTAGACTTTATGTGTATGTTATTCGTTTCACTACTTATATATACCCATCTACCATGCATCTTATTGAGCTGCACATAAGACGTTTCACGGAAATGACTGAGGTGGCGTATCCGTTTTTTTGAGCAAGATATTAGGTTCAATTACAGTACCTGGTGAGGTTTTCTTCCTGGTCAAATCTCGATTTTGAGCCTAATAATCATATTCATTTTCTTCTCTTTTCAGTGCTTCCTGATAGTTCTTCGTTACCGGAGAGCTCGTTCAGCAGCATACCAACAGCAACGCCAGCGTTCCCACCAAAGACTCCCACGCATTCATCGTGCACAGCCCTCACGGAACTCGACTCGGTCTTCCCCTCCCCGAGATACCACACGGACACCTCCAACGCATACAACTACAACGCGTGGTCCTCCAACGGCTACAACTCGTACAACAACTACCAGTACAACAACCTAGCGATGAACAATAATCCGAATCTGAACTGCGCGCAGACACAGCCGTACCTCGCACCGAACCCGCCCACGATGGTGTTGTACCCGCACTTGTACTCGACTGTTAATCAGAATCAGATACATTTACATTTACACGGCGCTGCGGATAAGTTAGATCAGTATCTGTCGACGGACGGAGCTTTTACGATAAGTGCGGGTACTTCGTCGAAGGGCAGTATCGAAATAGGAATCGGGGTACCGCCGCAGAACGCGCAAACTAACGATCAAAGTATGCTCGATCAATCTAGTCTAGTGCAAACGGTCAGCGATACCAGCGAGGAGGTCAAGCAAATGTACGGGAATAACAGCAATCAAGATCCATCGACTGTCTGGAGACCGTATTGAGTAAGACTTGTCAAAAAAAATGGGAATTTATGCAGTTTAGCTCACTCAACCATATATTTTTTTTAAACTAACAACCTGCTGATAAATAGGTGTTTATGAAGGTATTTAAAAAAAAACTAAACCTACTGCCATATAGAGGAGCTAATGGGCCCAGTGCATTTCGGCCATTATGACCCGTGGGTTAGGGTCGGCCCAACTCACAGGTCAGCACCCATCCGGTAGCCTCCACCTAGCCCGGGTAGGACTCTGTGCCCGCTGGTCAGTTCCCCTAGGAATCGTCCTTCGGGCGCTTCTGGACAGATTGTGGACCGTGCGACGTTAGCAAATCGACTGCATAGTGGTTAGGCCGCCTGGCACGGCCCGGTGGCATAGTGGTTAGGTCGCCTGATCTTACATTGTAAGGTCCCGGGTTCGATTCCCGGCCGGGTCACCATTTTCCGTTGGGATCAAATTAACTGAATCGCATTTTCAATTCTGTCGATCGAATGTAATAACAAGACACACACTTACACACATGTTACACGCACACATACATATAACAAGTGATAGTAGGGTTTGGTTGTAAGAGATTGTCATATGACAATAAACCCGCATTTTCACAATAAAGAGTATAAACAAACAAACAACTGTGCATCCCGACTGATAACCCGGTGAGTCTGGAAACGGCCTTGTTTCCTATAGAGCGGGGGTGTTTGTTAACCTTGTGGCAGCAGCGCGTGAAACGACCATTTGGCTACCCGATACCTAGTGAACAGCCAGGCAAAGGATGCCGTGGTCCGCGATATATTCAGTAGACATTGAATCATCGCTACGGGAGATGACCGCGCAAGCGACCTCAAACCTGTAACCAGTCAGAAGACCGGAGAAATCTGGCTGTAATTGGAAGTGAGGGCGCGGGTGTCGGTCCGCTGGTTACACACCCGGTGTGTCGCGGTAAGGCATTGGCTTCTTACATGCGAGTGGCGTAACCAGACTGTGGACTGCTTCGTCCCAAGTCTTCTACGCTTACCTAACTGACAGAAGACAGAACGATCAATATCCCTAAAACTTCTTGAAGTAACAGTTTCGCCCGTTGTAGTTTACATCTACAAGTGCCATATAGGTGTTTATGAATGTTTTTTATTTTAAAACTGAACCTACCGTCATATAGATGTTTGACACTTCTTGAAACGCGTATATCTCACTTATTTAAAGAGATAGAGCAAAGTTTTTTCAGATTCGAAATCAGTCTGTTGAACATAGTCACGTGACTTCAAAACATCTTGAATATAGAAGAGTTTGCTAAACTGCATAAATACCAAAGAATGTTTAAAAGTTCAAATTTGTGATACATAAAACCATTCCTGATATCTCACGGTTGCGAAGCGATGCGCTCAATCTCAATATTGTAAAATAATCATTAATCTGAAGCCGCATCAAGATTAAATCCGAATTAGTATTGGTTTATTTTAGAATGTACAGATTATAGTTTTTAGTTTTAAAATCGACTGCAATGCTTTTATTTTATCCGTACTCTTATTAGTTTTTAATAAATTAAATAATAGATGTAGGTACCTACCTACGCATGTTACAATAATGTTTTTTATTATTATTAAATAGTAATGTAAATACTCAGGAATGTCATATTGAAGTTATATGTATAAATACGATGAAATTAAAGTATATTAATATTTTTATTTCTTTTTTTATTATTATCGACAAATAAGCAGCGCTATCTGTTGCTCGAAATTCGACATGGGATTTTTGGTAAAAAAAAAAACAGCGCTATCTGTTGTGTGACCTTTGAGTTACGAATGCTCAGTCGGTAAATGCACACCTCCCACCGTATTTGCTTGATTGTGAACAATAGGCGATCATACGGTAAAACGTACGATTATTCAACATGCATACAGTATCACGACAGTGGCGAGCTAGCAAATTCTGTTTTAAAATATTATATTTCTTTGAATATTTATATATCAAATAACATCTGCAGCGTATTATTAAAAACAGGACATGCTTAAATTAACGATGCCTAATTTTGACAAATAACTCGTGCGATATGCGAGCATACGATTGTGTTCTTTTCTGCTGTCCCGCACTTTATGTGATTCAGTTGTCTGGCTGGCTGACTTCAGTCGGTTTTTGTCCGTTGCTCGTCCGCGTTGTGTTTGCCGGTTTTCCGTCGCGCGCTCTCGTGTGATGATAAATCTGTGTTCGTGACAATAGTGTCTTGAATAAAGTGCTTTTCCACTGTTGATTCCCCGAAATGTCGGACGAACATGCCGAAAACGGGACGGCGAACGGCGACGTGCCGGAGATCGAGCTGATTATAAAGGTAGGCTGGACCGATTTGTGTTGTTTTACAATGTCTGTCTGTCTGCTCGCCGCTGTCCGCTCGCGGCCTTCGATTGAAATGGCGGAGAAAATGTGATTATTATTAGTAATTTTACGGCGGCGTTAGCTGAACGATGCACACGGCGAAAAAGTTATTTAGGTCAACAAAGTAAACTTGCTGGTTTCCAACTCGGTCGCACTTAATGTGCGTTGTGCGTTAGCTTTTATGGAAATAGATGCTCATGTAATAATATTACAATTCAAATAAAAAAAGATTTTTGTTCCCGCCTAAATTTGAATTTATCCCGTCCATCTGTCATCTGAGGGTGAGAAAGCAAAATGGCGGACAATGGAATTAAAAAAAATATGTGAAAATTAAATATTGCAAGGCGTTTTCACTTCATAATGAATGGAAATTCTTCACCGGTTTATTTAAAATCAGGATAACAAAACAATTAACTGATTTGATGAAATTGATTGACTTAAATTGATTGAAATGATTAACTTAACATCATTATTATTATTACATTTCGAATTCGATAAAATAGTCAATGGTGGTCAGTGGTACTCGAAATCTTCCTATAACATCATTCATTAAGTACATAATATTTATTTATTGTTTCTTGGTTACATAATATTCAAATATCGTCACTTATCAATATATTATGTGAGACAGACCTCGTACACGCCAACAAACAAACTTTTCAGGACATGGAAGAAACTGACTTTGTTGACGAGTGTTTTTTTGTTGTGTTATAAACCAATATAATTATATTGGTTTATTGTACTAACGTACTAATATAATATACTGTGCTACTACTGTACTAACGATTAAAACTGCCTAAGAGTTGTTGTTTGAGAGGAATTAACTAAGCACGTAAGAGGTATCGTCGGATAAAATCATCAATTCATTCCTACGAGATGCCACTGCAATGAGATTTACAAGAAACTAAGTAATTTGAGCCCTCAGAACATGGAACATGGGAGCCTCCACTCCTTTGTTGCCCCAAGGCTTCAAGACCATTAAATCCGGCCCTGCTAAAAATACCACACTTTAATCGGTTTAAGCGTTTAGAAGTTATGGTGGTTTTAAGAAACGGAAAACATACATAGATGAACCCTGAACAGACTCCTTTTTTGTTGGGCAGTCGTGTAATAAAAAACGCAAATTCATGGCGCGTAGGAGATCTCACATATAGATCGATTTTATTTCTTTCTCTTTTGCTCTATCGGAAAATGTTGAAAAAAAATCAGTCATGTGACAGGGTCGAATCTTCAAAACTTCTTTAATTAATATCTATTCGATACAATACTTCCATGTGTATTAAACGAATCTTTGATTGCCGACAGGAATCGTTTGTCCATTTTGTCGAAATGTGTTTTTTAATAAATTGCTTTTTCCATATTACACAACATTACAGCAAAAAGATATAATATTTAAAAAAACACAACTGCCGTTACAAAAGGCAAACTAAAAAGAACCAAAAGCAGTCGAGTGACTTAAAAATATGTTTTATAAACGAAACTGGCCTCCAACTGCAGTAAAAAAATCATACCGACAAACATACATTACAAAACGCATGGAATAGGAATCTTTACTCCTTTAGATCAATGACGCATTGACTTTGACATATAGATGCCAATATATTTTAGGAATGTACTCAATCAGACCTTTCATTTGTTATTGAACCACAGACATACTAGAATATACCACGCGACCAGCCTGAGAAATCGATAGAGGAATAGAGAGAGAAAGTTGCATATAGGCCCCCTCTATCCTTGTTTAGTCGCGCATGCACGGGACACGCATAAATATATACTGAGTGCAACGCTTTGAAGCCATAATATGTCTCATATAAACGCGCATGCGCGACTAGGCAAGGATAGAGGAGGCCCATATCATTATTTTATTAAAATCAATGCCCATATGCAGCTATCTCTTTATTCCGCTATCTAATTCACTCACAGTCCACTTTCGTACTCTCGCGGTCTATTATAGTATGGCTGTGGAATTAATTATTATTAGACAAGGATAGAGGGGGGCCAAATGCAGCTATCTCTTTCTAGTCCGTTATCGCATTCACTCACAGTCCACCTTCGTCCCGCTGTCCATTCTAATATGGGTATGTACTAAACACGATGTATTATAATAATTCATTATTTGACATTTGTAGTTTAGGTACCGGTTATTTACCAGTTTAGGCACCATACGTTACCCGATGTGATATGAGGATTCTAAGGGGCTCTCTAGACGATCAAGCATGCTTGACAAGCATCGCGTTGCGGTTAAAAAAAAAATTTGCATTTTGCCTGCGGTTTACAATCTCTTCCCAGCCCGCGAGACGATGCTTGTCAAGCATGCTTGATCGTCTAGAGCCCCTAACAATACGACGCACTCCGAAATCGTTTCTAGCATTTAGGTTATGGTGGACTAAAGAAACATATTATACATATGTATGTATAATTGGAATCTATTTTACGTTACGATACTTAAAATAAATACAAACGGAGCTGCCATGGAATTCACCGACCGGAGTCGGGCCCATCATAATACTATTTTTTACACTTCTGGGGGGTGAGCAGTGGATTCCGGACTTACAAACCGGCTGTGGTAGGTTTAGGACAGCTGTCTTGCCACCCATTCACTCCCCCTTCGAAGCCATAGAATTTGAGATGCGCAAATCGCAGTTTTAGATAATTTTTCTAAGAAAGAGTTGATTATTTTTCTGGAAAGGCCAAGATCTTTAAAGAGGTGAAATAGAGATTTAGCTGGCAGGCCACGAGCGCCAACTTCCACCGCGTGAAGGTGAACAGTGAAGCCGTTCCGGGTTACGGCATTTGCAAGATCATGGTATTTATTTAATTTGTACTCGTGGTCTTTTGGGATATTTGATTCCCATGGAACAGTTAATTCTACAATAAGAGCCACCTTCCGAGATAGAGAGTAAAGATTTATATCTGGACGGAGGGCTGTGCATCCGAGACTTTCAGGGAATTTATACTGCTTAGAGACCGAATCAACCTCCAGAATCCAATCTGTAGCTTTCTCGATTATTGAGAAAGGTTTTGTAGTTAAATGTTTTTTGCCTTTAGAGCCATCCCGCACAAACTGTATTGGGGGTTTGGAGGATACTGTCAAACCCTTGTTGGCACGAGCCACTGAGAGACTAATTACCTACCTCGCGAATAACAGCGAGAACTTTGTCATGGCGGTAAGTGTACCGTCCTTGATCTAAGGCCACCTTGCAGCCAGCCAGCTATATTCAATAAGCTGATTCCGAAGCTGCAATAATATTTATTCGGTCTCATTAAAAAAGCGAGATATAGGCATTTAAAGAAGCTTCAAAAACGTACTTTTCGGTAATTGAGGTTTTTTTAAACAATCCTTAAACACATGTATGGAGGTAGGTTAATTTAGTTTTTTAAACTATTTTAAAAACTAGCAATTCTTTTACCACACATTGTATGTATGACAATGTTAACATTTTAAAAGATTAAAATGATTAAAAGCATTAAAATTAAAATGATCGAATCCAGTAGTTTTAAAAAAAATACATACTTAAATTCCGATAATACATAAATTCCGAAACGGGCTAATATACATACAGACATATTCCTTTTTTGTTTGGGTAGTCGCCAAAAATGGGTAGTTTTGGTATGAGTCTCTTAGACTTTTACTTTTCGGAAAGGTAACGATTTCATAAAATCGGTTTTACGGCAATCATGAAACAGCACCTTCTGCCATTTCAATCGGTGCGGCATTCGTTATGTAGGTACTGCAATTTTAATGAGGTGTAATATTAACTACCTAAGAGCCGTAGGTTCCTAGTGTTCCGCGCAGCTTGGCCTGCCCAACTCACGGGTCAGTTCTCATCCGGTAGCCTCCCCGAAGAGGGACAACCGGTCAGGCCCGCTGCGAGCCCCGCCTGCGGCTGCTACTTGCAGTCGGAAGGTGGTTGGGATCAATCGTGCGGAACTTGGCGTTTGTTGCACTGTCGGGTTGGCTATACACACTGCCTATCCGGCGAATAGCCAGGGTGAGGCGGAAACGTCTGTTTCCTAAGCAACGGGGGTAGTTGTCGACATGACGTCATCTATCCTTGAAACATATTCTCTCACGCTGTTGGCGAGCTAGATAGTAGATTGTCTTGTCTATAAGTTTTCTATAATACGCTCATCCCACGGCTGAAAGAACGATCACATATCGTTATACCAGCATGGGGTGACGGGTTCGCCCGTTGTAGTCGACACCGCCCTACTATCCTTGGAACAATTCGTTGGCCACCCGTTGGCGCCTCGGACCGCGATAAATTCAAACTGAATGACTACAGCGGGCGAACCCGTCACCCCAGTAAGTTTAAACGATAATAATCGTTCTTTGTCCCGTGAGGTGAGCATAGATGACTTGGGACGATACAAACCTACCGTCCAGCAAAACCAACAAACCCGTCAGAAGTTAACGGTTTATGGTGAGGCACCGAGTAGGTGCGGGCAGCGTTGCCTTCGACTACCTACCAGTTTTGGCAGGATGTCTACGTCAACAATTAACCATTAGGATACCTCCGACCTCCAGACTGGTTACGAGTCCGAGGTCGCTTGCGCGGCCTCTACCTGCCGAATATTCAGCGGTGATTCAATTACAATTTATCGCGGACCATTGGCATCTTTTGCCCGGCTCTGAATTCAGGATCAGGTCATTTCAAGAGTGGTTGACGACAGGTCCACACTCCTTCAGTCAGAGTGCATATCCGACTGGCTGACACCGCACGGTGCGCAAACCGTCCAGTAGCGCCGCATGGCAATACCTCAAGGAAAACCGATCTACCAGCCGTGATGCCTGAGACGCGAGAGTCCTTCCCGTCGTAGTACCTCACTCGAGGAGGCTACTGAACAGGAGCTGAATCGTGAGTTGAGCCGACCCGAGTACACATTGGATCTTATAGCCCAAGCTGCACCAAACCTATCGCTACTACCACTTACGTCAGGTAGAGGCCGCGCAAGCAAACTCGGTGAGGTCGGCCCAATGGTTTCGCTTCCCAGTGCCTCGCGGTAAGGCGTTGGACTCACCCGGGCTTGTTGACGTAGTTAGACGGTTTTGTCCCTGAGTCCCGACGTTCACTCCACGGGAGAAAGAATGATCTGATGTCGTTAAAACTCCCTGGGGTGACGGGTTCGCCCGTTGTGTCGCCAGATCCGCTTAAATCCGTTGCGATTTCCATCTAAACCTTCCGTTACTTAACGAGAGTAACTATTGCCAGTATTACGTGATCCATTATTAGATTATGTTACGAGTTAACTCCGTTTCACTGATTCCCACCGTATCCATTGTGACCTGCAGACGATTGCACTTTTTTCCCATACGTCTTGGCGTTTTAGCGACAGTTTTTTTTAATGAAGATTTGTGCGAGACTGCGTATCTGCAGGCGGTAGCGAAACATCATATAAAAGATAACTTAATTTTACATCGACGTTTCTGGCATGTGGTAGCTCGTTTCTCGAATCATCTCGAAAAGCGGTGGCTGGTTTCTCAACGTCATATGATAATATTTGATGAGTTTAATCAATTCCTCATAGATTTCATCATCAGAACAGGATTTTTATAAAAATGGGACCAATCTAGAAGTATATCCTTTCAAATATAACAAGAATTTTCCATAGGGTAAAAGTGGGATAGTTGCCCCAGGACGATAGACCCCCCCCCCCCCATACTTCGAAATTAAGACTTGCAAACATGATATGGTCGCAGCTAATACTTATAAGCAAAGTACAATCTTCTGCCCCTCTATATATAGTGTTTGAGCAACAACCGCGAAGATTGCACTAGTCGCCTGTGTAAAAATAAAGTTCGACGACGGCTCCTGGGGCAACTATCCCATTTTTACCCTATCTATACTAATATTATAAAGAGGTAAAGTTTGTGAAGTTGTAGGAAGTAATCTCTGGATCTACTGAACCGATTTTGAATTTTGAACCGATGAAAATTCTTTTACCAATAGAAAGCCACCTCATTTGTGAGTGTCATAGGCTATATATTAATCCGAAAAATGAAAAGACTTTATCGTGGTAGTCGGATTTGCAAAATAAGTCGGAGAATAAGCGGTCGAACGAAAACGTTTCAAACTAACGCTGCCTTAACGATGAAAGATATATGATTAAGTTCTAGAGAAAAGTTGTAGAGCTTGATAATTCCTACAAAAAAGTAACAAAAAGTAGTATTTTATATTAAAAAAATAATTGAAATCGTTAGGTCATGTTTATTGGTCATATTATCAACAATTATAATTCTTATCAAAAAAGTAAATTTATCGTCTCAAGTGTTTAAAACAAAAGACTTTTTCCTTTTACTGCATATAATTTACCTTTTACTGCATAAATAGTTAAAGAGATAATACGCTCACAAATAATACACTCACAAATAACGGTATTATAGTCCAATTGGCATGCTAATACGTACATACATAGGCAGTAAAAATATAACCCTTCTTTTGGCAGTCAGGAAATAAATCATAGCACTCAGTACTAACCGAACCACACTCATAATTTCATCACAGGTAAAAACTTTTACCGCCCAACGAAGTGGGCACGGGTCAGCTAGTCGATTCATAAATGACGGAATTCTGATTTAACTAACATAAAAAAACTACAACCGAATTGATAATCTCCTCCTTTTTTTGAAGTCGGTTAAAAATACAGCCTCAAGGGTCCGCTACAGAGAGGGCGCGGCTGCTCGAATCAGATATTTGCCCATACCGCATTATATTTTTGGGTATTTTATTTTTTATCATTGAAGAATAAGAGCTGATGGAGGAATGCTTTGTTAATAGGTATATGAAATTCAGAATAAATCAACAGGAAGAAATAAATTTACAAAATGTCATTTATTGGCTATATTTGTGTGCTTGATACAGTTGAACACAAGAAAGTTACGAACACGTGGGTTCGAAGCATTCCTAAGAAAACTCTTAATTTATATAATACAGAAAAAAATATCCGATTAGAATGGTCAATTTCGATTATTTTTGGTATTTACTTAGACTTTTCTAAAATGATTTCATTGATCTAGAATAGTATATTTTCGACCAGATATACACTCTTGCGTTTCTATGTTGTTGAGCTTCTCGGTCACAAATGTTTCATGACATCTTGGCCAAGACATATTAATTAGGAGAGGCTCATCACTTGTGCATTGCCGGCATATCATCACTTCGGCATTGCCGGAATAACCCATGTAGAGGCCCTGAGACAGTCGAAATCTCGAGGCCCCTTTGCTGTCAAACATTCTGACAACGATATAGTGTAGAATAGACGTATATAAACAAAACATGATCGCACTGGCAAATTGGGCCGTTAAACCATTCTGACAAAGCTTATGTCGCGTTGCAAAGACGTGCATAAAGTAAAATGCCATCGCACAGGTTGGCAGCGGCCAGCTGTCGATAATTTATAACAATTATACTATTAGTCGAATCAAAAATTTCTCCTTAGAGTATCTTTTCAATGTTTTTTTTTCTTCCTATCAGAAATAAATAAAAAAAATGCGATTGAAATGATCCCTTGTCACGAGGCCCCTAAAAGGCGCGGGGCCCATAGGCCGGTGCCTACTTGGAATATTGGATAACCTGGCACTGCACTTCGGTCTAACTTATTGCCCGAATTCCTATATGACTCGTCAAGTCCAGTTATGAGCTTTTGTAGAGTAGCTGGGGATTCCGCTAAGAACCATAAATCGTCCGCGTACATTATTTCTGCAATTTTGTGATTCTAGGAACAACACATGTAAATGGAAACCCAATTTTAGAGCAACATTCGCCTCTAGAGGGCACCGGTGACCGGCGGGTGCCCTGGATCTAGGTTCCGCGTAGGGCACCGGTCACCTCAGAGCAGACCTAATTTCTCATTTTTCTACGGAATTTGACCGTAGCGGCGCTCGTGAACAATCCTTCAACATGCTTTTTGACTACCTATGTTAATGTTGAAAATTTGATGTAAAATGTAGAGGGTTACTTATAAACACAAGTAGACCACAATAATGTGTCTAATTATTACAGGAAATGAAATAATTATGAATGAAACTACTTAAAGCTACCTAAATCTGCATTCACTTTGATTTGACTGAATTTCGATTTGATTGAATTCAACTACTGTGGAAGTGCGGGTGACCGGAGGCGTGACCTATCTGGCGACTATTCGTAGTAAGGAAATTTGTTTTTATTCCATTACTGCGCCACGTAGGCTATAATATGTGACCTTACATAGTTTTTTTTTAATAACTATGCTACTACTAATAGAACCCTAATCTATACCAAATGCTAAGTTTTAACCTAATGCATCAATTTTCACCAAAGAGTTTTTGTCATTTCTTCTATAGCAGAGAACATGTTAATGATTCCTAAATTAGATGCCCTCTGCTCGAAGACAGTGATACGCATATATTCTATTTCGTAATAAAACTATAAAACACTGGGGATTCTCTCCAATAATAACCATTTTTATTGAACCTGTTTTTCTAGTTTAGTTTTCTCCAGACGACCGTTGACTTTTATTCCAATTATGTCATTATTATACATTTGATGTATTGTTATATCACTCAGACTAGACGGTGCATTTCTTTTTCGTTGCTGCGGCGCATTAATTTTTATCGTTTTATTTAACTCGACTGAAAAACAGCGCAAAGCACGTATTTAGTTATTCTTATCGGATAATGCTCATCAGTGCAAGTTTAGCTTTGTATGCGGAAGATAGTAACAAACAATTCGTACAGGTCTTGGGATAGTTAACACATTGATTAACACGTGTATTTCCGGAATTTACTCAATCAGACCTTTCATTTGACACTAAACCCGATATTAATGTTAATTTATCGACATTTGGACATTTAGACAACTACTTACTTTATATTTGGACAGTTAAGGTATGACACTCGGGATGACAACGATTCTAACAATACCAAACCAAATCGGTTTAAGCGTTTAGATATTATGGTGGAATAAAGAAACAGAAAACATACATAGATGAACGCTGAACACATTACACTCCTTTTTTATTGGACAGTCGTGTAAAAATACAGCCTCAAGGGTCCGTTACATACAGGGAGAGCGCGGCTGCTTAAATCATATATTTGCCCATACCGCATTATATTTTGTGGTATTTTATTTTTCATCATTGAAGAATATAAGCTGATAGAGGAATGCTTTGTTAGTATATGTAATTCGGAATAAATCAACAACAGGTAGAAATCATTTTATAAAATGTCAATTTTTGACAATACCTATTTGTGTGCTGATAGTTAAATACAAGAAAGTTACTAACCTGTGGGAACAAAGCATTCCTTAGAAAACTCATCATTTATATAATACAGAAAAAATATCCGATCAGGATCAGTCAGTTTCGATTATTTTTGGTATTTCCTGAGACCTTTCTGAAATGATTTTATTGATCCAGATCGAGAATTAGGAGCCAGAATAGTAACCACGATACGTCTGTTTTTTTTCTTTGATATATTTATTGGTTATGTTTTTTTTAACAATGTGAGTAATCATGAAACATGCATCACAGCGTTACACAGCATAGACGTCATAGCTCATTTTGGTCGTAGTCATTTTTATAAACCATTTTGTCTTCATTATTTTAAATGACATTCATTGAAGTTTGTTGTTCAAAATAATTTTATACTTTTATCATGGCTATCCTTATAAAAATAAATAAAATACTGCGGGACATTGCGATTGATTAATTTGCAAACGTGCTAACTCCATTTAAGATAATTTCACAGGGGACTGTTTAAACGTAATAAAATCTTTATTAATACCGTTATAGACATTTCGAAAGTCTATTTGGTTAGATTGTTCTTCCTATGAACTTATTTAATTTTAGTTGTTTCATTTTCCAACTTTAGTGCAGTTAGCAAATTTGCAAATTAAGCCATCGATTGGTATTTTAATTTATTTTTATCCTTGTCTATACGTCCACCAAAAATATTTTTTCTAGTTCAAACGTAAACCATACAAAAGGAGTTGGTATAACCCAATACATGTAATGCATGGACGTCATGGTTGTCAAAACTGCATTATATATAATGCACAGACAGTCAATTTGACATGCAGGCATAATTTCGTCATCGCAAGAGTTGAAAAGGTTGTGGTTGAAATCGGTCCACTAGGGGACGCACTAATCATATTTCTATATCGAATTATTGGACTCATAGACTTGAAACTCGGTACACAGACGCCTTGTTGAGCTGAAATCACATTGAGTTTTCGCTTGTCAGTATATTTGCGTAAACGGTTGAATCGAACGTGTTTAATGCATTGCATTCTCACTATCCGCGCTCGTCGCTGACGAACGATGCGCGTCGTTAACTCTCGATATATTCGACGGTTCATCGCCGTACGGTGTGAGTTCCTCCTGCGAAAAATTGACATCACGATCAAATCTTTCCATGAGTCCTATGCTACTTGCCGGGAAAATTTCGGGATGACACAGCCGACTTTGTTTTCCATATTATTTTTTTTTAATATTCACTATACCTACATAATAGGGACAGAAGATTGCAATTCAAAAACAAACAGCTTTTTTTATTGTGCGACTTGATGTTTGCATGGCACCCGTCCTTAAAAAATAGTCTATGCAGAATTTGATATTCTGTGAGCAGTTAATTCACCCAGCTTCTAAAATTTATTCACGGTATTTAGGCTAGATTGCTCACTTTAGCTTTTTTAACTAATTCTTATAGATTCTGCGCTGTGAGACACACACATTTTTTACGTGTATATACGTTTAGAGCGGCAAAAGGGTTAATCATCATGTTTACACGCAAGGTATTAGTGCAAGTGTCAAGTCCTTGTCATTAACTACTAAGCCCTGTAAACCTAGCATTATGCTGTTTGAATACTATGCAATAAATCCGGATAATAAATTGCTTGAAAGTAATCTACTTAACTTGAGGATATTCGAAACTCTAGGGCGTCCACGCAGGTGTCCACACTGCAAAGATTTGTTATTTTCATCGCAAGCTTCGCCCGATTCCCGTGCAGAAACCAGCACTGCAAGAAGGAAGGGAATACCGTTAGAGCTCAAGGCTAAGATATGCAATTTAACCTTCACCGTTACTTCAAAGTAAACGAGGTACGGTTCACTTACTCGTATCCGATAGCAAATTTATAGATCAGCTCGCGGCATCTCGAACGTATCTCCGCAATATAATATCGTCACAATCTATGTACCTATATTAAGTAGGCGTCGAGGGAAGTAGGGCGAGTTGATTGATCGTTCCCTCCGCGATGACTATTCGTTCTTCCTCTTCTTTTTATGTGGCATTTACGTCGTCGGCGATTATTTATGTATTTATTTATTTTATTAAACCAGTTGATACCAATTGCTACACTTGGTATAATCGAAATTAACGAAAATTACAACATACTGGGCTCGATTGCGTTTCTTCGTGAACTAAAATCGAAAATTAGTCCGTGTGAACGAGACAGGGCAATGCGCTAGAGCGGAGTGTGAGATGACCGGTTATCACTTTTTCGTATTAAAACTGCCCGCCATGGTCAAATCTTACACCGCACGAAATATGCTCGAATTTATTCGGACGAGTATAAGTTCGGCAGGTAGTATTTATCGACGATCGTTCGTTTCATATTCCGCTCTAACGTATTGCTCTGTCTCGTTCGCTTAGACTAATTTTAGTTTTAGTTCACAAAGAAACGCAATCGGGCCCAATATGTATGTTGCACCATGCACCTAAATTATAAGGTTTAAACGTTGGTTTTATAAGGTATGAACGTTAAACATTCAAGCGCATATTTTCTAATTTATATAGAGGAAACAAAATATTCCAATATTTATAATCAAATTCTTAAGTAATTTCGTAAATTATCATATCAACAATAATATTAAAAATCAAAGAGAATTATTGGATAATTTCACAAATTATCATATGGACAGTAATAAAAATAATTTGATTTAATAAAATATTTGATTTAATAAAAAAATAATTAATTTAATAAAAAAATAAAATAATTAAGAAAGTCAAGAGCACTGAGAAAAATCGATCAAAATCCTTATATTTTTATTATAAATTTGATTATTAATTGTTTGAATTTTTTTCTTAATAGTCAATCTATACAAAAATGAAATATACCACATACGGTATAAGAAGGAGGGTCTTCTACTAGCTTACTTATTTTATAAATACATTAAAAATAGGAGAAAATTAAACATTGTTTGTAACTATGAGTGCCATCTCCTTGTTGCTTTTCTTAGTAAAATCCTACCTGCCAAAACGTAGTACGGAACTAAGTAATCTAATACTCTATATAATCAGTTTTAATGCCCTACATAAAGGGTTTTTAAAAGAACTTTGTTTTAAAAAAACAAAATAAAACAAGGAATTTAGATAAAAAATATTTTAATTTGTATTGTATTAGAATTAGTAAGGTTTGGCAATTATGAATGAAAAATGATATCAGATAAATTTCCACCACGACCACGCTGACAGATGTCGATTCTTTCATCAAAATTTTCAACTTTTTGGCATAATAGCGGGTCTATTTCGTAAATCGCGTCACGGATTTTGCGTTTTAAGGCTGCAATCGATTCGATTGGCTCTGTATAGACTCTGTCTTTAACATAACCCCACAAAAAATAATCCAGTGGTGTTAAATCACATGATCAGACCGGCCACTTAACAGCTGAATCTCGTGAAATTTTGCGATTGAGAATTTGGTTTGCAATTAACAAAGCTCTGTGTCTTGTGGCACCGACTGAAACCACATGTCAGTGATATCCATATCACAATAATAGGTCAAAAGTGAGTTAGTAACATCTCTCGATAGCGTAATCCATTGACCGTAACCGCATTTCCAGCCGCATCTTCGAAAGAAAAATCGGCCCAATCACGCCTCCAGGCAACATAGCGCACCATGCAGTGACACGTTGAGCATGCAAAGGCTTCTCAACAATCTCTCTTGGATTTCCAAAACCATTAATGCGGCAATGTTGCTTGTTGACGTATCCAGACAAATGAAAATGGGCTTCGCCTGAATAAAATATTCTTACAAAAAAACCAGCGGGTTGTTCTTGAATAAATTGGGCGAATCTTCTTCTTCTCCGTCGTTCCCTCATTACTGAGAATCGTGGCCACTAGACAACAGTTTGCCTACAAGGCTCCTCCACTTCGACCTGTCTTCTGCATGGCGGGTCGCAGATTGTATTGACCCTATTGTAACTTCTTTGATGAGGTCGTTCCATCTGGCCGGTGATCTGCCTCTGCTTCTTCTTCCCTCCACTTGACCCCCGGAAAGCATTTTCTCCAGATTATCTGGATTTCTCCTGGCAACATGACCGAAGAACTGCAGGACCCTTCTCATGCATACGGTGGAGAGCCTCACTTGGATGCCGAGTTCTTCCAGGACAGATTTGTTGGTGCGGCGTGCTGTCCATGGGATTCCTAGCATTTTACGCCAACACCACATCTCCAGTGCATCGATTTTAGTACGTGTCCGAGCCTTCAGGGTCCATGTCTCCGATGCATAGAGAAAGATCGAGAAAACCAGAGCTCGAACCAGCCTGACCTTAGTCCGCTTACTTATACCCCGATTCTTCCACAGCCTTTCTAGCTTGCTCATGGCCGATCTTGCCATCTGACTTCTGCGTGAGACCTCCTTTTCGCAGTTTCCGTCGTTGCATATCATGGAGCCCAGATAGACAAAGTCTTTCACACCTTGAAGGTCACTCAGCTCGTTGGTGCGTTGCGTGGTTCCAGCCCGGTCCACAAGCATGAGCTTGGCCTTGCTGCGGTTCATGTGCAGTCCATACTCTTCTAGGACTTTTTCTCATTATATGTTCGCCGATCAGATTAAAGAGTTTCGGAGATAAGATGGGCGAATCTACGGCGATGTGAATGGTCGCTCGGCTTCAATTATTGCACTAAGTTGCACCTTGTAAGACTTCAAAATGACGCAAAATTCGCCATGTGGTCGTTTTGGTTAACCCCAGTTGTTGAGGACGTCGAGGAATTGACAAATTCGGATCTTCTTCAACACTTTGGCTCACCCCTGCGATGTTTTCACTTCAACGACCCGGTCGAACACGCATTGGTCTTGGCACATTATGTACCGAGCCTGTCGACTCAAATTTATCGACCATATTCTTAATAGCGGTCTCGGAAGGACGATTATGTTGACCGAAAGTATCACGAATTTTACGAAATGTGACTTTTACAGATCCACTATTTTCCTAGTGGATTTTTTAGTATTTTAATGCGATTTTTCGAGCGAAATTTAATTCATTGTAACAATTGCCTACTACTGATATGTCAAAAAACTAAATGTCAATACTGTCATGTCGGTGGTGCAAAACTATTGAAAAAACAAAGTTCTTGTTGAAAACCCCGTTATTTGCGATTTATTTAAAGGGCGTTACATTCAGGAAAATATTTATAATAATAGATTGAAAGATAAATGAAGTTCTTGTCATTGTAAAACAAAATAAATGTAATTGTATTTATGTAGAAATCAAAGAATCATTGTTTCTTTTAAACCTGTGTCTTTACTACATCATTTGTGGGTAAAACCAGTTCAGGAAATTGCGAATTACCAAAATAAAAATGCGCTTAATAGGTTCTCTGCAACTGCCAGTTTTGATGTAAATGAAGCGCGTGCGTCGTTATGTAAATGGCCGCGAACGCATCGCACCGGGCTGCTCTCTTCCCTATTCAATTTTTCGCATCGGGCAAATTTATTCTCGCGCATAACAATTTCCCCGTCCATAAGTCGAAGCGGGCGAGTCGCGGTCGCGTGGCACTTTTAACTCTGCTTTTTTTGCAGTTCATCGAACGACTGTGTTGTTTTCCCCCTGCTTATAATAATGGACGATTATTTATAGAGGCACGCGCCGTATCCGCACTCTGCCGATAGGGGGAGGCTAAACGAGTGCTTTATTACACACCTTGCGCTGCCGCCATACTTTCATCGCATCGCATTACACGACTATAATGCAATAGCAATATCGTCGCCTTGGAGGTCAAAAAAGCTAAGCCACAAAACCGAGAAAACGGCGTTTGAAAATTTGCGCGGCAAAAAATTATAATAATTTACAAAAATCTCTGATTTTTCTGGCAAAGGAAAGTATTTTGAACGCACTTCCGTGTGTCGGTGTGAATTACTCCACGATAGCGACCAAACGCTTCATCCAATTGAGCTGAAATTTGGCATGC
The DNA here is from genome assembly GCA_944548615.1 of Micropterix aruncella. NCBI lineage: Eukaryota > Metazoa > Arthropoda > Insecta > Lepidoptera > Micropterigidae > Micropterix > Micropterix aruncella. Next base: position 30,415,148 of record OX155963.1, read on the forward strand.
AGGCATCATTTGGTCATGGCAACAGTTGAAAAGCTGAAATTATGGTTGAAATCGGTCCACCAGGGTGCGCTAGTCATACTTCAATCTCGAACTATTGGACTTAGAGGCTAAGCCACGAAACAAGTAACCGAGAAAACGGCAAAGAAACATACATACAAAAATACATGTATGAAATTGTAACGTAATACAAATCTCTCCTCCCCCCCCCTCCCCAAAACCCCTTTAGCATCCTAAGTACTTAGGTATCTATTAAAGCATAAGGCGAGATAGGGCATAAGTATATCGGAAGAAGAAGAATATTTTCGTCCCAAAAATTTCTACATCTCGAGTAACCTACTTGGTCTATTTTCTTTGAAGTTAAAGCATTCTAGATAAGGCGGGATAGGAACTCACGGAAGAAGTAGAATATCGAAAGAAGAAGAATATTTTCGACACCCCCCTCCTTCCCATAGGATTGATTATGACAGCAAATCTAGTACATTTATAGTATTTGCAGTATGACTTATTGTAGTATATTGACTAATTGTAGTGTATAATTGACTATTTAAATTTGATAATCCTCTGACCATTTCAATTTGATTTTTTGAGTATTTATTATAATTCCTTTTCCATCCATAATTATTTCAATTTGATTATTTCACTATTTATTGCAATTCCTCTTTATTAATTACCTTTTTCGTTTTTTGAAATTAATTTTATTGCGTTTTATGATAGGTATTTTACAAATATTATTTGCAGACTGACAGACGCATTGACATATTAATGACCTAGTTTTTAGAGTAATGATTAATTTCTACATACATTGTTTATTGCCTTAAGGAAATTCCATATATTTGCAATTTTGGATGAATAAAAGACTATGGACTACTATTGGTTGGCTATACGGCGCGGCGGTCTTGTCCCGTCGCTCGCCAATCGCCAATTGCCAGTCGCTGCAGTGGCCGACTCTCACTTTCGCTCAGCGCGGCGCGGCGGCTAAAAAGCCGGCGACACATAACGGTCAAACGGACGAATTTTAGAAAATGGAGACGCCGTTTTCACTATCGATCTGCGCGCGCGCCTAACGTGGACGGAGCTGGTTTGTCCGCTCAAGCCGCCACGCCATGCACCTTGCAGTTTCTCCCAGAACGGATGAATGCATTGCACGCCAGACCGTCTCCGCGACAAACCGCCTTTCGTCTCAATGGCTCTAGGGCGCCCCATGGCTGACCACAAAAACAAGTTGTAAGGGATCGCTACAAGCGTGTAAAGCTGAAATCTATAAAGAATAAAACCCATACGATTTGCTATTGCTTTGATAGCAAAGGTATAAACCTAGATTGGCTACAGGTAGCTAACAGTTCCTGTTCATTTGGGCCACTGCGACGCGCTCGTCCTGGGTCGGCTCACGATTCAATCGCCATCCGTTAGCCTCCTCGAAGAGGATCGACTCTGTTTTCCCCTGTCACGGCAGGTGGATCAGTTCCTCTAGGGGATAACCTTCGGGTGCTACTGGGCGGTTTGCGCATAGTGCGGCGTCAGCCAACCGACTGTGCGCTCTGACTAATAAACAGGGGAGGGAGGGGGGGTCTGGAAATGATCTTATACGTTTCCTAAGAAAGGTGTTTGTTGATCTGGTGTCTGCTACTATTGAAACGACCCGTTGCTCAAGCGGCTCAACAAATAAAATGGCCGTGTCATGTCTTTTTTTTTGGTCTTTGGGAAAGTACGTGAGGGATCGATATTCCTTCTTTCTGTATTTTTCTCACTGCATGCAACCGAACCGAAATTGCTTGATGGGTCACTCCTAGTTGATAAGCATGCTCATGTTGAATGTATGCACTGTTTTCATCCAACAAATCATGAAGCTCTTCGTCCAGCACTTCAAGCACGACCAGGTCTTCAAGGATGAAATTTTCATCGTGAAACTCACCAAAGCAATTTTTACAAGTCGTATGGGTTACGGAATTATATTACACTACATTACATTTTCGTCGTATCCAATTGACGGCTAAAGACCGCTCTTAGACGTATCAAAATAATTAGGTTATGTAGTAAGTTTCGTTACTACTCTTTACTGAACATACATAGGTAGTCAAGAATTAACTACTAGATTGTTAAACTATAAATATAAATAATCAAAATAGAAGCCAGCAGTGGCGTATTATTAAAATTGTCAGTAAAATGTTAAATAATCAAATTAAATCTACGTTATGCATTTTAAACTAAAAGTACAGATATAAGACCATATAAAATAATCAGACAATAAGGCTCTACTTTTTTAAGTAATTTAAATGGGCGCAATATTTGAAAAATCATGGCCCTAAAATTTGGCCAGATTATAGAAAGGGTGGCCTATCAGCATCTCCTTGATGTTTTTTTTAATGTTATGTCCTCCAGCTGTTTAAATTTTGTAGGGAGTAGATTATAGAATTTAATGCTAAGGTACAAGTAGCTTTTCTGTACTTTTGCCACCTAATGTTCTGAATTATCACCTAATGTTGAATTAGTCGATTCTGTAGCTTCAGCGGCATTTTTACTTTCCCCAAAAAATGCATTATATTTTACACGAACTACGTATTGCTTTCAAACAATATTTAGAATTAGAATTTTTACCGGATATCCACGTTTTAAGATTCTGGGAAGCCAAAAAGTGATTTCTGAAAAATTTACAAGTGTGTTTATGAGTCTTTGTGTGTGTATATGTGCCTACTATATCTGAAAAACTACACTACCAAATAGGACCAAAATACTTACAAAAATAGTTCATACTACAGCCGATTCTGACTTCTGGACATCCTCCTGTGTCACGTTTAACGTTCCAATGATCACGTGCTCTTGCGATCGATTCATAACAACCATAATCTCACAATCGTTTATTAATATTCTTATCTATAATACAACGGAATCTGCAAACGATAAACGATATGGCAAATACCTCGCCTTCCACTAATGAAAATGTTTACCTATTTAGACCCTGACCTTGTTTATTGTCCGCGTTCGGTAGGTTTCCTTACCTCCTCCTTGGCCTCCAAGCGTAGTCACAGAACGGCAATGGTACTGCACAGTGTAGTAGTTCTCGTAGTAAGCAATATAATTATATATTCCATTTATATAATTACCAAAACTACAACGAGATTAGTAACTTAGTAATTTATAATGTTTATTCGTAGTTTACCACCAGAGATAGAGATAGATGTCTATCTCTGCGTAGAACTAAACAAAATGAATACTAATTAAAAATTAAAAACGAAAATTTTCTATATAAAAACGAAAGTTCTAAATAGGCCTTAAGAAAAGAAGTTCTACAGAATTTTGTAGGAGCCGCTTCGAACTATCTCATAAGTAGATTCAGTAGGCTCAAACAGCTCACGGGCGCCCTCTGTGATCTGACGACAACCTACTGCTCTCGATCCCTGGTCACAGTAGTAATTTCTACTCGCACTACACCGTACATAGTCTCTGGAATGCTTTACCCACACATGTAATGACAGCACCGAGTTTGAATTGGTTTAAACGAGGATTGAAAGAAGACTAACACGCGCTAATAAATTTCTCTCGTTTGCTTCCCCCCCCCCCCTCCCTTCCCTGCGTCATTACAGGTTTATTGCTTTTTAAAAATATATATTTATAATACATGTCATTTTCTGCGGGATTTTAAGGTTGATAGATTTGATACGAGCTGCCTTTATAAATGATTTTAATAGTGATTTTCAACTTATTTTTACCGCGTGACAAGTTTTCCCATTAGAATAAGGTTAACTGTAATATATTTCTTCAACTCAGTAAGATTACGGTGTATTATTATTATTATTATTTCATCAAATGATACGCTAAGTGCACGCCATACTCTCTCGACTGACGATGACGCAAACTATGTAAACCAGTCACGGAAATTGCGAATTGAAGATGTAGCCACGATTTGCAGTTTACATTATTCGTCATCGAATTTGCATAATGACTATTTTTTTCAAACTTATCTCGCTACCTGTTTGACTTTGCTATGCTAATAATAAATTGATGACGACGAATCGAAGTATTCACTTCAATTTGTTGACGACCGCGGTCCTATCGCCGGATATTGCTAAACACTTGACACGGTTTGTGATCGGCGACGGAATTGTATAATTTCAATAATATGTATATTGGTGATGTTATTTATGACTGAGAGAAATTGTTATTGCGGCGGCAAATGTCCAACTTTGTAGAGCTATGCAAAATAAATTTGTTTTTATTTATTCATTCATTGCCTGATATAATAATAATAATATAATAATACAATAATAATAATATTTGCACTTAAATTTTAAAACACAAACAGGCAAGCTTATTGCCACAGCAATATCTTCAACTAACATAATCACAGGGCATGGGAGGGGTATGCGCGCATTGAGGAAATAAAAATTATTAAGTTTATCCGCAGTAATCATTACAAAAATAAAAATGTAACTAAAAGCCATTTTTTTTATGAATGAATTTATTTTACTGATCATATATATCCTTCATAAAAGCCATTTCAGCCCCGAAATGGGATTGAAATTCGATATTATGGTGCAGAGTGTGGGTTTAGAAATAAAGGAAATTCATTAAAAAAAAAATTTTTTTATTCATCCTAATTAATAGGTATGCCTTATTAATGCATATAACTAATTAAAAAATAAAAATCTGAAAAAAAAACATTAACAAAATTGTTCTTTGGTGTGGCAAATTCTAAAAAGAGCATTCAAAACCCACAACCTCACTGCTCAAAACACTGGGTAGTATTAACATCGCGTGATATCACCCGATTTGCAGAGATTAGGAGATATACAGATAGACAGCACCTAGCAGAAACACCAATTAATGCAGACATTCACTCGCATCATAACCGCGGTAGCTCCCTTTTATGCGTACCCCGAATACGACTGGCAAAAGTACAGAAAAGCTTCTTGTACCTTAGCATTAAATTCTATAATCTACTCCCTACAAAATTTTAACAGCTGGAGGACATAAAATTAAAAAAAAAACATCGAGGAGATGCTGATAGGCCACCTTTTCTATAATCTGGCCGAATTTGAGGGCCATGATTTTTCAAATATTGTGCCCATTTAAATTACTTAAAAAAGTAGAGCCTTATTGTCTGATTATTTTATATGGTCTTATACCTGTACTTTTAGTTTAAAATGCATAACGTAGATTTAATTTGATTATTGAACATTTTACTGACAATTTGAATATTACGATTAAATAAGTTTACTACGTATCTTTTCGAATTACTAACTACTTCAAATATTAGGCTTCTATTTTGAATATTTATATTTATAGTTTGACAATCTAGTAGTTAATTCTTGACTACCTATGTATGTTCAGTAAAGAGTAGTAACGAAACTTACTACATACCCAATTATTTTGACACGTCCAAGAGCGGTCTTTAGCCGTCAATTGGACACGAAAAAATGTAATGTAATATTAGGGGAGTGGAAGCTCGTTTGAATCACCGTAGCAGTCTTTTGTCTCGCTCCAACATACCACGAATCGTCTTTTTTTCGCCCGAACATTCGGGAGTGATCTATTCTGCAGTTAAGAGCCCTATCACATATTTTTTCCAGAAAGGCAAGAAAAGTGGATTTTTGGCGTTCTAATTCCAAGAAATGAAGAGATTTCTACAAACTTTAATTACTGAATTACCTGGACCATTTCTTGATGTTGACCATAGCGGCCTTTAATTTTAGATATAACGAATATTATTTACTTATTCAGCCCATTTTCCGAAAGTCGTTATTCGTAAAACGCTCGGAAGGCAAACTTTGAGCTCCTTAATACAGTAATATCACTACAACGAAAACCGTATACTATTTTTTTTTATGTCCGTCATGTATTCTTGTTGACCATAGCGGCCTTATTTTTTCGTTTTTTGACCACATATCCAAGGTATACATTACTTACAATTACACAAAATTTAAAAAAAAACTTCCTGTATCATTCTAATTTTCTCAGAAATAAAATAAGATTCTTATATAATACTTATACTATATTAAAGTTCACTCTTTTAGCAATACGACATAATATAAATTATTGTCATTAGAAAGGAGAAAACACTGCAAAAAACAATTAGAAATTGTGTATATATTTGCTTGCGCAAGAGAAGAGCGCTCAGTGCCGCGGTTTTCTCCCAGGGTTGAATAGTTATTTATTTATTTTTTTATTTATTTATCCTATCTTTTATAGTTACATCCAAAAAAAAATGCGTTCATTTTTTAAACTCATTTTAAAAGAATACCTACGCTATTTTGTAATAGGCCTCTTAAAGCTTGCCCGAGTTATCTCGATGCCCTAGGAGAGGAAATATGGAGAGGAAGCAGAGGTTACTTCTTAGAAAAGTAGTATTTTTTAAGGTGAGTTGAATGATTGAGAAGAAGGCAAGTTTCATATATTTGCTGTGAAATCGTTCTAGTCTTGCATCATCGACAACGAAAGAGTAGGAGTAGAAATCCGAATCATGACAGGGAATTTTGAGTAAATAGTCATAGGCTGACCGAAGTACGAGACCGTGGAAACTTAATGGTTCGAAAGGCTTGTGGAGATAGGATGGTGTTGATATGGTTCGAAAATCTCGTGGAGATAGGATGGGGTTGATTGGGAGAGTACACGATAGAGGAGAGCAAGTATTTGAACATTTCTCCTTTGGCGTACTGGTAACCACTTTAACGAGGCAACCACTAAGTGATATTTTTTTTAAATTTATTTATTGTGTTTATTCACTTATTACTAATCAACATAACAGTAAAACCAAGGCATTGAGAAGTAAAATTAATAAAGATATTACCATAACTATACAAATAGAATGACACTTATAATACTAGCTATCATGTAAGAATAAATAATTAATAGCTTGCAATTTAAACAAGTGAGGGTTGGCGGTAAAAATATCAAAATCTGGTGCCATCGAGTGAATTTCATTTAAGCGCCGCAAAGCACGCGCCAACAAGTTCCACCTCGTAAGGTGAGTGCGCGAGAACGGCTCCGCGAAAAGATGGTGCGATCGAGCACGGAGATAATTATTTGGTATGAATAGATCCACCTTGGCTAGTAAGCTAGGGTTATCAGTTTTACCACGAATTAGATTGAAAACATAGGACATGGTCAGCATTTCTCTTCTGAGACAGAGAGAATTATAGCCAACCATGCCTGTGATAAATGCAGTCGGATACAAAAATGGATAATATCCGTACTGCTTGAAGTACAGAAATCTCAAAAAACACTTCTGTACCTTTTCCAGCATGAGGGTATAAGTATCTTCATGTGGATTCCAAATAGCTGCATTCGTTTCCATGCGACTTCTAACAATCGAGTTGTACAACGTGCGCATAACCCGAATATTATTGAAGTGCTTGGATTGCCGTATCACAAACCCTAGAAGCTTGAAAGAAATTGTAGATAGTTGTCTAATATGTTCCTTGAAGTTTAACTTGGGGTCGAAAAAAACTCCCAAGTCCTTGACTTCAGTAACTCTGGGAAGCACACATCCAGCGATGGAGTAATCATACATCAGATGATCAGGCGATCTTGTGTATGTCATCACTGCACATTTGTTAATATTGAAGTGAAGGTTACGAGCTTGGCTCCATGCATAAACTGCATCAATATCACGCTGGAAGAGCTCGCAGGCCTCAGCACTTCCAGTTGATAAAAACAATTTGACGTCATCAGCAAACATTAGACAACGTGCAGATGTGACTACTTTACTCAGATTATTAACAAATAAGTTGAATAACAAAGGACCCAAGTTTGATCCTTGGCTAACCCCCGATTGAGTGTTGTATAGTTTCGATTCAAAATTGCCAAATTTAACGAATTGCTGGCGGCCCCCCAAGTAATCTGCGAAAAGTTTCAACAGTTTACTCGAGAATCCAGCAGCAGCCAGTTCTCGGAGTAACGCATCGTTGTCGACTCTGTCAAAGGCCTTCTTGAAATCCAAATACACGACATCCACTTGTCCCCTTGAGGTGCTATCCAACTCACCAGTAACATAATATGTAAAAACGGATAGGTTGGTAGTTGTGGAACGATTAGTACGGAACCCGTGTTGGGCATCCGATAGTGTACCGCATAGTTGGGTATAAACTTCTCGGTGGAGAATGGTCTCGAAAAGCTTGGGAAAGGCTGAAAAGACTGCAATCGGCCTGTAATTATCAACCTGCACCTTATCGCCACTTTTTGGTACTGGAGCTACTCTAGATATCTTCCACTTATAGGGGTATACTGCAGATTCCAACGATCTGTTAAATATATGCATCAGGGGTTGTATAAAAGACTCACAACATGCTTTAATAACATAAGGAGGAACTCCATCAGGTCCAATAGTGCGGACTGATTTCAGCTTGCGTATTGCAAACCGAATATCATCTTTAGTGACACTGCGGACGTTGACGCATGAAGAATTTGCGTCACTCGACATAATACAATACAATACAATACAATACAATCAACTACTCCAGTAGATAGGCATTCCTACACTTGGATGCGTCACAAAATTAAATGCTAAAAATTTCATTATTATAAACATAACTATCGTGATAGTTGTCATGGCTGTAATATTATATTCAATATTACCTACATACAAATAATCAAAATATGCTAATGTGATGAGTCAGGGAGAATAATATATTAAAATAGAAATGCAAATTCTATGTAGAATAATCAAAAAATATATATTTTATTGCCAATCCAGCAATATGCCTTCGTATTTTTTTTTTTAAATGAATTTAATTATATGAAAATTAGAATGTCAGCTATCATAATACCATTATGTTTAAAACTTTACGCATTTCATTAATCATCAACATGGAAAATAAACTCAGAATTTTCAAACTCCCTTATACCATAAATTGGGTTTCTTACCAAATTATGTATAATTATCTTTTTAAATTGGTCCTCTCCAAGGCTTTTCATTTGCTCTGGAATCTTATTATAGAAGGACAAATTTTGGTGAATAAAACTGTTTCGCACTTTGCTAAGTCGCTGTCGGTTTATGTGGAGATTGGATTTATTCCTCGTATCGTGATGATGAAAATCACTATTCACCGGAGCTTCTGTTAGGTGTCTACGAGCGTACATAATATTTTGGTAGATGTAAGAAGAAAATAGAGTCATTATTCCTGATTTTACAAATAGCGGCTTACAAGAACTTCTTGGTGAGAGCTCTATATAAACTGCGTACCGCTCTTTTCTGGAGGAGAAAAATTCTTTTTGAGTTTGGTGCCATTCCCCAAAACAGTAGGCCATACGTTATTAGGGAGTGGAAATATGCAAAATAAACGGATTTAGCTGCTTCAAAACCGCATAAACTAAACTAATAGTCGCTTCAGCGGCGACAGCGTCTAAGGCCGGTATGTTCGGTAGAAACACTGATGAGAAGTAATTCGCAAATACATCAGCGGCTGCAGCACCCGAATATGTAGCCTCATTATAGACCACATTCTGGGGTACCCCACCAGCAGTTCGCTGACTACGAAAATATTCCCAAAAGCGTGAACTATCTTCTCGGATAGACGTCTCAATATTGTGCAAGTACAAATTGAAAGAGTCTTTTATTTTGTGCTTAACTCTACACCGTAATACGAGGTTTGATCTAATTTCTGACGTCCTATTAATAGTAGTCTGTCTCAGTTGAGTGTCAGAAGTCGCAGTCGCACACTAAAAACCTGACATTAAAGTATTATTGCAATAAATTATTCTTATTTACAAAATATAGTACCCATTATAAAACAATTAACGATTTTTAGCAAGAGAATTACTTTTTTAAATAGGAATTTGTAAATATTATACCAAAAATAATATATTAGTTTGATACTGAAAGGATAACAAACTTGACCAAGAAGTTTAACCTATGCAGGTATTGAACCCAGGCTAGAGCGCAGCATCCGTTTTGAACCCAGGTACAGATATTGAGGTAATTCGAGTCGAATCGATAAATTTGGCTACAGAAATCGGCTTGATCCTGACTCAGAATTAAGTATGAAATTTACCCAAATTGCTATTAAAATATACTTAATTGCGACAAGAAACAATCCCATACATCACTTTAATTAACAACATTGTATTTTTTTGTGACTTTATTATCTTTTATTTCAATAAAAAACCCTGTAGCTTTCTTCTGTCGCCAGATTTTATTAAAATGTGTTCGCAGTCTGTTAAATTTAATGGGGTACGTGGGGCTAAATGTGGAGAAACTCAGCTCTATGCTCTTCGGCAACTCTCAGCTGTTCTCTTCACATATCAAATTTGCATATTACATTTAATAAAGATTATATTTTGAGATGTAAGATCCTGATTATATTTTGAAATTCGGATGAAACACCGGACACGGTTGCCAGGTTTTGACAATCCGAACTAAATTCGGACGTATGGCAAGCCCACTTAAGCTTCTCACTGCTGAAACCATAGGACAGCTACTGATAACGAAGAGGATGTCCAAGAAGACCGTCCGCGCTTCCGCTGAGCGCGCGCTCTAGCACGTCTGTACATCTCCCGTCCCCGTCGCGTCCACTGCTGCTGCTATTTTATGCATTTATGCAAACATTCCCAGCAAGAAATCTACCGTTTCGCCCGCGTGCATCTCTCTGTGTTGAGCTCTCCTCGCTAGAGAACGATCGACACGACATTTCATTATTTAACACTTAACAGGCCCCCATACTCGAAAATAGACTAAGAAATTAGTAGCAACCTGTGTATAAAAACAGTGTGTTTCTTTCGTCACGTACAATTCGGTTTTCACGTAATGGACCGAGACAAAAGTTATACCATGAGAATTTGTTTTCCTTATGGAAGGGTCTGGTTGATAAGCGTTTATTCTGATATGATATACTGTTATGAAACATTCTATACTCTGCTGTAAAGGAAACATAGTAAGAACAAATGGTAATTTCATGATAGAATGCAGTTGTCTTATTGTTATAAATCGAAAAAAAACAAACATTATAGTTGAAGCAAATCAGCCCATGTAATTTACATAGTTGAAAATCGGTTAAACGGCAGGAGAGGGGGGGAGGGGCACATTTTCTTCAGTTTTTCGCAAAAATCTCCTACAATAAAATTAACGAAACCTTTTTGTATGAAATTGTATTATATGTAGTTTATTATCGTAGACGTAGTCATAACGGTAATCTTATCAGTAAAAAAATTGAAGAATGGGTCATTTCAACACTTTCTAATCTAGGTTTCAGGATAATGCCGCTAGGTTGCAGCATTTATTTAAGAATGAATTACTACAAAACATTGATTTGCTTACAAAAATAACAGGAACCGAATGGCAAAACCTTTTAACCTTTTGCTTATTTGATTCTGTCACCCAACTGGGACTAGCCCGTTCTAGGGTGGGCTGGACTATAATATTACAATCAAGCTTGATTGCTTGATTGCTTGATTGCTTACAAATGTACAAGTTTTAGTAAAAAGCTAATAACACTAAATTTCCCTAACATATGGTCTTCAAAATACTAATAATAATAAATATTAAAATATAATATAATAAATAAAATGCAATTCCATTGTATAATCGGCAATAACATAAAATTTGATTAAATAATATAAATAAAGTTGTATGTGAGAAAAGAAAGAAACAGTCATTAATATTTAATATATGTTAAGTAATATAGGATTTAATATAAAATAAATTAGGGATTTAGCCTGGTTTAGAAGGCCAAATAAAACTGTTTTTATGATTTTTTTTCAACTTAAGGTTGAAATCTGATTATGAATCTTTTATATCAGATTGAGTAACATTTGAAAGATAAAAATAGGTATCGTAATAGTAAAAAAAACATTTTTGAGATATTGGATTGCAAATGTTTCTACCGCTGCAGAAATCCCGGTATCTGTTTGCGCCGTTAATAGCGAGCGTAATTTTGCCTAAAACAAAAAAAATAAGCTAAGATATTAATTTTTACATATGTATTTTGTAGATGGACTAAAAAAATTAACTAAAAGCTACAACTTTTATAATTTTTTAAGGATATAAAGAAATAAAATTGATTTTCGCTGCAAAATTTTGTGTAACTAGTAAAAAAATGAAAAAAAACGTTCTGATTTTTTTCGTTCATATGGAAAAGAATTTAATAATATTTTTTTATTAGAACAACTCGATCCGACAAGTAGTTTCTCTATATCACCTGCGCAAAACTGAAAAATATGGTTTTAAGAAAAACGCGTTTAAAGTTTTTTTCTAAAGAAAAGTAGTAAGTTTTTACACTTACAGTAATCTGAGACTCAGCTATTCCAGAGGTAAAAGATTCTAGAATAGATTTCAACTTCAAGTTGAAAAAAAAAACATGATAAACATATTTTTTTAGGCCGTCTAAACCAGGCTCCCTTCCTGGATGCGAGTATGATACAATCATACAGGATTGTAACATAGTGACGGTTCCCTGGTCATAATATATATAGTCAAGCTGTCATAGCCCGTTTAGAATCCTTTAAAAATAGATGTGGTAAGTATACGGCCACGGTCTGTTTAAGGGTTAAATACGCCGCGCTGCGCACAACACACATTTACTTCGATGCCTGTGATGTGCGCACGTTCACGCCCATGTTTGTTGATATCCGAAGCTCTGATCCCCTCTTCTTCTCTGCTTCATAATAGGTTCTGCCAGTTCCTTTCGGCCGAGTCTCGTAAGGCTATAAGTTGGGAAGCTAGTGATTTTTTTCGGTACTGATATTCCCAGTCGCCAAACGTCGATAGCATTATTCAGTGACTAATTCTAAGTATCGGACATGTATTTCGTATGGTATTTTCGGGTGGGTTGAACTGGAAAATGCTTTTGAATATACAAATGGGCCGCACTATTTTTAGCACAGATGAAAATCGTTTTACTGTGACGTCGAATGCATAATTGATTGAAAAAAAATATCTGGCTGATCTACAGGTATGGCAAAGACATCTGGCACCTGAAAACCTAACAAAAGGTCGACCCTTTTTTCCAGACCTAAAAATTTGTCAGATGATATGTAACATTATAACGATAGCTTAGAATAACATCTGGCTGTGATTTACGATCGCCAAAGCCTTGCAAGACTCGTTTTAATTCCGTCATAGCTGACGCGCATTGGACGAATTACGCGCATAAAACACTGCGCACAGCCATACACTTCATAGAGTCTGGCGAGGATTTAGTTATTATGAACATTAGGCAGATATGTTTTTTTAATGGAATTATACGTTCAATTATCATGTACAAAAAATTCAAAATCGTAGTTTGTATTTTTGTCTAATTCCTAATTCCCGCCAGACGCATTTCGCGACTTTTTAAAGTAGACATACTTCTTTCAAATGATAATCTGTGAAAATATCAATTTTTGTTAAAACTTTAAACCTGTAAAAATAAGGGAGACTTCCCATTCGTATATCCCATCGATGTTTACCTTATTTGTAATTGTCGAAATGTTCCCGCCAAACTAGCTTCGTTCAATTGCAAATAAGCCAGATTGTTTTATTTTGCGTTTAATAATCGACAGTAGTAAATGGAAAAGATGCAAAACTGGGACAATAAGTACAATTCGAATGCACATACCCACCCATCGCATAATCCTCGCCAGACTCGGAAATTCTTGATTAGCAACAATAATAAACCAGATTTAATTACTTTTACAAACTGGGAAAATAAGTCTATAAAATATTCACTACCTCTCCGACTACTATAGTGATGGATTTTAATAATAATTTTCTCACCTCTAAATAATAATTAAATAATAAATTTAGTGCAATTCTACGGTCTGGATTCACTCGCGGTTAACACGGGACGCGTCCCGAAGGATCTTATCGGTCTGAGCTGTTCACTTAAAATATTCGACCAGCGTGTCTATGGACAAAGTCGACCATCGAAAACTACCTGAGGGCTGCAACTGGCGTCATGAAGACCACCCCAACAGCGGGATTAGAGGTGGCACTCTGCTGCCCGCCTCTGGACAAGCTCATCATCCACTCCGCCAGACTTACAGCATACAGACTGAAGTGTTTGGGCGAGTGGAAGCGTGGAGGGCACAATCATCCTGAGCTAAACCTCCTCCACAAAAGCCCATTCACTCTGACCCAGGATCGACTACGGAAAAAAAATTCGGTAGAGAAATCCTATAAAATCCTAATCCCCACCAGTAGTAGTAGTAGTAGATGGAGTGGGGGGCTTGTTTCCAGCCCTTGATGTCACCTAGATCTGTAAGGTCTTTTGTAACTACCCACTGTGTGGTTAGGGTCAAAGGTCAGCTAGTAGCCCGGTACTTCTTACCAGACCAAGTAGGTCACTGACCTTCAAGTTGGGCAGATCGCTGGGTTCGAGAAAGGCTCGTCCCAGTAAACTGTGTCTTTTGGCGGCGAGCCCTGGATAGCGGCCAACAATGTGTATGCTGTCTTCAGGTTCCTCGCCACATATTCGGCAATCCTTGCTCTCAGTCAAGCCAAGGTTGAATAGATGAGCTCTAAGGGTCGTGTGTCCAGTGAGGAGACCGATAGTGGTTCTAAGGTTCTTCTTGCTCATGTCAAGTAGGGCCTTGGTTTTCTTCTGTAGTGGTTGCTCCATCATGGCTTTTGCCTGGCGACATCCCTGACTCTGTTTCCAGGAAGCCCGATGTTCCTGCTCCAAGCAGTCCCTGATGATTTTCTTACCTGTAGCGAAGGGGACCCCTACAGCTGGCTCCACTGGGCAATCCAGTGTGCCCAGTTTTGCCAGTCTATCGGCCTCTTCGTTTCCGGGTATGCCTTGGTGACCCGGTATCCATATTAGGGTGATTTTGTTGGATTTTCCCAATTTGTTGAGCTCCTGCATGCAGTCCCAGACCACAGAAGATTCTGTGGTGGCTTTAGCCAGAGCGTCCAGTGCTGCTCTGCTGTCAGAGCAGATGAGGATTTGTCTGTTTTTTACCTCAAGTCGACTTTGTAGTTTTATGCATTCCAATATGGCAAGTACCTCGGCTTGGAAAACCGTAGCGTATTGTCCAAGGGGGATGCTGATTCTGTGGTTGGTTTTGGGGCCGTACACGCCTGCCCCAAAACGTCCATTTGTTCCTGATCCGTCGGTGAACCAGGCGTCTGCGTTGTGGCTTTGAAGCCACTGCGGATTTTTCCATTCTTCCCTGGTGGGGATTAGGATTTTATAGGATTTCTCTACCGAAATTTTTTTCCGTAGTCGATCCTGGGTCAGAGTGAATGGGCTTTTGTGGAGGAGGTTTAGCTCAAGATGATTGTGCCCTCCACGCTTCCACTCGCCCAAACACTTCAGTCTGTATGCTGTAAGTCTGGCGGAGTGGATGATGAGCTTGTCCAGAGGCGGGCAGCAGAGTGCCACCTCTAATCCCGCTGTTGGGGTGGTCTTCATGACGCCAGTTGCAGCCCTCAGGTTACCTTGAAGGCTTTTAAGCATTTTTACTGTCTCAAGCTTTTTCACCCTGGACCACCAGACTATTGCAGCATAGGTTAGTCTAGGCAGCAGTACTGCCCTGTAGAGCCATAAGGCGACCCTGGGTTTGAACCCCCAGGTTTTTCCCATGACTCTTTTGCACGTCCACAGCGAGGCATAGAAGGTTGTTCTCTTGCGCTCGAGGTGGTGCTTCCAATTGAGCTTTGGGTCTAGATAGACTCCAAGGTATTTGACTACTGTAGCGTATTCTATCTCCTTATCCCAGAGCTTGAGACACTCAACGGGTTCGGGTTTGTATTTTCTGGTGAAAATCATGGCCTTAGTCTTGCTTGGATTAGCGGATAGACCTCTGGCCTGGCACCAGTCTTGGGTGGTCTTAAGTGCTTTGTCCATGAGCTCCTTAAGTATTGATAGGAAGTTTCCTCTGACTACTATGGCCACGTCATCAGCGTAGCCGTAGACAGAGAGGCCTAGGTTTTGTAGATCTATTAGGAGTTCGTCTACAACGATGCTCCACAAGAGGGGGGAGATGACTCCACCCTGTGGACAGCCCTTGGCAGGGATTCCCGTGATGGAGGTGTCGCCTTGATAGACGGTCAGATTCCTATTTGATAGCATACTCAATGTCCAGTCAATAATGGTCTCTGGTATTCCTCGTCTGTGCATAGCGTTTTTTATAGTTGCATATGATGTGGTGTCAAATGCTCCTTCGATGTCTAGGAATACTCCCAGAGCGTAACCTTTCGCCGCTAACTGTGTCTCTATTATGCTCACCGGGTGATGTAGGGCAGTGTCCGTAGATCTGCCCTCCCTATAGGCATACTGATCATCAGCAAGCGGTTGAAGAGCTAGGTGGTTGTTTTTCAAGTAGCCGTCAACTAGTCTCTCCATTGATTTCAGGAGAAAGGAGGTGAGGCTAATGGGTCTGTAGTCTTTGGCAAAGATGTGGCCGTTCCTGCCTGCCTTTGGAATGAACGTGACTCTTGCGCTGCTCCAGGCATGAGGGACGTGTCTGAGGGCTATGCTCGCTCTGAGTACCTTTGTTAGAGGGCCCAGCAGCTGGCTTAACCCTTTTTGTAGTAGGACTGGGTATATTCCATCCGGTCCAGGTGATTTGTAGGGGTCGAAGGTGCTCACGGCCCATTCTACTGCTTTTGGATTAACTATCTTGGCTGCAAGGGCCCACTCCCTGGGCTTGTGGAGCCTCTTGGAGTTCTCCCCTGCGGCAATTGGGTGTGAGGATTCCTGGAAGCCCGGAAAGTGTGTTTCCATTAGGAGCTTCAAGGTTTCCTTGGTGTCGCTTGTGTGTCCCCCCTCTGGTCGTTTAAGGCATCCCAGCTGGGGGCGGTTGTTAGAGCTGAGGATCTTGTTGAGCCTGGAGGCTTCGGAAGCTGTTTCCACGCTCTCACAAAAGTCCCTCCAGCTTCTTCGTTTGGCTTTAACAATGGCCTTGTTGTATTCGTTTCGGGCGTTTTTGTATTCCTCCCAAAGATGTTGCGAGTTAGTGTTGTGATTTCTCGCCCTATTGAAACACCTTCTCAGCGTAAGCCTGAGCTTGGTCAGCTCTGGGTTCCACCATGGGACCTTTTTTGAGAGGTTTTTTTGTTTCAAAGGGCAATTCTGCTCGTAGGCGTCTATAACGGCATTAGACAGTGATAGTGCAGCTGTTTCTAGTTGCTCTTTGGTGTGGAATCGATTCGGAACCGTGGTGAGCTTGATAGCCAGGTCCCTATCGTATCCTTCCCAGTTGGTATTTCTAGGGTTGCGAGCCCACTGAATTTCCAATGAGTGCCGAAGCGTTAGATGGATCTGCCTATGGTCCGAGCCTGAGGGTTCATCTGAGACCCTCCAGTCTTGAACCAGGTCGGCCACTTCTTTTGTGCAGATCGTGATGTCCAGTACCTCCTGTCTTCTTGAGTCTATGAAGGTAGGTTCTGTTCCTCTGTTGAGGATGGTGAGTTCATTGCCTAGGATAAAGTCATGCAGACTTACCCCCCTCGGGTTTATGTTGGAACTACCCCAGCACACGTGGTGGGAGTTCGCATCGCAACCCAGAAGGAGTTGGAGCCCGCGTTGTTTCGCATATGTCACTAGGTTGGTTATATCTTCTTGCGGTGGCAGGTCAGTGGAGTCATAAGGCATGTATGCTGACCCAATGAGTAGATCCACCGTTCTGTCTCCTGTCAAGTTGATTTTTGTTAAAACGACCGTTAGGTCATCGCCGCTGAGTTGTGGCAGAAAAGTGGCTGTGACGCCCTTAGTGACCACGCAGGTCCTGAGTTTCCGAGTCGGTTGGGCCTTATGAATGGTTCCGCAACCTCCTAATCCACTTATAGTATCCCTAACAATCCAAGGTTCTTGGATTAGTGCTATACTTGTCTGCGCCACAGCCATGCTCCTGGTTAATATCGCCGAGGCGCTTTTTCTGTGGTGCAAGTTGATCTGGATTATGGGGACTTTTAGGTGGTTCATTTTGCTGTACCTCCTTCCGTTCCCTCCACTGCGTCCGACTCCTTCCTAGGCGTATTATCGAGCAGCCTTACGGATGCCCGTGCTAGCCCACAGTAGGGTCGGAAGTTGCAGGCCCTGAGAGTGGCCAATGAGGAGTCGCTCACCAGACAGGCGAAGTGGACGCTCGAGGCATCCTTCTTCGTGCTCCCCCTAGCGACGGCCCACCCATCGGTCTTCAGACCTGGGTTTTGCCTGTCGAGGAGTAGAAGTACTTTCTCGACAGTGTACTTGGGCTCCTCCACGTGGACCACCACTCGATGGCGTTTGGGCAGCTCATCGACCGGCAGCACACACACGGATTCACCTTGGACGAGTAAGTCCGTGGAAAGGCTTCTGAGCCAGTTCCCCGTCTCCTCATCTGCGCACGAGAAGACGATTGCACCGTCCCTCTCCCAGCTGCCGGTAAAGGATGGTGTTTTAGTGCCAACAGGAATTTCCATGATGGCGTCCACAATCTTGTCCCGGATGGCTTCTATGTCGCCGGCTTCAAGTTTTTTGTCAGGGTAGCCCCTTATTATGAGGGCTAGCCTGAGGGAAGAATGGAAAAATCCCCACCAGGGAAGAATGGAAAAATCCGCAGTGGCTTCAAAGCCACAACGCAGACGCCTGGTTCACCGACGGCTCAGGAACAAATGGACGTTTTGGGGCAGGCGTGTACGGCCCCAAAACCAACCACAGAATCAGCATCCCCCTTGGACAATACGCTACGGTTTTCCAAGCCGAGGTACTAGCCATATTGGAATTCATAAAACTACAAAGTCGACTTGAGGTAAAAAACAGACAAATCCTCATCTGCTCTGACAGCAGAGCAGCACTGGACGCTCTGGCTAAAGCCACCACAGAATCTTCTGTGGTCTGGGACTGCATGCAGGAGCTCAACAAATTGGGAAAATCCAACAAAATCACCCTAATATGGATACCGGGTCACCAAGGCATACCCGGAAACGAAGAGGCCGACAGACTGGCAAAACTGGGCACACTGGATTGCCCAGTGGAGCCAGCTGTAGGGGTCCCCTTCGCTACAGGTAAGAAAATCATCAGGGACTGCTTGGAGCAGGAACATCGGGCTTCCTGGAAACAGAGTCAGGGATGTCGCCAGGCAAAAGCCATGATGGAGCAACCACTACAGAAGAAAACCAAGGCCCTACTTGACATGAGCAAGAAGAACCTTAGAACCACTATCGGTCTCCTCACCGGACACACGACCCTTAGAGCTTATCTATTCAACCTTGGCTTGACTGAGAACAAGGATTGCCGAATATGTGGCGAGGAACCTGAAGACAGCATACACATTGTTGGCCGCTGTCCAGGGCTCGCCGCCAAAAGACACAGTTTACTGGGACGAGCCTTTCTCGAACCCAGCGATCTGCCCAACTTGAAGGTCAGTGACCTACTTGGACTGGTAAGAAGTACCGGGCTACTAGCTGACCATTGACCTAACCACACAGTGGGTAGTTACAAAAGACCTTACAGATCTAGGTGACATCAAGGGCTGGAAACAAGCCCCCCACTCCATCTACTACTACTACTACTACTATCTGCATCCAAACTTTTCTCTGGTCGTAACGGTCTCTGTTTTATCGGGTTCAGAAGAGGGAGGAAGAGAGAGTGCACTATAATATAGCCTGCGCACTTGACTGCTACCGAACAATGGACTCTGATAAGACTAAAGTAGTCACTAGAATCTACAATGCAGTCGCTATGGCCGAACACGGCTAGAAGGATATATATATAGTGATGGATTGTATACGTCGAAGGCCCTGTGTTGACTGCTGCATCAGTATACGACATTGACCAGTGTGATTATATCCGATTGACTCACTCGAGTGGATTAGTTCATCTATTAATCATCATATATATTCAACATACATCATATATATTTAACAAACAGAAAGCACGTAATCCCAAAAATGAGGACAAGTTTTGCACAGAAACATTTTTCTTACTTGCTCCTTGACTGTTCAACAAAATGAATAGTATTATGCGCTATACGCAACATGCTAATATGGTAGCCCATAATGATATAATAACAAACGAAGTTTGAAATCATGTCCTATTATTTCAATATTATTTAAATAAAGATGTCAATTACGTTCCCGGTCCACCAATCGACCGGGAGGGTATTGGGAACGCGTATTTTTTTCTAGAAATATCCATTTTGACCACCCCTGAGACAATTAAGACCATTATCAGTTTGAAGTCTGTCTGTCTGTGGGTCTGTTGTGGGTATTCCTCCACTGTAGTGTCCACACGCTTAATCCTATTGGGCAGAAATTTAGCTTGCATGTTTTGGTTTAAATCGATCTACCTGAGGGCGCAATAGTCCTATTGCGCCCTCAGGTAATCTCGAAATATTGGACGTATAGACTTCAAATTTGGTACCCAGATGCCTTGTTGGGCCGAAAAGTAGCCAAGGACTGATTTAATTTGAATATTGATTTAATGCATAAATCGCCACAATCTTTTCATCTCATGCCATGACCAAATGATGCCTGCATATCAAATTTTAGTTCAATCGGATTAAGCGTTTGGGCGCTATCGTGGAGGAATACACACATACATACACACACACAGACAAATGGACAAACTTCAACCAGGAAATGGTCTTAATCGTCTCAAGAGGGCTCAAAATGGATATTTCCGTCTTCATCTCGAAAAAAAAATTTTGCGCGTTAACAATACTTTCTCTCCTGGTCCGTTGGTGGGCCAGAAGAGCAAAATACAAAAGCTAATTTGTTTTTTAAATTAAACTTTTTTGGGGGTATTTGCTAATATCTAACTCGCTTTATGACTAGTAGCCTTATAAAGGTTGGGAACCGCTGCTGTAATACATTGTTCATCTATTTCTGTTTGTTCATTGGTAACGAAGGGATAAATACCCCTCTGTTGAGGCATTTACCCGAGCAAAGAGGAGCATTCGCTCGTGCCGCGTGCCGCGCCAATCTGCATACTGAGACATGAACTTTCTAGTATCGGCCCCTCCGTAATGATATGATGCGAGAAGCGGCTTTTCATTTTGCAGTCAAAGTACCGCCGTCCGTGCTTGTCAGTCAGGTAACCCATTGCAATTTAGTCTAAGCCGTTTTAATTATTTGTTGAAAGTCAATTGCTGTTTTTAATATTATATTAAATAGCTTTTATTATAAAGTACTACGTAAGCCGATTATAATTTACACCTATGGAGATGTTCATATACTTGCTCTCCTTTATCGTATACTCGCTAAATCAACACCATCCTACCCACGAGATTATAGAGCCATTAAGTTTACACGGTCTCGGACAATTTATTCAAAATTCCTTGTTATAAATACTGATTTCTACTCGTACTCTTTCTGTGTCCATGGAGCAAGACTGGCAGCAAATATACGAAAATTTCCGTATTTCTTTATTGACCGTACGAAAAATGTTCATGCATATGTCGAGTAATGGAGTTTCAACAGAATTCCTTGGGTCATGGGGTTCCTCATGGGTCTTTTTTCCCCCGGGTGCTGGGTTCAAAAGTTATTGACGTAAAAACGAAATACGACGTCATTTTTAAAAAATGATGGCTTGAGCACAGCTCTAATTTAAGAATTTTGATATGAAGTCTTTATATTTATTTTGATAGTTAAAAAACGCGTTCTAACGTATCTATCCATTCCCGTTTGGCCGATGTTGTAAATTAAACTGCAATGGGCTCTTGCATTACGCAGCACGCGTTGCCACTGGATCGCTAATTAATTAATCAACTGCTCTCCATGCATACGATTTTGATCGCGATCGCTTTATGCGAGGAGCGGCCCGCCCAGTTGAGATATCCCCATACCACCAGTCAATACTTTAACATCATAATTATTGACTAGCTATCTAAAACCGTGTGTCTGTAATACGCCCTGCTAGACACAATTATGATATTAGAATAGAATAGTCTATTCAGGTCTGCAATGGCAATCTGCAATGGCTTTGGATCGAGGGTTGCAGAAATATGCGCATTTTAGCTATGCTATTGGGTCCTTACCCGTGAAGTTGCAGTTCCATAAAGAAAATTTATGGCCAATAACTTTGTATGAAATATATATATTTAATTAATAGAAATATTGACCCCTTTTATCTATGCAGGTTTGTCATTATAATGGGAGTTACTTAATTCCTCTGCTGTAAAACTCTCGTGGACAGGAACTAATGAATGCTTCGAAGGCGTTTTCACCGACTCTTCAAAGATGTTTTTTTCATTTGTAAAAAGTTATTTAAATTATGAAAAAAAAAACGAAACTATTGGAGCAAGATCTGATAAGTACGGCGGGTGACCAAGAGCCTCCAGCCGTAACTCCTGCAACTTTGCGACAGAAGCAGTGGCGATGAGCGATGGACCAGGCTTGGTTATTTAATAACGAGCTTCTCCATCATTGTTTGCAGTTCTTAACAGTACACATTTAATGTAACTGTATAGCTAGACTGCATGAAGCTGTAATAGAAAACACCGGCACAGTATCTCATATTTGAAAATAATGCTAATCATAATTTAAAAATAATATTGTATATTTATATACATTATTATGCATATATTGATAGTGCCATATTTTTATTTATGTTATTTCATGTATTTTTAAGCACTGCTTTTAAAATTGTATTTATATATTTTAATTAATTATAAATATGTTTACACCATATAGCATCTATTATTTATTAAAATCGTATTTACGTATATGTGTATTTGCCATATTGTATTACCTACATTTCGTATTTTGATTTGTATTATAGTGTTATTTATTTATTCTGATATATTATTCAATCTTAATTAAGTACATTCATTGAATATAAAAATAAAAAGTTTCTTTTACTTTAATTAGGCTAATTGTTACGTAAGTTGCTTTACTTATTTCAATTATTTACTCTGACCCGCCTAGATACGGGACATTTAAGTCCTAGTTAGGTGGGCACTGAGCATTAGCTGCATTTCGGTGTTCATTTTTTCCGAGTTACTTATAACATTGATAACAATGGGGCTAAATGTACAAACAAAGAAATGAATAAAGTATTAAATAATATTAAAATATTAAAATGCAAATTTTCAACTTTACCATGGTTGCACAAAGGAATATATTTGAGCAAAAACAAATGACGGAGATACAAATTAACAGCTGATTCTTAAATAATAATAACATGGCCTTGAATTAAAATTTATTTGATTTTGAAATTCCAACTAAAACCCAAATTATCTAAGTTCAAAATAGCCAGTGTGAAAAAAACATCAATTAGGTACAAATATTTAACGTACAAATAATCCCACAGCACCTCTCTCTCTCTCTCTCTCTCTCTCTCTTCAGGGCATTTTTTAACGGGAAGTCATGCTCTCCCACTCAAAGTTAGGGCAATACTCCTTATATCCCACTTCATAACATTTCGTTTCTATCTTACTCTTTCTCTATTCACGCAACCGTCTATGGAGCCACCCCCTTTTAATTATTAGAAGTGCTAGGACGCTTTCCAACTTCAAAGAGTTGTTGAAAAGGTATTATTACTTATCCCAGTAACTACACTTTTTCGCCTTTGCTATCCCCTCCTTTTTCTTTCCCGTTCGTAATGGCATTGTCTTCTTAAAACTAAGTAATATTTTGAATTTTTATGTTTAAAAAGTGCTGTTTTCATAATATTGCTAAAGCAGACAATTATTATTTCCGTCATATGTATTGGTTGGAAGCAACTTATTGTCGTGATTAAATCACGTGGTGATAAGTTCGCTTTTGTATGATTTATGCAATGAAAAGTTTTTGAATTGAATTAAATTTGCGATGCGCGAAATATGTATCAGTTCGTAGCTGAAACAATTTACGAATGGCTACTCATGATTTTCGATTATTTTTCAAGTGTATATGGTCACATCTTCTGGCGCTAATATACGGCAGGGCATCGATTGTTTTCGAAACGCCGTAACGGTTCCGTGGAACCATTTCACACCGTTTAACAGTCTAAGCGAGTGCGTATGACAAACTGTCGAAGCGAGTTCGTATGCGAGTGCGTATGACAAAGTCAAGATCACGATCGAGAGATCGAGCGCACCGTGTAATCAAACCAATTACACTGCTCTAAATGCTTAGAGTAGTGCGGAACGTTTAGCTTTTATAGGCGCTGAATACCATTCGATCTACTTTATAGATTGCTATTACTTACAGATTCCTCATTATAGTGTTGACTCTTACGGTTCCGTGCGGCTTGGGGTTGATCGCGGTCGGTTCAACTCACGGTTCAGCTTCCATCCGGTAGCCTCCTCAAAGAGGGACTAACCTGGAAGGCCGCTGTGAACTCTGCCTGCGGCTGGTACATGTGCGAATGAGACAGCGCAGTGCGTTAGAGCGGAATGTAAAATGAACGATCGTATCTTTTCCCGCACAAAAAATACCTGCTGAACATTACCATCAGGCGCGGATCTACATCTTGTTTTGGGGGGGGGGCGGACAGTGGGGGTGGGTTTCTGTCTATAGATAGTTAAAATAAATTATAGTGTGAATTTAGGGCATCCAATATGCTGAATAGAGATAGGAGTAACTAAGGATTATAAAAAGGGAAAAGAAATAATGAATACACTCGTACGTTTTTATTTTACTTCTAAATGAACAACGAACAAATGATACATAATAGTGCATATCACAGAATTAAATTACAAATTGCAGTTTCCGGTGTTTTTTCTTTGCAAATCTTCTAATTATCTTCTCTTTGTCTACTGGAATATCAAAATGAATATGCAGTAGTGCCAACACTGTTAACCTATCCTCTACCATCGTGGATAGTAGCCAGGTTTTTAGTCGCCTCAGAGTAGAAAAACTTCTTTCGGCAGTCGCCACACTTACGGGCAAGGAGGCCATGATAAGGATGAGGCGATGTATGCTAGGGTAGATGAATTCGTTGGCCAGATCTAGAACATCTAGAATATTTTTTGGTTCCGAATAAGCGGGTTTATTTCTCTTTTCCCTTCTAAAACTTTCTTTCCAGATCTTGTATTCTCCCAGAACTCCTGCCGCATGAACTCCTAGGAGACTCTTAAGCTCTCTAACAAGATCTGCTACTACATTTGAGTGATTACTATCGTCTTTTATTATTACCGATAGCATTATAATGTTTAAATTAAAAACCAGAGTACGATTGGCAACCCTAAAAAGGCATAGTATGATTTGGCAACCCTTCTGCGCCGTCGAACTACAGGTGGCGCTGTTAGCATTGACGGCCAAACTAATGGCAATTTATTTGGCCATCTATAATAACTTTGTTTTTTTTTTATAAAGGACTGATTGATTATATAACCCCTATAATTTGAGCAATAATAACATTCATTTATTAGTGTCATCAATCGCATTTTTTAATTAGACTAGTTACATGAAATAATACGGAGAGATAGAATGCTATATATTAGTCTATCTGAACATTAAAATGCGTTATTATTACGTATTGAAACCTGTATATCATGTTAAAAATTAACATCTTTATGTAAATAATTTAAAGTAATAAGACCTAAGATTTAAAAATGTGTTTGTTTTTATATCGTTATTTTATACCGTATAGGCGTGTTTAGAGCACCATCTACAATGCGCCGCCATACTGTTATACCACTAAACTAACCACATTGAACATAATAATAGAAAATTAATCATTTTTTCGGAACTATGAGTGTTATCTACGAGTTGCGTATCTTAGTAAAATTCTAGTTGCCAGATTGTAGTACGACGTTGATCAGTCTAATACGTTATATAATCTGAATTAGTTTGAAAACATTTCGTCCATTCTTACATTATGCCACGAAGCTTTATGTTCGATTGGTATTGACTAATTTCGATTTAAGTTCACGAAGAAACAAAATCGGTACTAGTGAAGTGCTAGTATAAAATCTATTGAATTCCATTTAATTAAGGTTCATTTAATGAACTGTACGAAAGACTTCACGAAAGACTTGTTCACGGAAAAAAGATTACGGTAGTGTAGTGATACTACCCTCTAGATTTTTTTTTCACCGTACTTCATTCTTGGAGTGTTATCAATATACTTTTTTTATCTATGCCATTCAATTACGGTGCATAATTCTATCTTCGACAATGACGCAACCGCCTGCAGCGGCATTGGCATTATATCTAAAGGAATTACGTCTTTCCACCTCGCTTATTTCCGTCTGTTGATGTTTCTGTAAACGAAACAGATGCGTGCCAAATTTTTATTTACATACTGTAAAACAGCGCTTCCTAGCTTGTAATTCTCAAAATATTGAATATTGTCAGAATTACGAACGGAAGTTGGACAAAAAATATGTCCAATCGAATATTTATCGTGTTTTTTTTGCTATATTATGGCAGTTTATTATTGATTCTTTTGATTATTGACTAAGTAAAAAACTTTTTCATTTTTTAAAGTTATTGCATAACAAGATTTTATTCTGATATAATATTTACTGTGGTTTATTTTCCTGTTAAATTTTAATTATATTAGTAAAATAATATTTATACCTATCTAATTTAGATTTTTTTACGTAACCTAATTGATTTTGTACTATGATTATACTATGTGTTTTTTTATTTTATTTATTGTTGAATCAATATCTCTATGCTGAAAAAAAAAATATATACCTACGCCCAAAAGACAGGTTGTGCGGCACTGAATAATTGTAAAGCTCCACATTTTACTGCACCACAATGACAATAAAATAAATTGAAAAATAATAAATTTATAGTTTAAAAAAAAACACTAAAAACACGCTTTTATAAATGCACGTGACCTTACTCACAAGTGCAAACACGACTATGATACGATATTCCATCATGGAATGCCAATTCCTGTTTTCCGGCTTCATCATCAGGCCTTGAAACTTAATCGTGGTCAAAGTTCATTACAAGACCTTTCTAACAAGTCCAAACACGGCTATGATACGATATTCCATCATGGAATGCCAGTGCCTATCTTCCGGCTTCATCACCAGACCTTGAAACCTAATCCTGGTCAAAGTTCATTCCAAGACTTTTCTAACAAGTCAAAACGCAGCTGTGATACGATGTTCCATCATGAAGTTCCAGTCCATATCTTCCGACTCCATCATCAGATCAGTTCGACAGTACCATATTATTGTATTGTCATGAGAACTACATACAGCTGCCAATTTTCATGACGCTACGATCCTTGGAAGATGATTAAATTAGTTACCTTAGATTCCATTACATAGTTACATACAGGTCGACCTTATAAAAGCGTGTTAATTACAATTGGCATACACTTGAGAGCAGAAAAATCTCATATCTCAAAAACAAATAAATCAACATAAAATCAAATATCTCAAAAATACAAGTTTGGTGACATTTTTTGAATGCAAATTGAAAGTCTATTTCAACCCATATCCAATGGTACCTTTTTTGTGCTTCAATCGTGCCAAAAAAGTGCTTTTTGTAGGGTCAACATCCGGAGTGCACGTTTTTTTGTGAATTTGGCAGCTTGGTAATAAAAACGAAATAAAACATAAAAATCAGTAAAAAAAATAATGTTTATTAATATCAAGTACCCTGAATGACAGTTCTCAAGTGTATTTGCCGCTATTCGGGGATGCAAATTAAAAACCTACCAAACCGGTTAGACCATGATACGTGCGCTGCCTTTTATGTTTTTACAACTGTTTTTATGAACAGACTGTTAAATTGGTTTTCAAAAATATTACGATGCCGATGCATTCAGACCAATTCTCGAAAAGTTTTTTCCCGCTCTCAAGTTGGTATCTCAAAAACATGGGTTTTGAAATCATTAACAGCTTCTTGGCGTGATGAAAATCGCTGTCCACGCATTTTTTGTTAGACATTCACAAGAAGTCCTTAGTCGATAAATCAGGTGAATACGGGCAATGAGGCAATAATGTTTTTCTCCTTTCAATAATCAATTGTTTGACATACTGCGTGAGAACCAGCAGCGCCGACCCCGCCGCCCCACCACCGTTATAATTTGCGAAGTAACAGCAGTAGTTTGTCGCCTACCCGCAGAGCAACGGAGGACGATTGACAGTATTTGAATCGACCCTGGACAACGGCGGCTGCAACGCCGCCGAAAAGTCGAGTGCTACAAACTTAACGCAGTAAATTCGTTTTATCCTCTTTATAAATGAAAACGTTTAGTTATTTAATGCTGTAAGATCCGTTTTTTTAAATATGGTTGTTAAATCTTTTTATTATTTACGTACCTGACTAAATAATTTAATGAATAACCATAAACACTAATAAGTGAACATTATTTAAGTTTACGGATATGTAAAAGTTCTAATCACTACTGAAATGCACCTGAAGTCTAATAATATACCAAAAGACTACTTAATCGCTATAACGTGCTCTGATATGCTTGTTAGAAATCAGAAACAATCTACTCGAACAATATTTGATCGACCAATCTCCAAATGTCATTTCGGAAAGCGAAATACTCTTATTTTACCCGAAACAAGTCATCAAGAATATAACGGGTAAGATAAATTCTCACATTGTAACGTTGAGAACTACTGATGTAAAATAATGTTTCACACCCACTTCCGCTTGAAATGTGGTCTCATTATGTTGATGGCAAAATGATAAATGGATACACGTTGTCGTCAGTGTATTTTAAATTTTGATAGTATTTTTAAAAATCATTTATGTTTTTCTTTAAAATGAAATATTTGCATACACCTGTTACTATTACACGTGTCATATTTCGAGATGAGATCTAATCGAGAATGATAAATGATGGCGTTTAGCTAAATTTACAGAAAGTTTACGCTGTTTAATCTTTACGTATACGACATAAACCGTTCTCAAACAATGTATATTTTAAAGAGGTTTACAAACTCTCATAATAAAACCAAGCCCTGTTGACGACTGAATCTATGTGCTTATCCAATAAAAGCTTGCGATATAAAATGACTCCTAGATCACGGACTCGATCTACTTCCAGGATTTCATCATTGCTAATTGTATATTTATAGCGAACCAAATTAGCAATCCGCGAGAATGAGATTTTATGCCATTTAGCTACATTTACAGAAAGGTTATGATGTTTAATCTATACGTATACGACATAAGACGTCCTCAAACAACGTATATTTTTAAAAGGTCTGCAAACGGTGCTGTAAGCCACGTTGACGACTGAATCTATGTCCTTATCCAAAAAAAAAGCTTGCGGCGTAAGATGACTCCTAGATCACGGACTCGATCTTATTCCAGGATTTCATTGCTGTATACTTACAGCGAATCAAATTAAAATTTTGCGAGAATGACATTTTATGCCATTTAGCTACATTTACAGAACGTTTACGCTTTTTAATCTATACGTATACGGCATAAACCGTCCTCAAAGAATGTATATTTTTAAGAGTTCTACAAACTCTCAAAATTAAACCAGGTGTGATTTAAGACTTGTTGTCGACTGAATCTATTTGCTTATCCAATAGAAGCTTGCGATTTAAGATGACTCCTAGATCACGCACTCGATCTTATTCCATTATTTCATCATTGCTGTACATTACAATACAATCAACTACTCCAGTAGATAGGCATTCCTACACTTGGATGCGTCACAAAATTAAATGCTTAAAATTTAATTATTAAAAACATTTACAGCGAATCAAATTCAAATTTCGCGAAAATGAGATTTTATGGCATTTAGCTATTTTACAGAAAGTTCACACTTTTTAATCTATACGTATACGACAAGCCGTCCTTAGATAATGTATGTTTTTAAGAGTTCTACTAACTCTCAAAATAAAACCAGAGGTGATTTAATCCCTGTTGACGACTGAATCTAATATGCTTATCCAATAAAAGCTTGCGATCTAAGATGAATCCTAGATCGCATGAAATGAAATCCTGGAAGTAGATCACGGACTCGATCTACTTCCAGGATTTCATCATTGCTAATTGTATATTTATAGCGAATCAAATTTACATTTCGCGAGAATAAGATTTTATGGCATTTACCTACATTTACATAAAACTTACATTGTTCAATCTATAACCAACTCGATCTATTTCCAGAATTTCATCATTGTATGTTTACAGCGAATCAAACTGATATTTCGCAAGAATGAGATTTTATGGCATTTAGGTGCATTTAGACAGTAACCGCTGTTCAATCTATAATCAATCTATTTGTAATCAAATCTTTTTAGCTTCGCAGATTACACATTATTGGAAATTTTCCTCACACTCAAATCCGCAACAATCGCGCATTGTTCTCCGTATTAGTAATACTGCCATCGCGATTCCCAAGATACTACGAATTGGGTAATAAAGCCAGCCACTGTTATCTCAGCTGTTACGTGTAAATATCGGCTGATATAAAGCGAATAGTTACCGCCTGATAAGATAGCGGTCATACGGTAGACCAGTATCGATTTATTTGCTGATCCGGCTAACCCGTGGTTTCATTTAACGCCGAGCCGCTATTTAATTATCGCGGCAATACTTATCACTGATGCCCGCTTGACACATTCGCCATCGATGGCCGCATCGCCTATGTCCCTCTCGCTCTTTTCAATACATTTTTCTGACGTCATAGTGGTGCCGACTCGCTTCCACCTTAGCAAGATTGGCCATCATCGGCCATTGTGAAGAGGAGCCTTTATGCTTGCGCACGCACATGGCGCTGCGTCCTCTGCTATCAAGGATTATTTAATTTGCGACTTCTCGATAAGTGTCATCAGTCATACACCCAACACACTGTTAAACACGGTGATGATTTGAATGGCAGTCCAGTGCCGCGTGAAATTGCAGAAAGACCTGTCCGAACCCTTCTACACTTGCATCTGGAGCTCAGGCTGACATCAGACTGCGTTCGTTGAGGACGGTAGCTGCTTTGGCGAGCGGTCGACGCCTTAGGGGAGGGGGGGGGGGGGGCTGATTTAGAAGGCAAAAAAATCTGATCATGAATCTTTTATGCCAGTTTGATTAACATTTGAAGAACAAAAATATTTTTTGCTTAATACTAAAAAAAACTATTTTTGAGATATTGAATTGCAAATGTTTCTACCGCTGCCAAATTAACGGGATCTGCTTGCGCCGGTAATAGCGAGCGTAATTTTGCCTGAAACAATAAAAAATAAACTATGATATAATTTTTACATGTATTTTGTAGATGACCTAAAAATTTTATCATTTTTATTATTTTTCAAGCATTTAAAGAAGTAAAATCAATTTTCGCTACAAAATTTTGTGTTAACTAGTAAAAAAAATATATACGAAAACATTTATTTTTTCGTATAGAAGAGAATTTAGTAATCTTTAATTTTTTGTTTGAACAACTTGATCCGTTGAGTAGTTTTTTTATCACTGGCGCAAATCTGAAAAATGGTTTTAAGACAAAAACCCGTTTATAGTTTCTTTACAGAAAAGTAGTAAGTTTTTTACAGTTATATCAATCTGAGACTATCAGCTATTCTAGAGGTAAAAGCTTCATGAATAGATTTCAACTGAAAGTTAAAAAAAACATGAAAAACATGTTTTTTTTGGCCGTCTAAACCAGTCTCTCCCTTAAGGCGACTACCTCTCTCAAACAGTGAAAAATTGACATTTTGTAATCAATTTTAAGTGACTCCCGCGTGTATTTAAATAATAGTCAAATATTAATCTTGTGGCGACTTTCTTAGTCTTTCGTGCTATGATGCACAATTTCAATATTTTTATTTTTTGTAAAAAAAATAAATAAAATCCGAAGTTATCACGTTTTTGTAATTTGCAATTTTCTCGTAATCTATCACAAAAAGGTGATGACTTCGACTTCGGATTCTATTTATTTTTATTAACTAAAAATAAACACTTTGACTATGGTTGTAAAATCGTATTATACCTTATATAGTAGGTTAATGAACGATCCCAGATAATATTTTTTCGGCTAACAGCATAATAGTATTACACAGGCCAACAGCTGCTTTGTTGCCGGGGTATTTGTAGCTTATTTCTCATGAATTGTATGCCCTGAATTTAAATATGGCATTCGATTTTGCTTAGGAGCTCGAAGTCCTAAGATATATAATAACATCTTCTGAAAATGTACGTTACACTATTTTGACTTAAATATATGGTCAAAAAAGCGGTGAATGTTTATCATAATATATCAATATTATTATGTACAAAATAACTAGTGACTGAACACATCGGAAGATTATTTTCTTCTTCTTCTTCGCATATGTAGCAAAACACTTCAGGACGATTTACACAACTTCTTCTAATTGTACTCATTGTATTTCCGTTCAGTAACACAGCACGTTTTAGGTTAATTTTAAATAACCCGCCTTACGAGCTTTAACGTCCGTCCGCCGCCAGAGACTTCACCTGCGAGGAAGAACTCCTCTCCCTAGGGGATGGGTGTTCTGTAGAGCTGATAGATAAAAACTGATTTCATATTTAGATTCATCGCCCCAAATGTAGCTAAATCAGTTCTAAAATCCTAAAAAATATATTGTTTTTGTAGGCCTGTGTTATTCCAGTACAAACTTACCTGATGATCATCAGGTAATCATGCTTTAATCTTAAGGGCTTTCCTAATATAAAATGTGAGTGGTTTAGAAAGGGCAACACTGAGTAGAAAATCGTTTAAATAACCAATATAAATGTTAAAATAATCAACTTGGTTAAATATGAGCAATCCAGACAATTCTTCATTACAACCAAATTAATCTGGTTATTCTATTTTAAAAACAAGTAAATATATTGAAAGGAATACTAAACACGACTGCCGTCACAGAAAGGGAACTATTGTATTTATAAATATTTTTATTACGGTTTTTTAATAAAATATTGGTGGTTTATTTATTTATCCATATATACATATATATTTCAAGAATGTACTTAATCAGGCGTTTCATTTGATGCTAAACACCATATATTTATGTTAATTTATTGACGTTTGGACATTTAGATAGCTATTTACTTAATATTTGGACAGTTAAGGCGCCCCATAACACTCGGGATACATAACGATTCTAACAATACTATACACTTCTAGATCAGTTCAAGCGTTTAGAAGTTATGGTGGAATAAAGATACGAAAAACATACATAGATGAACCCTGAACACATTACACTCCTTTGTTGTTGCGCGGTCGTGTAATAACAAGAAATGTGGGTCAATATTAACGAATTACTTTGTTTTTCTAACCAGTCATATTATTCGATTGAACCAGCTTTAATGGGATCTCAGGTGAAATGGGGTTTTCTTAGTGGTAACGATAAAGACAAGGATTGGATTATTGTTGTCACAAAACAAAATTATTTACAAAATCATCTTTCTCGGATCTAACTCCTTACCTAATCACTAATCATTAAGGATTAGTTAGTGAATGAGAAAACGTAAGAAGCATAAAGAAGCTGTATAAAGGCTGCGCGCGGATTCTGAAGCTTCATACCTCGTGTACACTGTACATACATTTAATATTATGTTATTCCGATCAAGACGATATAGTCTCACCATATCGGATGGTTGAACACCTAGCGATAGGTGTGAAAAAAGGTCCAAAGTATTAACAACACTTGCGTTGCCGTCTATAAGTATAGTATTAGAAAAAATCCAGTCGGTCGAATTACTCCAAGGCATCATCATCACACAAACATTTCATCACGGAGTTACCTGAAATCACGGAATGACCTATTCTACCCTACATAGATAGCTATGTCAAAAATTATTCGGAGCCAACAGCAGAGAGCTGAATAGTTAATAAAAACGTTTGATATAACTACTAGCTAGTGTCTATGCCACCTAAGCAAGCCGGTTCTTGTTCTGTCGCAGATGTTTTTAGCATCATACATACTAATCTATATCTACAAGAAATCTCAGATGTAAAAATATAAGAATTAAATGACATTGCATTCAGCATAACTCGCGTAAACACTCAGAGGCTTCCCGGAGTGTGCGTCTCTTTGAGTGCATGTCTTATTAACAAGCTCGTCGCCCGTTTGGTCTATTATCGCTAAAGAGTCGCAGCTAATTGCCAAGATGCGTATCTAACATCGTTTCATGCACATGACAATGCCATAAGTGGCAGCTCCAAGGATAGCTGCAATCTGCGATACAACCGTTAAAATACACGGGCTATAAAATACTGAAACATTCTTTGTTGAGAACGAACGGCCGAGTTAGATACGCACGATAAAGATTTATAGACTTTAGGCGGTACGAACACAACTATATTTTTGTGTTCGTTTCATTATCCGTTTATGGTATATACGTATAGCCGTCGAAATCTTATTTGACAAGCGTCGTTAAAATACAATAAAATAAACAGCAATTCCCAACAAGTTGTAACCATCTATTTTACTATAGATATCGATTCTACCTACATTGAACACTTTAAACGACTCTTTATAGACACATACTGACCTCTCCACGGTGTTCGATCATAAAATCTTGAACATTATTCCACTGACAGCCAGGGGTTTTGAAGATATGTTAAGAAACAGCACTTCGAATAGAAATATTATGTTGATAGCACGGAACAATATTTATGTATTTACTGCACTTTTGTCACTGTGTCTTTTGTCACTACTACTTTACTGCACTTTTGTCAGAAGCATCTTGGAATATGCAACTTAGGTATGGAACCCTTGTTATGATAAATACATAAATGGAATCGAGCGCATTCAAATGAAGTTCATAAAATATATCTGCTTCCGTCTGAAAATCCCATACAGCTCATCTAACTATTTCAATTTATGCAAGAAATTTCATATCATCCCCTTGATTAAGCGACGTGAAACCGCGGACTTGACCTTTTTGCTAAAAATCACCTCCAATAATATTAACTGTCCCGACTTACTAAATAAAATTAATCTCCGTGTTCCTTCCAAACTCAATAGATTTAACCCTGCTCTTCATGTTCCTTATGCTGGTACCAACTATAGGCAAAATTCATTTCTGTGGCGAACAAGTGACAATTTCAATGATTTGATTAAACGATTTGACTTTGATCTATTCTGTACTCAGCTAGGCAGCGGCTGAACAGTGAATTGTTTAGCACTAATTTTTGATTATTTTTTTATGTATTTTTTAACCGATAGCTTTAATTGAAAGGTCACATATGTTTCTACAACGTTACTTAAATGTGAAAACCTTTAATTGGCTCTCTGTTATACTACTCCATCTTTTTGTTAAATTATAATTAGCTGTTGGTTTTCCTAAAAATAAATAAATAAAAAAAATATAATAATAATTAATAAATAAAGTAATATTGTGACATCCTCTTTACTACTGTCAGGTCCTTAATCAATAGATCAGCTGATTCGGCGAATCAGAGTTGGAAAAAAATGGTATTGAATGTTATGTTATTGAATGGAAAGAAATATGTCTGCATTTCCCACACCCCTACCTGTGATTATACAACTAAGCGAGAAGGTGTCTCCGATTCAGATGAATCAGATGTAGAGTAATTGTGTCACATTTTGGTTTTGTCTTGCTCCTCTCTTGTTTTTGTGAACTTTTTTAACTTTTATTTCTTAGTCTTAACATTTTCATCAAATTTTAAGGATAAGTCACTATCTAATCTATATATCTGTTCATTTATAACTTCT
This sequence comes from Micropterix aruncella, assembly GCA_944548615.1. NCBI lineage: Eukaryota > Metazoa > Arthropoda > Insecta > Lepidoptera > Micropterigidae > Micropterix > Micropterix aruncella. The sequence goes on from OX155963.1 coordinate 30,450,545, forward strand.
TCGTCGCCTTTCATATTTTGTTATTGAGTAGGTATGTAAATAATTTTCTTTGATATTGTTTTCGTATTTCTTAATATTTAACTACATTTAATAGGCTTTACTTTTAATAGACTACATTAGATAGACTACATTAGATAGATCTACATTTAATAGACTAGTTTAAGTAGGTTAGGAATATTTTTCTGCAACTTAATATTTTTGCAAATAATAGAGTCCTGGGCAATCAATCTAGACTATTTTAATTCCCCCGTGTTGTTATTATATATCGTTAATGAATGAAGACGATTGATTTATTCCGACTATTGCAGACGCGAAATAAGCGATTAACATTTGGTCCCGAAACGATTATCAACGCCTCGTTCTTAACGACACTTTTGTCAAAGATAATTTCATCGACTGTACCTACATAGTACGTGAAAGCGTTTTTCAATGTTGCTTTGAAAAATCGAAGATTTTTTCGCTGCGTTAGGTTCTTTAAAGTAATATTCTAAATCAATTCTATGATGAAAGGAAGAAGATACTAGGAAAATCAAACTACCTAAATTTCTAATAATTTTTATTCGACTAGAAATCTAGTTTATTTATTTACCTTTTGATTTAGAAAATGCAGTAAATAAGAACAACCTGTTTTCGAATGGCGGTGACACAGTCTGTCCTTTTTTCTTCGGTAGTAACAAAACGAGAAGAGGATAAAGATGGATCGTTAATCAGAGACTAAACATAGAGCCAAAATACTCGCAACGGAATTGACCTGTCTTAAAAGTAGTCAGTCATTTTAATACATAGTTCTTGAACTTTATAATCGTTATTATGGGAATTTTAAGAGGAAGAAATACTGTAATAGGATACGTATGTGTTACTCATTATAATAATCTCTCTTTTCAGCCGGACTATTCGAAAGCGAAAACACTCGCTGGTATATCATGGACTCGCTGCATGAGTGTAGTTTACTTGTAACTAAGTCGTCTGCAATAATATTTTTCTGTTTTTTGTAGGTAATTCACCACTGGTATTCTCTCCTGTTACGAGTATGTACCTGTCTTCCTAACAATCGATCGAGCAGGAGTATAAGTATCCTAACGCCAAAGTAAGTTATTATGCATATCTTAACTAAACTTTGGTTTTAATTAAAAACATATCGCTTGCACATGGTATCAACCGCTGGAATGCTAATACTACCGATCGGTGGTGTACAGCGAGGCACCGGGAAAGGTACCCAGTGGGCGGCCTCGCCCCCTGACTACCAGTTTTGGAAGGATATCTCCGTCTGGAATTAACCATCAGGATACCTCCAACTTCCAGACTGGTCACAGGTCCGAAGTCACTTGCGCGATCTCTACCTGCCGTATGTTCAGCGGTGATTCAGTTTGAATCTATCGCGGACCAAAGGCATCTTTTGCCCGGCTCTGAATTAAGGATAAGGAAGCCTAATGGTCATTTCAAGAGTGGTTGACGACAGGTCAACATCCACCCCCGCTGCTTAGGAGACAGTATATTCCATAGTCTCCAGACTCCTTCAGTAATTAGTCAGAGTGCACAACCGCTTGGCGTCGCCGAGCGGTGCGCAAACCGTTCAGTAGCGCCGGGAGGCAATCCCATCAGAAGAAACCGATCCACCAGCCGTGAGGCCTGAGACGCCAGAGTCTTACCCGGGGTAGCCTTCCACACGAGGAAGCTTCTGAATATGAGTTGAATCGTGAGTTCCGATCCGTGAACAAAATAGATCTTATTACCCAAGCTGCATGAGACCATTCGCTACCGCGTCGTCGTAGCAGTCCTTTTTATTCCTCTCCCGGGACGGTCCCCGATGTGACCAAGCTCGTTGTATCGCTTAACTTTAGTCGAAGAAACTAACTGACAACTAACGCCGACAATGAGACTTATCTCACAGAGCCTTTTTTCAGTTTTAATTTTATTCATTCATTTATTCATTTATTTATTTAACAAATCAACATTACAATACAAACAAATTCGTTGACATGTAATATACATAAATATAAAAGGCATTAAATATGCAATCTGAAGCATTAAAAATAGTAAGAGAACAAAATTAGTTAAAAAACAATGACAAAACAATCGATCTTATTTTAGCATAAACAGGTAGTGCAATGCCCATACCTTGAATAGTAATAAAACGTAGAATAGTACTAAACCTAGCTTTAGTAATAAAGCTAATAATATTGCTCTTCGTTGCGAAGACATAACGAAAAGTATTAAATTTAAATAGTTTTCACACATATAGTAGATCACACAATGGCGATTTGCCGCCAAGACGACAAATAATAATAAATGGCAAAAGTTAACGCAACGGATTCCAATTTTATTTTTTTTCCTTTTTAATTTTTATTTTGTCAACGTAAGGGACTCTAGACGATCAAGCATGCTAGTCAAGCATCTCGTCGCGGGCTGGGAGGGGATAGTAAACCGCAAGAAATATGCAAATATTATAAATAGGATAGAAAACGAATTTACCGCGTGAAATTTGTAGGACCCGACGTTTCGGTGACGTTGCAGCCGCCGTTGTCTAGGGTAGACTGAAGAGCTGTCAGTCCGTTGTTTTGCGGGTAGGCCGCAAACCGCTGCCGCCACTGCGTAGGTTATAACGGTGGTGGGGGGCCGGGCTCGGAGCGCGGGAATTTTTAAAATCCGTCTTGCACACAACACTCACTGTATCCTGTTTTACGTCTTTGCGTTCGGCGTTCGGCGGCGGGAACATTTTAAGAAGAGGGTTCCACGTAGAAGAGAGTTTGTAGCCGTCATCTCTATTGAAGTTCGGAGTTCTTCTTATTTCAATGGCTTCCCGGATCATGCGAGGAAAGTAGAATTGTTCCTTGGATAGAACAATGGGATTTTGAAACTGCATCCAGTGGTTACTTCCGCTATCCAATATATGTTCACAGATCGCCGATTTTTCTCGCTGAACGTTTTTAACAGCTTTGATGTGTTCTGTCAGTCGCGTGGCTATGGGCCGTTTCGTTTGTCCAACGTAGGCTAGACCGCAGCTGCATTCGACTTTATACACACCCGGGGTTTGCAGTGGTATTACATCCTTTACAGGCCTCAAAAATCGAGCTATATTTTGGGTCGGTTTGAAGATCGTTTTTATATCGAATCTGTTTAGCATCTTACTTATTCGATCAGTCACGCCCTTGACGTATGGTAAGAATGCTCTTGATCTGCTCGGTTTTTGAGTTTCGTCCGTATTAGATCGTGTGCGTGTCTCGTGATATTTTCCGTATCCATTTTTCCTAAGGACATCATTGACATGTTCCATCTCCTTCGGAAAATGCTCAGTGTCGCATAGATCGCGTGCTCGATTCACGAGCAACGTTTGCACTGAACGTAGATGGTAGGGATGATGGTGTGAGCTTGCATGCAAATATCTGTCCGTATGTGTGGGCTTTCGATATACCGTATGTCCGAGAATATTGTCACTTCTCCTCGTCACTTTGACATCCAAAAATGGTAAGGAGCCGTCCTTCTCTACTTCGTAGGTGAAACTGATTTTTGGGTGTATGGAGTTTAGATGACCCAGGAATTCTTTCACCGTTTGAATGTTGCCTTTCAGGATGCAGAAGGTATCATCCACGTAGCGAAGCCAGAGAATGGGTTTAATTTTGGAGGTTTTTATGGCTAATTCCTCAAAATATTCCATATATAGGTCACTAACTATCGGCGATACGGGGCATCCCATGGCGATATGGGATATGGGATAAACTCCATACACCCAAAAATCAGTTTCACCTATGAAGTAGAGAAGGACGGCTCCTTACCATTTGCGGCCTACCCGCAAAACAACGGACTGACAGCTCTTCAGTCTACCCTAGACAACGGCGGCTGCAACGTCACCGAAACGTCGGGTCCTACAAATTTCACGCGGTAAATTCGTTTTCTATCCTATTTATAATGTCAAACAACCGCGATAGTCTTCGATTTTATATGCAAATATTTTTGTTATATTTACGAAAAATGCGTATTTTTGTAGTTTTATACCAGGGAGTCACGTCATTCGTAAACAATTACGTCTAATTAACGTAAGTCCCTGGTATAAACTACAAAATTAGGCATTTTTGGTAAATATTACAAAAACATATTTGCATATTTCAAGCGGTTTACGATCCCCTCCATGCCCGCGACGCGAAGCTTGTCAAGCATGCTTGATCGTATAGAGAGCCCCTTATTTTGGACCAACGTGTGTAAAGTTTATTTTTAGCTTGTAAGGTAGATATTTATGCAGGCCACGTCATGGCATACACTTGATAATGCCCATGCGCTTACCTCGATGTGCCGCGATGGTCAAACTGCAATCTGCCCGTGCATTTGTCTGTGGCCTTCGAGTATATTACTTTACCTTTTATTTTATGTGCATTTAAAGAACGCGAATGATATCATTGTATGCGATCTGAGAAGAAAAATATAATATCCATACTATGGCGGTTCTGAAGACTAAATACAGACAAATATACATATAAATAATCCTAAGACGGAAATGATACTGGATACATTTGAATAAAGGCGTCACTAGCACAGTATTCCAACTGTGTCACTAGGTAAACGAATAAAGATTGTCACGCACCCTCTTTAACTGCCCTACCTTTGTGTTATTCTTCAAAAAGTAGGTAAAAAATCGTTGGTTTTTTATCATTACATTTCTTAGGGGCTCTCTAGACATTCAAGCATGCTTGTCAAGCAACGCGTCGCGGGCTGGGAAAGGATCGTAAACTCCAGGAAATATGCAAATATTATTTTTTTATTTACCAAAAATGCCTAATTTTGTAGTTTATACCGGGGAATCACGTCATTCATCAATCAATTACGTCTAATTGACCTAACTCCCTGGTATACAACTACAAAATTAGGCATTTTTGGTAAATATTTTTAAAAATATTTGCATAATTCCTGCGATTTACGATCCCTTCCCAGTCCGCGACACGATGATTGACAATCATGCTTGATCGTCTAGAGAGCCCCTTAATAACAATACTTGTTTACAATATACTATTTTTTTTACACAATAGACTCATTTGTGACCCTTGTTTGTATTTATAATCGTAGGAACAATTTGATATATAACTTACGCTTTGAAGGTTTTGGAATATTTTTTCTTTTTTTTGTACTTGAACGTAAGGGATACGGACGTATTATGTACGCTCGTATAGGTAGAAAGGTTAACATCATTTGTGGTGTATAGCCAAAGCTTGTGGTGCAGAAAAAAACGCGTATACACTCTAAAAGGGTTTCATTTCATTGAAAATATTCTTCGACTGATCTTAAAATGATTACATTAGACGACAAATAAAAAATAACGCTTACCGCGCACTACAGAAAAAAATCGGTCCAGATTTATTTTTTTTGGATTGCTACAGATTTGCTGCGGTATGTCGTCGGACGGTTTTTTCCTTACAATATAAATATATATAGCCCCGCGCACTGCGCAAAATTTTCCGCAGATAGCAAGCAGAGACTTGCATAGACAAAGCAGTCCGAAAATTTCACCGTAGTGGCACTACGAAAATTCCACCGCGTACCACAAAAATGCTTTTTTTCCCTCCCGGTGCATAAAGCCTGGAGTAAGGGGGAAAACGATTAATGCCAACTTTTTCACACTTTTGGTAGTTCCATTTTTTAAATTTACTAAGCTGATAAATGACCTTTTAGCCGGGTTGTTTGAGTGAGAAAAAATACGTTTTGTCTGTAAACCAAATATATTTGAGAATCTAAAAAAATATACCTTTTACTTAAATGTATACCTCAAAAAAAGTTTCCTATTTTCCCAAAAGGAATGACATTGTTTTTCTCCGTATCCAGTATTTCACAAAGTAGTTCTCATTGTATTTAGGAGTTTACAAAGGAGACTACCGCAGATAGTGGAAGCACCGCAGATAGCAGTTGATAATGATATTGTATTCCATATTTCTGTAACATTCTAGCAGTTTTAACACGTTGAGTTTCAATAGAATTAGCATTAAAGTTTGCTGTTCTAAAATAAGTAAGACACATTTCAGACTAGGAAGCCATACTTGGCACGTCTCTCTCAGACGTGATCGAGCGGTGAAAGTATGTCGCGTGTGAATGGCGCTTATGCGAACCGCCCTTGCGCTTACTTGTACATTGCCCACACGACCGCGACGTAGCGAGCGACCTCTCGTGGGTCAAGACGAGGTCAAAACGGTAAGTCTTCGCCAAGCGGTGACAAAGCGCGCTTTTGTCACAATTGTAGGAACGGGGCGTCGGCCAAACGATGGAACCGGCTTGGAAATACCTAGTAATAGTTATACAAATGGTGCATTGTTAGTGCCGAAGATAAACATGAAACAATCTAGGGAGGAGGTAAAACATTCCAGCTGATAACAAGGCGCAGTTGTTATCTTATTTCGGTGTCTCCTGCAAGAAGTTTCGAAACAAGAAATTATTCCCATACCTCGAAGACTATCGCGGTTGTTTGACATTATAAATACACCGAAACGTCGGGTGCCACAAATTTCACGCGGTAAATTCGTGTATATCCTATTTATAATTCCCATACCTATTTTAATGTGCTTCCTCATCGGGAGCATTCGCCTGTAATGACGTTACAGATTTGAGCATTCCATCAGTGAGGTAGGAGATCCGAGCATTACATTGCGCAACCTGTAATGATACAATCTGTAATATTTTGATACAACGTAACATCAATGCAAACTTGTTTTAAAAAATGTGTTGTTGCTATTAACTTATTATTAGTATTTGAATGCACGCTGGAGTCACCTTAAATTGATTACAAAATATCAATGTTTCACTATTTGAGAGAGGTAGTCGCCTTAACGAATGAACGATCAACTCGAGTTAGGTATATTTTTGCAATTATTCTCATATTATACCAATATTTGCGATAAATCACTCATAAAATGTAAAAGTAAATACCTCAATACCTGTGCCAAACTTTCGCTAGAGCGTGAACATTACCCAACCCGACTTTATTTAACAAAATCAAGATTTAGAAACAGTTTTTTTTTCTAGTAATTAATTCGTTAAAATGTTAATGTGGCGTTCGACACTGATTTTATTTTAGCAGCTGTTTACGCGATCTTATGCAAAACGTCTCAACTGTGAAAGTGGACAAACTGTTAGTGGGCGTTGCGCAAACTTTTCGGCTCTCCCGTCACGTCTGGGAGCATTTCCTTTGTTGCGTTGGCTTTTGACTTTTATGGCGTAGCCTTATCTTAGAGTGTCACGTAGACAATCTTTTTTGAATTCGTGCGATAGGAGCGGCGCGGTCGTGCCTACATTTGATAGATCTTCAAGTAGATAGATCTTTTTAGTATATTAGAGTCGCAGATGTTTTGGTACAAAACGGTTCGATACAGTTTGTCCACAAGGCGTACAATTTCAATTAGATGCTTATAGCCACAGATCGCTCCCTGGGCCTATTACTTTATATATGTTTAATTACAAAAACTAGTTGAAAACGTTCAATCAAATTCAACCATAATAACATTAAAAGTCTAGACGATCAAGACATGTTTGTCAATCTTTGCGTCGCGGGCTGGTAGGGGATCGTAAACCGCAGGAAATATGCAAATATATATTTTTTTAACCAAAAATGCCTATTTTTGTAGTTTACCTATACCAGGGAGCCACGCTAATTAGACGGAATTGATTGATAAATCACGTGACTCTTTGGTATAAAACCACAACATTAGGCATTTTTAGTAAATAATAATATAAAATATATTTGCATATTTTCTGCGGTTTACGATCCCCTCCCAGCCCGCGACGCGAATCTTGACAAGCATGCTTAATCGTCTAAAGAGTCCCTTAGGGGCTCTCTTGACGATCAAGCATGCTTGACAAGCATCGCGCCGCGGGCTGGAAGGGGATTGTAAACCGCAAGAAATATGCATTTTTTTTTAAATATTTAAGTACCGAAAATGCCTAATTTTGTAGTTTATACCAGAGAGTCACGTCATTCATTAATCAATTACTTCTAATTAATGTTTATCCCTGGTATAAACTAAAAAAATAGTCATTTTTGGTAAATATTTTTTTAAAAAATGCATTTTTCCTGCGGTTTACGATCCCCCCCCCCCCCCAGCCCGCGACGCGATGCTTGTCAAGCATGCTTGATCTTCTAGAGAGCCTCTTAGACTCCTAATGTTGTTATGATTGAATTTGATTGAACATTTTCAACTAGTTTTTGTAATTAACCATATTATATAAAGTAATAGGCCCAGGGAGTGATCTTTGGCTATAAGCATGTAATTGACATTATAGTCACGTCATTTATCAAACAATTGCGTCTAATTAACGTGACTCTCTGGTATAAACTACAACATTAGGCATTTTTGGTCAAAATTTAAAAAAATATTGCATATATCCTGCGGTTTACGATCCCCTCCCAGCCCGCGACACGAAGCTGTCGCGTATCAGGTATCATGTCACCTTAATTAAGAAAGGATTGTACGAGTTTGTGGAGGCTATTACGTACTCAAAATAAGTTTGGCAGGCTGACTAAACCTTTTTCGTTTCGCGCGTTGACTATTTCCACGAACGTCAGCGAAATCACATCCGTCGCCTTCCCATTCATGAGGTAATTTAATTTCCTCTCCTCGATTTGTTAATTGGATTGAGTTGTTATGCAGAGCCTACCGTCATGCGATATTCACTTTGGTCATGCGCCGCGAATCGCTATCGACACTCCAATGGATATTTCGTTACGAATCAATCGCTTTGCTGGTCTCGACGCTCGATATTGCCAATGCACACGGCCGGACTTTTTAATCCAAACGCTACATCAGTGCAGTTGTACAATTGGGGTGTCTAACACCACGTACGAACCCGTCACCATAGAATGTTTCAACGGAATTACAATACAATACAATACAATCAACTACTCCAGTAGATAGGCATTCCTACACTTGGATGCGTCACAAAATTAAATGCTTAAAATTTAATTAATAAAAACATAACTATCATGATAGTTGTCATGGCTGTAATATTATATTTAACATTACCTACTTACAAATAATCAAAATATACTAACGTCATTATATAGTAAGAGAGAATAATATATTAAAATAGAAATGCAAATTCTATGTAGAATAATCAACGTAAAATAATTTTATTGTCAATCCAGCAATATGCCTTCGTATTTTTTAAACATAAATAGATGTATACTAAATTATATGGGAATTAGAATGTCAGCTATCATAATTCCGTTATGTTTAAAATTTTACAAATTTTGCTAATTATCAACATGGAAAGTAAACTCGGAATTTTCAAACTCCCTTATATCATAAATTGGGTTTCTTATTAAACTATTTATAATTATCTTTTTAAATTGGTCCTCTCCAAGGCTTTTCATTTTCTCTGGAATCTTATTATAGAAGCAAAAATTTTGGTGTATAAAACTGTATCGCACTTTACTAAGTCGCTGTCGGTTTATGTGGAGATGGGATGTATTCCTCGTATCGTTATGATGAAAATCACTATTCACCGGAACTTCTGCTAGGTGTCTACGAGCGTACATAATATTTTGGTAGATGTAAGAAGAAAATAGAGTCATGATTCCTGATTCTACGAACAGCGGCTTACAAGAACTTCTTGGAGAGACTCTATATAAACTGCGTACCGCTCTTTTCTGGAGGAGAAAAATTCTTTTTGAGTTTGGTGCCATTCCCCAAAACAGAAGGCCATATGTTATGAGGGAGTGGAAATATGCAAAATAAACAGATTTAGCGGCTTCAAAACCGCATAAATTTCCTATCTTTCTAATAGCGAATATGGCACTGCACAATTTTTTACTGAGATCATTTAAGTGATTAGGTGGTTATATGTCCCATAGAGTGAACTTGAAAGATTTTAGATGACAAAAGATAGCCCACCTCCACCGACAGACCTGTAAGAGATCAATGCCTTACAGCGAGGTACTGGGGAGAGGACCCATCGGGTTTGGCAGTATGTGGTATTTTCTCTAATACGGCGGAGTTTAAAAAATATTTGTGTGTAAAAAATATATGAGATATTCCAACCAAAATGTTGCAATGTGGTTTCGACCCATCAAGGCATATGTGGACCGATAGCGATTTCAAATCTTTAAGTTCAATATTTCAGGATTTAAGTATGACCAGCGCGCCCCCTGGTGGACCGATGTTAACCACAATCTTTTTAACTCTTGCCATGACCATATGATGCATGCATGCCAAATTTTAGCTCAATCGGATGAAGCATTTGGGTACTATCGTGGCGGAATACACATATACAGACACGCAGAAGTGCGTTTACAATACTTTCCCTCTGCCGGGAAAGTAAAAGGCTCAAAATATGTGAAATAATTTTTAGAATATTGAATGGTGTACAATAATACTGATAAATCTGTGTCAGAGGTCACCGATCCCTTGACTCAACGTTGCAATTCAGCTTTCGAAGTAGTAATTCGTAATGGGCCATATTTCGTACAAATCAACGGCAACTCCGTTCCTCTACTGGCTGTCATCGGAAATGTTTTAAGCTCCATCGCATGGCGTGCTCGCCAATCGCTTGTAGCCAATCGCCGCTCCATTCTCGTCCGTGAAGTTGGCTAAGCCATTGGTTATTTAGGATATTATGTAGATTGCGTACTACGTTTTGGCAGCTACGGTTTTACTACGAAACGCAGTGTAGATGGCACTCATAGTTAAAGTTAATTGACGAAATCGCTTAAACCTGTGGCAAATTTGCCTAGCAGTAAAAATTGCTTTTAATTCATATTTTATTAGCAATTGCTAATAAATGTACAAAAAAGACCATATTATACAACTTTTAGTAACAATGATGTACTTACCACATGTACTTCGGCCTGGACCACAAAAGATATGAACGACTAAAAATTTGTTCCAGCACGCATCCACTTTCTTTGGCCTATGATATTAGAATGAAAACTTAAACAAACCTGCAACCTTGTCATTATTGCTAGTAGTCTAATTAAGATTCACCCAGTGAAAGTTTAGTGTTTCCCCATTTACGAGGTAAAAAGATGTACAACTTTGTGTTAAGGATTTTGGTGTCGGGCAAAGTTGCTAACGGTAGGCAAAGTTGCTGCCGTTGACAGTACTAAAATACACGATTGCTGGCTGTTTTGGTCGGAGCTCATGTTGCCACTTTTAGCGACCGCATTAACCCCTCAGGCCCCGATTGGCCGATATCGGCCACAATACGATTCAGAATGACGGTCCCGTTTTAATTTTATTTTAATTTAATTTGTTTTATTTGATTATGTTTTATTATGTTAATATGTTTTATTTTAATTATGGGTACAGTGGCTTGGCAGTAATTAATGTTTTGGTGAAACAGTGTCATAATTCAATTTTTTAACTAATTTTTACAAATTTTTTTTGGGACATCAACTTGTCAATCGGCTGAGGGGCCGAGGCCTGAAGGGTTAAGTATTATTTATAGTTAGTATTAGTTACAAGTATAAATTAATGTAGTCATACATATGTACATAATATAGATAAGTACCTTAGGTACTAATTTGATATCAGTAAAAAAACGGTAAAACTATTTTTAATTATAGATAATAAGGTGTACTGATAAATTTAGTGATAACTACAATGCATATACCATAAGTACAATATTCTTTTTTAATATAAAGTTTGATGAATTTTATATTGGGCCTTATTCCCGAGACACACGCGTACGACTTCGTCTGTTTTTTACATGTCATTGACATCATTCCCAGCAAATTTCGAATTTTTACGCAGACATGTCGTCAAAATTATGTCACTTCGCAGGTGTGCTGCGTTTTCGTTCCGTTACCTCGGAATTATTATACAATACTCGCCTGATCTTACATTGTAAGGTTCCGGGTTCAATTCGCGGCTTGGTCACCAGTTTGCGATGGGATAAAATTAATGGAACTGTATTTTCAATTCTGTTGATCGAATATAATAATAATACACACATTTGCATACATGTTACACGCACACATACATATATACACTTCATGGTAGGACCGGTAGTAAGAGATTGTCGTATGATAACAAACCCGCCCCTTGTGAAATTTCACATTAAAAAGTAGAAACAAACATCTTGCGGTGTCGACTACAACGGGCGAGCCCGTCACCACAGGACGTTTTAACGATTAGTCGTTCTGTCGCCCTGCAGTGAACGTAGAAGACTTTGGACAGTACAATCCTACGTCCAGCTACGTCACAACCCGTGAGAGTCCAACGCCTTACCGCGAGTGAGCCAGGAATAAACCCGGCGGGCTCGAGATACTCGCGCCCTCACTTCCAATTGTGACCAGATTTCTCCGGTCTCTCGATTGGTTCCGAGTTCGAGGTCGCTTGCGCGGTCCTCTCCCTTACGAAGCGGTGAAACGGTGTACACCGAATCTATCGCGGACCAAGGCGTCCTTTGCCCGACTCTGAACCGGGATCGGATGGCCAATGGTCATTTCAAGAGCAGTCGCCGTAAGGTAGACAGCTACCCCCGCTCTATAGGAAACAATACAGTTCCCAGACTCCCCCGATTGTTAGTCGGAGAGCACAGTCGATTGGCTTGCGCCGCTCGGTACGCAGACTGTCCAGGAGCGCCAGAGGATTGATTCCCAGGGGAGACTGGTTGACCCAGTGTCCTACCCAGGCTCGCACCCCATGCGTGGAGGCCATCGGATGGGTGTTGACCCGTGAGTGTGACCGACCCTGAACACATGGGTCATCGTGGCCACCTCATCATGGGCCCATTAGCTCCCAGTAGAAACAAACAAACATAATTTAGAGCATATAGTTAATCCCAATAAAACATTATTCAGTTTAACATTTTTTGACAGTTTCTCATCTTTTAACAAGCGACGACTTTCTTACTGATTCATCAAATCCGAATTGTGACTATTAATGGTTTTCTGTTGTTCGATCTAAAATTTTGATTTGGGTTCGTCCAACTCCACGACTTTACAGACTTTGCGTCGCTGCTCGTATTGGCCGCGTCGCGACTTTCACCTCTCGAGGCCCGTTTTGTACTTACGCGGATTACGAGCGGCTCATCTTACTGACCTTTGACTGCTGGAACTCTCTACTTCCATTTCCTTTACTATATCGATTGCCATTCTTGCTCCGATTTACGATTATGGTCATGGACATCGATATCGGCCGCAATACGAAATTGCATAGTCATTTCATATCCAAATCGCAAAAATGAGGAAGACAACGGAATAATAAGTCCTTACCTATATCGTTGATGCACTGAGAAAAATATTGGATTTCTTCCAACAATGTCGTTTTGTTATTATGGTTTTATACAGAATAATGATGTTTTAATCGTAAGTTTGTTGAATATTTATATTGTTTGCTCCATTATATGTTTTACCATGCTCCTTACTGGTAATACGAAATAACGGTGTAATGTAGCTTCAACATGATTCTTGTAACTGACTATAACCTTACATATGTAATAACATGCTGTCACGGTAAAAGCAAATTTCCGTGTATTACGGCGTCATATTTTACTCAGTGTGACCCAAGCCGCACGAAACCGTTCGCTACCGCCTTTAATTTTTAAACGGTTTCGTACAGCTTAGGCTATAAGATCCATTGTGTTCTCGGATCGGTCCAACTCAGAATTCAACTCCTATTCAGTAGCCTCCTCGCGTGGAAAGCTACCCCGAGTAAGACTCTCGCGTCTCAGGCCTCGCGGCTGGTGATTCGGATTTCCCCGGGAGATTGCCTTTTGGCGCCACTGGACGGTTTGCGCCGGTTTGTAGACCGGTGTAGTGGATGACGCCGGTCTCGTGCCCTTTGTTATCGATCACAACTTCTTGCGGTCTGGCTCAGCGGTTACCGCAAATGAGTACTGTCGAGAACTGCAAAACAATGATGGGAAGCTCTTGATTCCAACCGAGTCCGATCAATCGCTCTTTGCCCCTGATTCTGCATGACAACGCACAACCACACAGTTTACAGCATACGTCTCAAAGTTGCAGGAGTTGCTGCAACTAGGGCTCTTCAACGCCCACAGTACTAGCCAGACATTGCTCCAACAGACCTTTACTTTCTTGGGAAGCTGGATAACTTTTTACAGGAGAAATAAATCAGATCTGAAGTAGCTGTTTCTTTATTTCTTTATTTTAGTTTGTTTATATGTTAAGGGCTCTCTAGAGTCTAGACGATCAAGCATGCTGGTCAAGCTTCGCGTCGCGGGCTTCCCAGCCCGTGAGGATCGTAAACCGCAGTAAATATGCAAATATATATTTTTTTATATTCACCAAAAATGCCTAATTTTGTAGTTTTATACCAGGGAGTCACGTTAATTAGACGTGTTTGGTTGGTGATTGATTGATTGATGATTGATTGATTGGTAATTTATTGTTAGATAATTATTGATGATTTACGTCATGTGACTTGACACATGACGTCACGTGAAGATGCCACCTATGGTATTATTATTATTTTAAATATTTGCATATTTCCTTCGGTTTACAATGCCATCCCAGCCCGTGACGCGAAGCTTGACAAGCATGCTTGATCGTCTAGAGAGCCCTTCAGATGTAAGGTTGGGCGTGCAGGAGAAACTACTGGCACAAGCTTTATAGGTCAGTGGCATACCTAACTAGACCCGAAAGCCTGTATCTAAATGAACACTATGGCTGGCTATAAGAGGGTTGTTTTAGCCCTCTTGTGCACACACAGTTAATTCGCCGTGTCGTCAGTGGGGTATGGATCACTATGGAAGCTTGTCCACGGACACGGCAAGGAAAAGGACGGCGCCGCCAGCGTGTTAGTGGGCAAGCTTCCATTGTGATTCATTCAACATTGACGACACGGCGAATTAACCGTGGATTTTCAGGGCGAAAAAAACGTGAGGAGATAAGGGCTCAGTGTTATAAGCCCGCCAACCTTTGTTCAAATGCTAACTTCATTCACTAGTTATTAAAATTATAATTATTTGCCCTTTACCGAGCATTTCGTCCTATCATTCCAAAAAACCTTTTTATTATATAGTTCTGATAAATGTACAGATTTTCTCAATACACGATTACACTCCGAATAACTAAACGATATATTTCAAAACAGTATCTATAGATATCAAAAGTGTTACGATCCGAGAGTTACGCCCAAAAAGATATCAAACGTTCGATTACATGAATTCAAACTTACTGAAATC
Organism: Micropterix aruncella; assembly: GCA_944548615.1. Lineage (NCBI taxonomy): Eukaryota > Metazoa > Arthropoda > Insecta > Lepidoptera > Micropterigidae > Micropterix > Micropterix aruncella. The sequence continues at coordinate 30,465,665 of OX155963.1, forward strand.
CATATTTTTTATTGTGGTTTAATAGGGTTGTAAATTTCGGTCGATAACTTTTCGATAATCTGTACCTAAAGCTTACTTTTTGCGGTTGGGCTCTATAAAGCTATATAATTATGGCAACCTTATCAGAAGAGCAATTTGAAATCGAGTACCGAAATCGGCGTGTTACACGAATAAAATAGATACCAAAGATTGGTACTTATATTTGACGAGCCGAGCAAAATATGTCATTCGTCCGCGATAGATTAAAACTGAATCACCCTTGAATATACTGCAGGTAGAGGTCGCGCAAGCGATTTCAGACCCGTAACCAGTTTAGAGGTTGGAGGTATCCTGATGGTTATTTCCAGACGGAGATATTTTTACAAAACTGGTAGACAGGGGGCGAGGCTGCCCGCTGGATACCTTTCCTGGTGCCTCGCCGTAAGGCGTTGGCCTCTGTCGGGCATGTTTTTTTAGCTAGACGGTAGATTTGTATTGTCTTGAAGTCCTTCTACGCTCACCTCGCGGAAGATAGAACGATCACTATCGTTAAAACTAACAGTTCCGTGCAACTTGGGCCATATGACCATAATTAAATCACGGTTCAACTCCACACGGTAGCCTCCTCAAAATGGGACGAACCTGGAAAGGACTCCTGGAACCGGTAGGAACGGACGAACCTGGAAGGAATTTAGAAGGAAGCTTTCCTTGTCACGGCTGTGTCGCGGTCATGGGATCGGGTTTTCTTGCGGAAAACCTCGGGCGCCGCTGGGCGGTTTACGCATCGTGCGACGTTAGCCAATCGACTGTGCAATCCGGTGAATAACAGGGGGGTTTGGCAATGGTCGTATACGTTTCCTTAGAAGCTGGGGTGGTTGTTGAACTGATGGGCGCAACGGTCCGTGATAAATTCGAACTTAAATACCGCTAATATCAGATAGAGGCCGCGCAACCGACTTCGAACCTGCGACCAGACTGGAGGACGGAGAAATCCGGCCAAATCTGTTAGTGAGAGCGTGAGATCGACCCGCTGTTTTCACTTCTCAGTGCCCCGCGGTAAGGCGTTGGATTCTCACGGGCTAGTGGGTGGATCTAGAGTGGACTGTCTTTGTCCGCAAAGTCTTCACGTTCTCTCCGCGGGAGATAGAACGACCTGATGTCGTTAAAACTCACTGGGGGTGACGGAAACGCCCATGTGCACTTGTGTTAACATTTATAGATGTGACTTTTGAAAAATTTATAGGAAAGAGCAAAAGAGATATAGGTAATGGCACATATACATGTAGATCGGGCATTGCAAACGCGTAATTTGAGTAGTCCGAGTAGTGAAATGGACAACAGCATTTCGCAAATCTTTTTGCAAAGGATAGTACAATAGTAAAAGAAGATGGGGTTGCTATATGAAGTCGCAACTAGAGCTGTCGACTACAACGGGCGAACCCGTCACCTCAGGAAGTTTTAACTATATTAGATCGTTCTTTCTCCCGTGAGGTGAGCGCAGAAGACTTAGGACGAAACAGTCCACCGTGTAGTTACGCCCCACGCCTGTAAGAACCCAACTTCTTACTGCGAGATAACCAGGTTAATCACACAGCGGGCTGATCCTCGCGCCCTTACTACCAGTTGCAACCAGATTACTTCTGTATCCCGACTGGTTACAGATTCGAGGTCGCTTGCGCATTCCTCTCCCTTACAAAGCGGTGATACGGTGTCTACCGAATCTATCGCGGACCGCGGCATCCTTTGCCCAACTGTTCACCCGCAATCGGGTAGCCGATTGGTCTTCAAGAGTAGTTGCCGTAAGGTGAACAATTACCCCCGCTCTGTAGGAGACAGTACTGTTTCCAGACTCCCCTAGCTGTCGGTCAGAATGCACCAGCGATTGGCTGACGCCGCACGGTGCGCAAACCGTCCAGGAGCGCCCGAAGGTTGACTCCTAGGGAAACTGGCCCGAAGGTCAGAGTCTTACCTGTGCTCGTACTTAGGAGCTAATGGACCCTTGCTGAGTTGGTCACTAAGACCCATTCTGTTCAGGGTTGGTCACACTCACGGGTCAACACCCATCCGGCGGCCTCCACGCATGAAGTGCGAGCCCGGGCAGGACTCTGGTCTTAGGGCTAGTTTCCCCTAGGAGTCAACCTTCTGGCGCTCCTGGACGGTCTGCGAACCGTGCGGCGTAAGCCAATCGATTGTGCACTCTGACTAACGTCGGGGGAGTCTGGAAGCAGTACCTACTGTTTCCTATAGAGCGGGGGTGGTTGCGGACCTTATCCGCGAGATAACATACCTGATTATCTCGCGGTTAAGGCGTTGGCCTTTTTTTTTAATTATTAAATTTATTCATAGAAAAAGATACATTTTTTTAAATATTACAATCTTGTCAAACTGGTAGGTATACAGTTTGTTGGCGAGACAAACTCTTATTTTTCTAGTCTTACATGCGTCTTACGGGCATGTGGCGGAGCTTGACGGTAGACTGTTTTGTCCAAGTCTTCTGCGCATTCTTTGAAATGGGAATAACATTAATATGTAACTTTCAGGTACCTCATTTTAGTTTTTATTATTTAATTATAATATTATGAATTTAATATTTAATATGTAGATTACAATGTGTAATGTAACATACCTGATCATATACATACGTTGTTTTTTCCAATTTTGTTTCGATACTTCCAATTGTGTGATTATTTTTTGTATAAAGTGCTTGATGACTATTAATATTCTTATAATAATAACCTATTTTATATGTATACTCATGTACATGGATTCAGCTCTATTATTTTTTTTAAAAAAAATATTTGTCTGTCGTGTAAAGCCGACTTTAGTCAATGCTATTGTTGAATTAATATTTATGCTTAAATAGTTTTATATCTACATATAAACTGACGAATTCTAATATGCGATAATTAGCTTTAATTCCTAATTCATGCTGTTATTGTATATTCTGAATAAATAAACTGAATACTGAATACTGAATACTGAATACTCACTTCACGGGAGGTGACGGGTTCGCCCGTTCTAGTTGACAACTCTATGTGTGCTCGCACTTCTACGTGGAGGCCGCTGGATGGGTGTTGACCCGTGAGTTTGACCTGAACACATGGTTCTTAGTGGCCAACTACAACAAGGCCTATGGCAAGTCGCAGATAAATTGATGATTCACATATTTATTCCGATTTCGCGACATGTATTTGTATTGCTGTGTCGGTTTTTTATGTGGGGCCAGTGCGACTATAGACCGGATGGAAAGCAAAGCAGACGCGATTGTGCGATCAGTCATTTGTTTGCAAGTTAAACTGGGCCGCGCCCTGCATTGCAGAACAAAGATAACGGCTTCGCTATATGAAAGACATTCAAATTAGTTTATCGCTCGTGTTGCGATGGAGAGGCGATACACTAATGAATTTATTTTATTTCTGAAATACAATTTCTCGGCCAATAGTATACACAGAAGTCTTTATCGTGTACGTAGTTTAATTGCGTATTTCTGCTAGTAGCTTGCTATACGTAATAATAAAGTAACCAGAAAATGCAGGATTCATTTTCGAAAATTGCTATTAAATTAGAGTCGAACACTATACGGGCTGCACGACAGACCTTTCAAGAGGTAACTCTGAGGACGGAAATATCGATTTTCACGCGATTTGGACCATTTCCAGACTGGTATATCTGTGTATGTGTGTCTGTGTGTGTGTGTGTAATCTTCCACGATAGCGCCTAAACGTTTCATCCGATTGAGCAGAAATATGGCATGCAGGTATCATTCGGTTGAAATGTCATGTCAAGAGTTGAAAAGGTTGTAATTGAAATCGGTCCACCAGAAAGCGCGCTTATCATACGAGTATTTCGATCTCGAAATAGTGCAGTTAGAGACTTAAAATTCGGTACACAGATGCCTTGTTGGGCCGAATATATTGTATACAAGCGACGCAAAAACAAAACGTTTTTGATAAAATAAATATTCAATACCACGGAAATACTACAAAATACTCAAATATGCTACTTTTGGTATCATGTTATATGACATAGTGGAGTGGGAAAGTTGGCGAGCTGGAGGGAAGAGGCGTGCGGGGGGGGGGGGGGTGTTATAGACGAATCCATTCTGGACAACGGCAGTTGTATTCACTAACTCGATTTAACCTATTTATAATATACTATAATCACAACAGCAAGCCCTAAAAATATTATTACACATAAACTGCGGGTGATCGTATGCATATATCTGAGTATAAATTAGGATAGTACCTATAACTTGAGTTACAAGTAGAAAGTTCCTCTAGAAACGCAATAAAACTGTGCCAAAAATTGTGTCTGTCAGTGTAATCAGAAAATTAATAACACTTATCCGAATTTGTTTATTTTGCACAATATTTTGCGTGCTGTTTGCTTTATCCAGATATTTTTTTCTATATGACATACTGTTCGCCATGGTAAGAAACTGGTATGGATCGTGTTGACCTATGTCTTGAACTATGTCACGGTTCAGCTCCCATCCGGTAGCCTCTTAAGAAAGGGAAAGGCAGGTCGCTCTAACCTGGAAAGGCCGCCGCGAACTCATGTAACTCATGTAACATACAGTCTTGGAAAGTTGGGATCAGACGTTCCGATCTGGGTGAACACCTCGGGCGGCAGGAGGTGGGAGGAGAGGGGGGGCTCCCATATTTATTTATTTATTAGTTTCAAATAGTATTCAAGGGCATTACAGATTAATCCAATTCGCCCTCGAATATTAAAGCTAGTGTAAGTCTAAAAATATTTGTCATATGTGTCCCCCGCTGCCGCTAAATCTTCTACGTTTACTTGATGGGATACAAAATGGCTCGATTTCGTTATGACCCTGTTGATGCCACAAGAAAATAACTCTCTGAACAAGTTTTTTTTTACGATAAAAACCATCTTCTTTTTTTTCAATTCAATTCTTTATTGAGATAAATTTCCATTTGTAATAAATTTCTGTTGAAAAAAATAAATTTTGTGGCTGAATTCAGACCATAGCTCTCTTCAATCTCCTTTGTGCCTTAGAGAATGTTTCCCAGCTTTATTGACATATTTGTATAATTATTAAACACTGTCTTCTGTATTGATAATTTCGCAATTAAATCTTGTGTGACAATTTTAAGATTTCTTTGGACCCCATCCAGCTCAGGACCATTAGGCTAAGCGTAGGTATGCTGAGACGCAGGTGACGCAGTTAACGCGGCGCAGGCAGATCAGATTTTGTATTGCAGGAACATGCTGAGAGCTGCGTACACTGCGGCGCAGGCATGTGAAACGCAGACATGTGTCTATCCCGCTCTGCGCCTCGTTGTAGTGCTGGCACAGATTTCAGTACGACACGTGCACGTCGAAACGTGTTTTTAGCTAGATTTTATAATTTTGCTGCAAAAATGACAGAATATTTAATTAAATTCTTGTCAGTTAAGTCTATAGAGAATACAAATTCTCCATTAGTAGAGCGTATTTTCAGATAAACACTTTTCCAAATAGTTTTTCTACGCTTTGACAAACAGTTAGTAGCAACAATTCATTACTTTCATAATCACACTCTGATAACTCATTTTTCTCGATAAACTCGTAAACTGTCTATTCTGTGTACTAGCTAGGACGCGAGTAAACGTATCTGTGTCATTTAGCTGCGTCTCAGCATACGCTCGCGACCTGTCTGCCTCAACTGCTCTGCCTTTCCAAATCTGCACTATGGTGTATGCGTCACCTGTGTCTCAGCATACGTTTAGCCTAACAATTCCCTGGGGTGACGGGTTTGCCCGTTGTAATTAAAACCCCCAATATCAGGAACTCCCAAAGGCAACAATTTTGTATATTTGGAAATGTTGTGGCATTTTTATAGAATGACTTTAGGCCGCGTTTACAATCGTGCTGCGTTGCTCACACAAGGCGCTGGTGATAAATTAAGACAGAATGCGATTGAATATATTATTGCTGAGAGCATTATCGTATTCTCGCGTTTAACAGTGCCATTAAAGCGAGGCGTTCTACTTGTTTGCGTTTGTTCAATGTGAGGAAAAAGTGCGCTAACGCGGTCTCATCGATGTGTAAGACGATTTGTTACAATTGCCGGAGCGCGCCGTTCGCCAATACACTTTACTACACCATTTATGTACTTACGCTTGGAACTGTGGGCGAATTTTAATTGAAATCAACTCTCCATTTTGCGGAGGTATTCGCTAGCGATTGATAACTCTAGGTGCACAATTTATGAATGAACTCGAGTTACCTACGGTGTTGTTAGTTTCTTTGCATGACCAGTGTCAATAAATCTCTGATGATGTTGAATGGAGATTTAGGAATATGCAACAGACAGGCACATGCGTGGATTAGAATTCCTCCGATTAAAAATTGATCAAAAATTACAATGGTCTGATGACTTAAACGATCTCAGTAAAAAAATGTGCAGTGTCATATTCGCCATTAGAAAGATGAGAAATTTACGCGGTTTGGAAGCCGCTAAATCTGTTTATTTTGCATATTTCCACTTCTAATAACGTATGGCCTACTGTTTCGGGGAATGAAATTCAAAAGGAAACCAAATTCAAAAAGATTTTTTTTCCAGAATAGAGCGGTACGCAGTTTATATAGAGCCCCTCAAATAAGTTCTTGTAAGCCGCTATTCGTAGAATCAGGAATCACGACCCTATTTTCTTCTTACATCTACCAAAATATTATGAACGCTCTTAGACACCTAGCAGAAGTTCCGGTGAATAGTGATTTTAATGATCACGATACGAGGAAGAAATCCAATCTCCACATAAACCGACAGCGACTTAACAAAGTGCGATACAGTTTTATTCACCAAAATTTCCGTTACTATAATAAGATTCTACCCTTGGAGAGCACAAATTTAAAGAGATAATTGTAAATAATTTGGTAAGAAACCCAATTTATGGTATAAGGGAGTTTAGAAAATTCTCAGTTGATTTACTATGTTGATGTTTAGTAAAATTTGTAAATTTTTGAAAATAATGGTATTATGATAGCTGACATTCTAATTGTCATATAATTTATTTTACATCTATTTTTTTTAAATACGAACGCATATTGCTGGATTGACAATAAAATTATTTTACTTCGATTATTCTACAAAGAATTTGCATTTCTATTTTAATATATTATTCTCCCTTACTATTAAATCACATTAGTATATTTTGATTATTGGTATGTAGGTAATATTGAATATCGTTTAGCCATGACAACTATCATGATAGTTATATTATAATACATATTTTTTTTGCATTTAATTTTGTGACGCATCTAAGTGTAGGAATGCCTATCTACTGGATATTGTATTGTATGTTCGTTCGTTCGTTAACGTGTCCGAGCGAGATTAGGACACGTCTCTCCAAAAGTATGCGGCATAGATAGACTTTGTCGCTCGCCCTTGTAGGTTCTGATGTGCGATGGGGGTTCATCCTGCAGCGCTCCACAGTCGCATATTTGAGTATCTGTGTAGACCCAGAGGACGAGATTGGATGGGCATTCTCAGTCTAGTGAGACTACGCCAGATAGTATATGGGAAGATAAGACCCCGGCGCTATCTCTTCCTTTACGTCCTCGCCAAGTGAAGCCCTCCATTGGGTGATGCGGATCGAAGATTGACTGCGTTGGTTGATTGTGCGCGGCTCAAGAATGACTTTCGCGATTTGAGGCGATTGGGGTGTGGTTCTTGCGCATGCAGTAGGTGTCTTGGGTCGTCTATCACCTTTAGGCGTTTAGAATCAGCCAGGACATCACGCGTGTTGATCCACTTCTCACTGGAGCGGCATAACAACTGATAACACTAGGTACACAATATATGTATGAACTCGAGTTACCAACAGTGCTATGTGTTTCTTTGCATGACAAGTGTCAATAAATCTGCTGAGGTGGGGTGGGGTTTCAGGGATATGCAGCGGACAGGCACATCCTTTTTTTATGTGATCGTCATGAGTAAAGACTCCAGGTTGAAGAACAGGCTGAAAGTCAATACTGCCATTTGGAATCCTCATAAGGAGCTCTACTGGGTGATTGGAGGGTCGATAGAAAGTCTGGTGAGGGTATTTCTATCGGCCCTTCAATCACCCAGTATACTCTAGCGCTGGAGAAAATGCAAAACCGTTTTCTAAGATTCCTGCGCTCGTGTAATACTTGTACTATCCATTCTTATACATTTTTAAATAGAAGGTGTGTTCCAGAAATAGCATACAAGGAAACTAATGGTAATACATGGGAAGCCAACCCAGCTACATTCAGAGCCTCAGCTCTGGGCCTATGTATATCCGCAGCGGAATATGCCGCTCCAGTGTGGAATGGATCAACACACGCATAAATCGACACTGCTATGAACGATGCTGCGAGAATTGTCTACGGCTGCCTCAAACCTACTCCCGTCGAAAGCCTTCATCCGCTCATCGGCATCGCGTCTCCCTGAAATAGGTCGTGATGTCCTGGCTGATTTCAGGACACCCACTGCACGGGTAAGATGCGCAATCGTCCCAAATCGCGAGTCATTCTTGAGCCGCACGCAACCGCTCCAAAGCAGTCAATATTCAAACCGCATCACTCAATAGAGGGCTTCACTTGGCGAGGATGTTAGGGAACATATAGCACCGGGGCCCTATCTCCCCTACCCCCTAACCACCTGGTATAGGTAGTCCTAACACACTGAGGGTGGGTGTGACAAGATGCCAAGGCAATCTCGTCCGCTGGGGCTACACATAGAATCCAATATACTATAGTGGAACGCCGCAGAAAAAAAGCGAAAACAATAATATAATAATAGGAATATTTGTTTCTAAATAAAAATACATTTTGCTTTAAGGCGACGATGTAGGTAAATTTCGAAAATTACATTTTTTGGCAATTTTTGAACAGTCATACTGAAATAACTGATGATGTTAGCCAACAAAAAAAAATTATCGTAACTCACAGTACCTTTCTTAAGTAGATAGCTATTTCAGATTTTTTTTTAAGTATTGGAAAATTGAGGAAAATAATTAAATCTGGGAGCTATACAGGAAATTTTCATTTTAGAGCATTTTTTGAAACGTGCCTCACACTAAACTGCACGATCAAGAAACTCAAAAAAAATACTACGGCATTTTAACAATAGTTGTAAAGAGGAATGCTTTCGCATAAATTTAAAAAAATAAGTTTTTCTTGTTAAAAAAATTTATATAAAAAGTGTAACTTTCATCCATATTCACTGTTAAATATTACTTATTACTGTGTGTTTTTTTCAAGTTTGTTTTTTTTTTACATAAACTATGTACAATAAACTTGTAGTACTGACGATTATTTTTTTCAAATAAAATATCAGTATATTTTAAAAATAATATTTTGCAGAGCCCGTTTATATTATTTTTGTCATACAATGAGATGAGCGCGCTCTTCTCGCGACGACGCGCTGGCATTCAAAATGCCGCAAGCGACATTGGGTCAATATGGTTCTTATGTGGGGATCAATTACTGATTCAAATGGCATAACAGCCAACCTTTTATAATGAAATGTTATTGGCTCTTAGAAACGTGGTTCATTTCGGCTTCGAAGGCCGACATATGCGGTTGCGTTCGCGACGCTCTGTTTCATGACTTATTATTACCAAATTGACATTTCGATGGATCGGAGATGTGAAGTAAAAAAATATCGGTTTTAGATGGCTATTTCACCGTGTAAATGAAAGAGGTTTAAAAACATGATAAATCATATGTTGAAAAATAGAAACAATAATAAGTAAAATAATATTTAATATTTTTTTTTTTTTTTTTTAAATTTACAATATTACTTTTTTTTAATAAAAAGTGTTCATTTATTTGATAACAAAGTTTCTTTATGTATAAAAACAAAAAAAAAATATACATATCGGTAGGTTTTGAACCTACGACCGGTGTGATCTTATGCGAGTTTAAAACAAGTGCGCCACTTCAGCTTGCTTCCCGCGAGTCAAAATGTGTCATATATAAGGGGACAGTAAATAATGCCAATACATTTGCGTTAGAGCCATATGACAGAGCTATACACCATGTATAAATATAATATACTATTAGGCTACGATTCTGACCGTTCTAATATAGAAAACCGTCAGATAGGCAGAATTGTAATTTAAAAAACAAAACGTAGGTATCTACTTTTTAAAAGCTTTTATTCAACTTGTAATGTCTGTGAAAAAAAAAACTAAAAATGCGAAGAAATATTACATCAGCAGTAGCTTATAATAAATGTCAAAACTTTTCAATTGATGAGAAAATTGATTGCCTGTATAATGACATTTTGAACGCCCCGATAGATGCATTTGGAAACCATGATAAATGTAGAAGTTTTTAAAATTGTTTGTCGGAAAATGAAACACTGGATGCAATGAGTTGTTTGATGGGTGACATTATTTGGGAAAGAATACGTTACATAACTTAAAACGTAGGTAGCAATACATGCAAGAAGCCTAATTCATGATGTAGATAGTAATGTTCTCGAAAGGTTTAACGGCATCATTGCAAAATTTATTGGTGGTAAGAGGACAAATTACATCCAAAAGCAGTCTTACCAAGCGCGATGTAATGCGGCAGTTATATCATTTAATACAAAACAGCCACTCTCAAGATTACATAAAAAATATATAGGCAAAAGTCCCTCTGGCAGGATATCAAAAGTGGAATAAAGAAGACAGAGGCATTTAAGTAAATCCATTCTTTATAAAAGAAATAAAAGCAGAAAGTTTTTTTGAAAAAAAAAAACAATAATTCGCATTATGGAGAACATTGCAACCAACCCGATGTTCCATCAGAAATATTCGAAAAAAGCAAAGCTCTGTTATTTCAAGAATTGGAAAATAGAAAAATGATCGATTGCGAATTGAAAAACTTACGGTTATTCAAGGTAAAAGCAGCGAGTGGTTGGAATTACGAAGAAAAATGGTAACTGCGTCTAACTTTGGCAAAATTGTCAATAGTTAACAACACACAAAATGCGCCAATTTAGTTAAATCCATGGCTGAAAATGGGATTTGAGCAACGTAGCATCAATTTGCCATGGAAAAGAAAATGAAACAACTGCACTAGAATGAAAAATATGTCTAGAAAAGGTGGAAATTCAGAAATGTGGATTATTCATTGACCCTAAATTTCCATTTTTGGGAGCTTCTCCAGATGGAATATCTGATGATTATATTTTTGAAGTCAAATTTCCCATTACAGCGCATAGAATCTGGTTAACGGAAGCGACAAGAAAAAGAAAAGTGACATTTTGGAAACAGAAAGATGGAAAACTTGAAATCAGCATCAAACATCACTGGTACGTTCAAGTTCAAGGACAGGTCCATATATAATTTCTTTTTATTTATTTATTTTTTATTTTATTTCTGGAAAAATACAGCGCATACAATATACATACGTGTGCATAAATGTAGAAAAAAAAGAAAAACATTACGCCTATAATCGTTTATTACACATTTGGATTTCAGCATATTACACTTAAAAATTTATTATAAAATAAACAAAGTTCATATTAAATATAAAAAATATATAGAAAACCGATGGGAGAGGTAGGGAATTGGAAGTGATTAGGAAGAAGGAGTTAGACGATGGTATGTGTATATGTATATAGATATAAATAAAGATATAGATAGGTCGTATAGTGGATATATAAATACAGATATTTATTTATGTTTATAGGTATTTATAGATATATAATAAATATTTATAGATATTTATAAATATTTGTGGTAGCTACTGATATGTTGTATATATATCCTTCTAGCCGTGTTCGGCCACAGCGACTGCATTGTAGATTCTAGTGACTTCTTTAGTCTTCTCAGAGTCCACTGTTCGGAAGCAGTCAAGTGCGCAGGCTATATTATAGTGCACAGGTGGGCGCGCGACCACGGGTGCACTCTCTCTTCCTCCCTCTTCTGAACCCGATGGAACGGAGACCGTTACGACCAGAGAAAAGTTTGGATGCAGATAAAATAAAATAAATCAATTAATCGCTAACGCAGCAATGACTGTCATTGTTAAATTTTTACTCAATATTGCAGAGCTATTTTTTCGGATTTAGTTCGTTTTTCACACTGTCATTTATGAAATTGGTAGTTATGGCTTGTGGTGATGTTTGAGTTTTTTCTGGAGCTATTATAGAGATGACCGGTGACTTATTGGTAGTTGTTGTAGTAGGCGGTGATATAGAAGATGCATTATTGGATTTATCCTGGTTTTCTGATGATCTCGTGTTGTTGCTCATGGGGCTGTGTTGAATACAGCATACAGTCTCTTGTTCCGACATTATACAAAATTGTGATAGTTTCCCTTTTGGCAAATCTCCCTCAGTTTTTGGACAATTTTTCGCCGGTAGACATACTCCTAAAACGCCATTTATTTCACATGACTCTTCACGGCAGTGTATATGCCAGGTCCCTTGGCACTTCCGCAAGGGCTCTTTCCAATACTGGTAACGGTGATTATGTTGAAAAGGCATTGGTTGTCAGCTATCGCCACTTGCAGAGGTCCACCACTATCGCCTCCACAAGAGTCTCGTAATCCTTCTAAGCTGCCAGCGCACAATTGATCGTCCTTATACCTTGCGGTAACCTCCTTCTGAGAGTCTTTGCATATAGTCTTCGAAAGGTGGCTGGTCAATCAAATCTACCACCACCTTCAGTAAGTCCTCCGATGTATCTTCAGCAAAGTCGATCTGCCTTCAGCCAGTAACTACAGCTCGCTTGTTTTCGATGGTCGACTTTTCCATAGACACGCTGGTCGAATATTTAAAGTGAACAGCTCAGACCGATCAGATCCTTCGGGACGCGTCCCGTGTTAACCGCGAGTTAATCCAGACTATAGAATTGCATTATATACACTAAAATTTATTATTTAATTATTATTTAGAGGGGAGAAAATTTTAAAATATGTTGACACTTAGAATTTAAATTTCGAATTTTATTTTGTTGTATAGAAAGTATATAACTAATTACTATAGGTATTAACAAGCTCGTAAGGTGCAATTGATTTGAATAATTCTTTAACGAACGTCGGTTGGTTGAGGTTGAAAATGTCGATGGTGGAGAAACAAGAGTCGTACGTGCATATCAGCCCATAAGCGATGGAATGTTTCCCGTAGTTGGTATTGGCACGAGATACCTCAAACGTGCGTGAATTGCGAATTAATCGCTGAGGAACGAAAAAACGTAAGTTTTCAACAAGGTATGAACTATCTGTGGTATTGTGGATAACTTTAAAGAAAGTGTGCTGGAAAGAAACTGTAACTGGAACGATACATATAACTGGAAAGGAAGTGTGCCTATTTACATTTTGGTCTGGTAAAAACGATCTCCTCAAAACCGAATATATACAGACGAATGATTTGATTTGGACAAATGTCATGGAAAAAACTTGTTTGTTTTTATATGGACTGTGTATTACCTGAAATTATCGATCCAGGAGTATGAAGGAATATGGATTTAAGGGAGCCTGAATACACTTTGAAAGAAGCAAATAAAAGAAACGACACGATAAAACGAAAGAAATCGGTTCCTCTCCCTTGTCCAACGCTTAAGCGGTAGTTAGTTTTCAGTGATTCCATCACAAAGTGAGCAAAGAACTCACAGAGAATGTACTTGCCAATAACACTCCAAAGCAAAGCACAAGCAATATAGAGCCACCGAAAAGTACACGATATTCCAAATCTGTGCTGAGTACAGATCTAATTAATAATGATGAACAGGCTTTTGAAAATGTATTACCATTTGATGAATTTTAATTACAAAAGTCGGCGCACCACTACAAAGCGACACTGTCAAGGCTACAAAAAGGAAGTCTCAAATGTACTGCGCAATTTTAAATGTATTTATTCGTCTCTTTACATTTAATATGTATGTATCTACTCAGAAATAACAGACTACTTTGCCAACCAGAAATGTCTTCATGATTTTTTGTCTTAATGATTTTATATTTTAATTAATAATTATTTATTTTTAATGATGTGTATTTCTTTAAAGTTTACAATGATGTGCTTACAGTATCTAAAAATAAATTATATTATTTTTTAATTAAATAATTTTTTAATGATAATGTACAAGGCGATGGGTGTCGTTATGTCCTCCTCAAAGAACTATTATACCGCGAATAAATAGTTCGATACACAATGTTGTTTTTTAATTCGATTCTAAATGTTTTTTCTGCCAAAAAATACTATCAAAAACTGTCACTACAACTATCAAAAAAATACTAAAGCTGTATCTCACGGAACATGAATTACGATTTATGTCATTTAAAAGCCCTTGGAAAACTGTATCCAAAACAGTTAACGGCATTTCTCCAATTGTCATCTATCACCATTTAAAATAATTTTAAAATGTCGAAAATTAATTAGTGACAGGTGACTCTTCTTAATACAGTTTTTCAGGGGATTTCAAATGACATATCGCAAATGAAATTCTGTAAGATATGGCTTCTGTCAATTTTTGACAGTGATAGTTTGGTTTAACAGTTGACAGCCAAAATCTAATGGGCGCATTCCAGGGTGATACTATCCCTATGTTCCAAATTTCAACTCAATCGGTTCAACGGCTCGGCAGTTATCGTGAGAGATTACATACAGGCAAACAGACATACATTTCTCTGAAAATGGTCTTAATCATCTTGGTGGACCTCAAAATGGACATCTCTATCGTTATCTAAACATTTTTTTCCGCACGATCACAACACCTTCCCTACCAGTGGCAGCCGGGAAAGTAATATAATGTTCAAGTTTAGATGATGATAAAGCGTAGCCTTCTTCACCAGCGTAGGTGACACTTGCATAATCCCAAAATATAAATCCCATTGCAATAGTGTATACCTAGTGTGTTTAGTCCAGACATCGATAGCGAGTGAATATCGCTGCGAGATGAGTCAACATAATAAACACCTGCCCCGTCGCGAGGGGAGGGGGTAAGTAGGCGGGGCTTAAAAACTCAGATACGGTTTATTTTTTAAGTAGTACGTCGCCTTAATTATACATTAGAAAAAAGGCGAAAATGTGGAAAAGTCAATTGGCCTTGATGCTCCTCAGCGTCACCGTCACCGCGTGGACGTTGATCAGTCTTTCCCGTCACACATTTTGCCCCCCCCCCCCCCCCCCTGTCATTTTTATCAGCTGTGCTGTGCAGCGAAAGCCATTTTGACGTTTGCGGTGCGACGTTAAAGGGGAGGCTGTGCGTCCGGCGACCGCTTTTTCGGGCGCTGTCGGCGTGGGTGAGCCCCGCGGCGAGGGCCACTGAGGGCGAGTCGCAAGTTTGCGGAGGATTCTCGCTAAACTCATTTGTGAGAGGTGCGCCCACGCCTTCGCCTTCACTGTCTTGGCCGCGACGCGGTGTGCGCCGGCTGAGTGGCGTGCGCGACGCTGCGCGCGAGTCCGCAGACCTGCGGGCAGGCGCGATACGCGTAGTGGGCCGGCATAGCAGCGCCGCAGTTTCGTCGGCGTTGGAGTCGCAAGGAGGAGTGCCTGCGCGGAGTGCGAGCTTGCGTTCCGAAGTTTTTCCTTGCGATTCGGGGATGGCGGCAAGTGATCCGGGGGGGGAGGCGATCCCTTCGGGAGGTCGCCTCGCATCCCGCGGTCCCCCCCCGCCGGCCCCCCGCCCCCCGCCCCCCACTTCACCGCGAGGTTCGGTGGCCGGGGCGGTTTCAGGCGCGGTGTCCCCTGGGCGAGGCGCGGGGGCCTTCCCGCCCCTGCCGGTGCCCTCGCGGGTGAGTGGAGGTCCGGGGGTGGCGAGACCTCGCCGCCCCCCCCCTTCCCCCCCTGCGAGCCGCTGCCCCGGCGTCGCCGCGCCGTGCGGAAGGGGAGGTTGCAATGATGACTCGCGCGAAGCGAAGATTGAAAAAGAAAACCCCTCCGAAGGCCAAACGAGCGAATATGGAGTGCAGCGACGAGGACGGCGAGAGGGAGACGGACACTGACACTGCGGGCGTCGGGGCGAGGGCCACCGCCCCCCCTTCTACCAGAGCTGTTGGTTCCCGCGCGCCCGCGGTGGCTGTGTCTACTCCTCCACCTGCTAGCGAGGCTAAGTTGGCGGTAAGTGGGGTGGAGGACGCGTTGGCCCGTATGGCGGCCATCACCTGCGAGGGGGATACCCCGACCCGCTGCCGCCTAACGGCGGATCAGAAGATGAGGTTGGCCGGGGAGACAGCGTGCATCCTGGGCCTGGTGTCCAGGCTTGCCTGCGATCTCGCTGCCGCCCACGGGCGGCTCGGGATCGCAGATGAGATCCTGGGGGGGATGAGATCGATGGAGGTCTCGGTGAGGGAACTGGTGGCAAGACCAGCCCCCTCGCTGGCTTCCACCCCGAGCTCGTCCTCGCCCTCTTATGGGGATGCCCTTAAGAGGGGTATCAACCTTCAGGTCGCGGGGAATCGGACCAGGGAGGTGCCTCCAAAGAGGCCCTCGGTCCTTATCTACCCCGCGATTGAGGATGCCGCAGCCACCTCGGAGGCGACCAAAGCGGCTCTTTTAAAGGCACTTGACCCTGCGGCCGACGGTTTCCGGCCGGTCACCGTGAGGAAGGTTGCTCGGGCCGGCGTGCTGGTCCAGACCTCTACTCCTGGGGGTCTGGAAAGAGTGAAGGCCGCGGGCGAGAAACTTCGCGGTGCGGGGCTGAGGGCCGTCGAACCGCAGGGTCGATTTCCGCGGATTGTTATCCACGACATTCCGCGGGACCTAAAGGAAGGAGAGGTAAAGGAGCTTATTTGGTCGCAGAACCTCGAGGGCCGCTGCTCGGTGGATAAGTCAACTGCGCTAGGCTCGACCCGCCGGGCGTTCGCGTTCGGCCAGAGGGACGGCCCTGTCGTCCAAAGTGTTTGGATCGTGCACCCGGCGGTGCGAGCGGTGCTTGTGGCGGAGGGGAGAGTGTTCCTGGACTGGGACTCTTGCAGAGTGCGTGACTACATCGGGGCGGTAAGGTGTTTCCGCTGCCACAATTTCGGGCACACCCAGGGGAAGTGCTCGCAGGAGGTAGTCTGCGGACATTGCGCCGGCAAGGGACACGAGAGGTCGGCTTGCCCTGCTAAGGAGGCACCCCCCAAGTGTGCCACATGCTCGGGTCTGCGAAAGGAAGCAGCTCACGTGACGGGCTCGTCGGGCTGTCCGGCCTATCAGCGCGCGGTGGACAGGGAGATAGCCACCACGAACTATGGCGGGGCATAGTCCCCAACTAATGATAAGTTGCGCGCAACTGAATCTGCAGAGAAGCCGGGCTGTAACGGCCGAATTCGGTCGCACGCTTGAGACGATGGGTATTGGAGTGGCGTTTGTGCAGGAGCAGTACACGTTCCTCGGTAAAACCCGGGGTATAGACGGGCGGTGCGTTGTGCTCGAGAAGGGGCACCGACCCATGGCAGGGATCGCGGTGAGTTCGTCTCTCCCGCCTCCCCTGTTCCTGGATCGGCTCTCCAGTGAGCACCTCGCCTGCGCGTCCATAGTTATCAACGATGTGGACTGCTACTTGATCAGCGTCTATTTCCAGTTTGGCGAGGCTGTGGACGCCTACATTGCTGAACTCGCCGCGGCCCTTGACGCTCTTCGGGGTCGGCCGGTAGTGGTAGCGGGCGATTTTAATGCCCGCTCCCCGTCCTGGCACGACGACGGCAACCTGGACCGCCTGGACAGGGTCGCGAAGGGAAGAGCCGAGGCTGTCGAGGAGCTGATAGCGACCTATGGGTTGCATATTGTCAACTCCCCCGGGCAGCCCCGGACCTTCTGTGGCCCCGGCGGGTCCAGCAATGTGGATTTGACGCTGTGCTCCCCTGGATTCGCCCGGGAGATGATGAACTGGACCGTCCACGAATCGTCGTCTTCCTCAGACCATAGACTAGTGACCTTCGACATTGGCCGCCGTGTGAATCCCCCGTCCCCCTCGGAATGGGCGTACCGCACCTCGGATGTGGACTGGGACCGTTTTGGGGAGTCCCTCTGTGAGAGGCTCTCCCGGTTCCCGTCCCCTCACTCCAATTCGGCCGAGGCACTTAGTGTTGCACTTCATGAGGCAGTTGCCTCGGCCTGCGAGTCGGTCCTCGGTCGGAGGAGGCCCTTCGGCGGCTTTACGGCCCCGTGGTGGTCTCCGGAAATATCCGACCTTCGCAGGTGCTTCCGGCAAGCGTACCGCCGCATGGGGGAAGCCCGCAGGGGTTCTCTTCCCCCTGAGCGTGTTGAGGTACTTCGGGAGTCCCTGAGATCGGCTCGGAGCGTCTACCACGCCGCTATTAGGCGTGCCAAGACTGATTCCTGGCGTACATGGGTTAGCGAAGTTGGAAATGCAAACCCATGGGACATGAAGAACGTCATCGACAAAGGTGCCAAGCGGGGTGGGAACTACCTCTCTAGCATTGTCGAGGGTACTTCCGCCCCGCTTGACACCGAAGGCACTCTTTCAGTTCTCCTCGGTTCTTTGTGTCCATCGGATCGGAATGACAATGACGATCCCCACCACGCGCAGTTGCGGCGGCTTATTGCCGTAGACTCGCGCGTACCTGATCTGTCAGAGGTAACAGCGGACGAGGTCGGCACCATCATCGGGTCGCTATCGCGCAGAAAGGCACCGGGGATAGACAACTTTACGTCTGATATAGTGAAGCGGGTGTGGGAATTCGCAAGATGGGAGGTGACTGTCCTGATGCAGAAATGCATTAGGGACGGTCATTTCCCATTATGCTGGAAGGCTGGCCTCCTGCGGGTGATTCCCAAAGGTAACGACAAGCCGCGCTCGGATCCGAAAGCGTACAGGCCCATCACGCTCCTTCCCATAATGGGTAAGGTGCTCGAAGTGCTTGTGCGCGAACGGCTGGAGAGGACTCTGTCTCCCCAGAACGAGCGTCAGTTTGGCTTTACCCGAGGGAAAAGCACGGAGGACGCCATCCTGTTTGCGAAAAACTGGGTCCGCAACTACGACGGCCGCTACGTGGTAGGCGTATTTTTGGATATCTCCGGTGCATTCGACAACGCGTGGTGGCCGATGCTTATATGCAAGCTCCGCGCCCGCCTGTGCCCGAACAATTTGTTGAAAGTAGTGAGGAGCTACTTTTCAAACAGATCTGTCACTCTGAGGTACGGCCCGACCAGCGTCACCAAAACCCCGACCATGGGCTGTCCACAGGGGTCAGTGTTGGGTCCTAGCCTTTGGAACATTCTCTTTGATGATTTCCTCGGTCTACCTTACCCGGAGGGGTGCACCGTCAGCGCTTATGCAGACGACGCTCTTCTCCTGGTGGGCGGCAGGAGTCGCGCAGAGGTCGAGAGAAGGGTGGCTGACTCGCTGGACCTGATCCTCGGATGGGGTCAGCGAAACAGACTCACCTTCTCTCCGACGAAAACTCAGGCGCTTCTCCTGAAGGGACATCTTAAGCGGAACCCTGTCATCAGGATGAACGGTCGCCCGGTATCCTTCCCGGCCACCGTTCGATACCTGGGGGTGACGCTTACGGCTTCCCTTTCCTTTCTTTCGCACGCAAAGATTACAGCCGAAAAATCCCGGGATCTATTCTTTGCGCTCCGCGGAGTGAGTCGGGCCGACTGGGGAATTCGTTTCCCGGCGGTCATGACTATCTATAAGGGCGTCTTCGTCCCGCGTGCGACTTATGCCGCACGCGCTTGGACGGAGTCTGCTGTTCCTGAGGCGACGCGTGTCGCGCTGCTGCGCGGACAGCGCATCCCTCTCGTGGCCCTGACCGGGGCGTACAGAACGACGTCCACTCTTGCGTTACCCGTCATCGCTGGCGTTCTGCCGATTGACCTGGAGATTCTGGAGCGTGCAGCGTTGTCGCGGTACCGCCGGGGCGAGCCGGTAGTCCTTCATGGCCTGTCGATCGACCCGGTGGCGCACCGAGCTGGGGAGTTTGCCCGCCTGATTCGGGTGGAGTCCTTGCGTGTCTGGCAGGCTAGATGGGACGCCGGGGGTACGGGCCGCCTCACCCATTGCTTTTTCCCGTCCGTCGCAGTGCGGATGGCAAATTCGTTTCTGCGGTTCGACCACCATACCACGCAGCTGGTTGGGGGCCACGGAGAGTTCAGAGCCAAACTATTTGACTTTGGACTTGCCGATGACCCCCGATGCGCCTGTGGGTATGGTCGCCAAACTGCGGAACACGTAATTTGGTCTTGCCCAATTCTAGCGGCTGCACGGGAGAAATTGATGGATGCAGTGGGCGCGTGCGTTGGGCGCTCTCCGATTTGGTACCCGGATCTGGTCAGTTGTAGGAGCTGCTTCCAGTCGTTTGGCGAGCTTGTGGAGCACTGGGTGGCTTCTTGGGAAAGCATGAGGCCTCGGGATACCCCCCAGGGGGTACCCTCTTCCTTGGTGGCGTGATTCGGCGGCTACTTCCAGCCCGAAGTGCCCGTCTTTGTGTCCGTCTCTTTACCGCCCCGAAGGGCGTTTCGTTCTTTGCAGGATCCAGGGATTCGTCCCCCCCGTGGCTGCTCCGAGACCTGCCCACGGACCGTGCGCCTCCACCATCATCGTTTCTGGAGCGTCCTCTACCCCGCTTACCGGCCCTAAATTTGTTATTTGTTGTTTTATTTTTTTTATTTTGTGATTATGGTAAATTTAGTATTATTTTTGTAAATTTTTACTTTGTAAATTCTTTTATTATTATAAATATATGGGTTCTCGGGGCGGTACGGGGGGGGGGGGGGTGGTTTACCCTATTTCACCCCCTGCGCGTTCTACCCTTCTGGTACGCGCAGGGTTGTCGTAGCACGACATCCCGGGCAGACAAGACGACCCTCGTCGTTATAACTGCCCGGGCGGTGGGCGGGGTTTGCTGCCCTCACCTATCGCCTTGAAACTCTAAACTGTCATTTTTATCATAAAATTTTATCGTACTTCGGGGGCATGTATACCAACATAATAAAAAAAACGGCAATCGGACTCTCCGAACTCGCGAAATTGAAAAATCCCATTATTTTCTGAACACACCTCGTATATGCCACGCTTTGCGCGACCAATAAATTGTAATGATCTTATGCGAAACACTAAATGACATTCTAACTACACGCGCCTTCTCTATTTATTTCGACAAAAACACGAACACAATAATTTTAACAAATTGTTAAGCGAAATTAACCGAAGTGATTATTTTTAAAATTATAATAATTTTCTATTGCCTATTTTTGTACACCGGACGTGGACAATCTACTTGTCAAAATTAAATAAAGGAAAGTGAAGTGGTTAAAAAACTCGCAATTCGTGGAAAGATGTAAATTCGCATGACTTTTAATAGCTCTTTCGAAACTGTCAAATTTCTCGTTTTGACGAAGACAAACACCGCGAGCTGTAAATGCGAGTAATTAGAAGGCTCACGTCACTCGGTTCACTCGACAGCTGTAGTAAGTCCATTAGCGAAATAGCGGGCGGTTAATTCACGTGCAGAGAGTTATACATATTTTCAGCTGTCACCGTTCATTCCGTTGCATTGCTCATCCGATGCATTCATTGCTCGTAGAAAAAAACCAGTACGCAAACAGTGCACGCCACGCTTCACTCATCCTTTCAAATTTATCGTCGCTCTCCCGACTGCCTGTCGTAACTATAGATATATATTTTTTACAGAAAATATCTAGCATCTCATACAGACATAATTATATTGTCAATTTATAGGGAGGGCTTATTACAACCGAAGATGTAATTCTGCGCCCACAAAGAGTTGTTTTTTTTTTGTATTTTTCAAACTTGTATTATATAGGTTAGAATAGTAACTATCCACAAACATTTTTTGCAAATCAGTACAGGTTAGCTCTAGAATATTTTATATCTTTTTGTTATATTATGTCCTTATTGATGTAAAATAATATATTGATCGCCAGACGTACTTTTCTCAAAACACATTTCGACAGAAAGGAAGGTAGACGAGAGAAACAGAGACACAGGAGAGATAGAGAGAAATATAGGAGTTAAATAGGATACATTCAATTGACTACATACATACATTACACCATAAGGAAACGGACACTTCCAAAAGGGCGGATACATTTCATAGGCTAAATTGAAGTGCTAGATGATGTAATAAATTTAATACGTACTTCCTCATTTGTTACTGATTTTACTATCGTATGAATCGATTTTTAAAAAAAATACGTTATTTTTACTCTTAACGAGAATACTTTCATTTAATTGGCTTTCGTTATTATCATAGACTAGTGATCCAGGAATTAGCGGATTTTTGATAAAAAGTTTGGTAGTATAAGAGATTATTGGGTTACTTTATGCTTTTTGGGTCGCTGAATCTGGTCGAAATAAATGTCGAATAACCCATCCTAACGTTAAAGGACAATGTGCAAAAATGTATGGGCGCTGGGCTCACCTCTCCAATAACAATAACTTATTTACCATTGGAAAAATCTATTTATCTATAATATTTATGACTACTTAAGACTACTTAAACTTACCTCAATTATGAGCCGTTTTGGAGTTTTGAAGTTTGGAATCTTCTTAAATATGTTAGGGGAGAGTGGGGCCATTGGGCAGTTGGGAGGCTTGCCCCCCCCCCCCCATGAATATTGCCACGTAAGTTTTAAAAATCTATAAATTTAATAGTTTATGTACTCGTGTCGACACCACTGACAAACGTCAAATGTCTGTTTTCACTAGATATACACGTCTAGTTCTAAAAATAGTATTATTCAAATAAAAGTAATGTGTTTGGTTGAATATAAGCATGAGCTCAATTGCATCATCCTAACATTAAAAAAATATTTTTTTTATTTATTTTGCCTGACATTGAGCATAGCATTGGGTACTAAATTGGTAGGGATGCTTGGGCATGCCCAACCCTCCCTCTTGAAGTAGCTGTCATGCATGTACCAATGATACCAAATATAACAAAGGAACAGAGTAACAACAACCAGACAGCACTTAATCCAAAAAAAGAGAACAAGTTTTGCACAAAAACACTTTTCTTACATTGCTCCTCGACTGTTCAACAAAATGAATAGTGTTTTTCCTGCAGGACTGAAATCTAGGAATAGTCACGGCGTAAAGAAAAACCTAACTATGTAACTTTTGACTATGGGTCGACAAGAAACGGAGACATTAATAACATATATATATATATATATATTAAAATAGTGCACGATTTGTGAGATATATGTATATATATACTTATATATATATATATATATATATATATATATATATATATATATATATATATATATATATATATATATATATATATATATATATATATATATATATATATATATATATATATATATATATATATATATATATATATATATATATATATATATATATATATATATATATATATATATATATATATATATATATATATATATATATATATATATATATATATATATATATATATATATATATATATATATATATATATATATATATATAGTATTATTTTATATTTATCTATAAAGTATATATTTATTTATATATGTATGTATATATTTATATGTATATACCTAAATTTAATATTATTACGCTTTCTTATTCTATTTCTAACTTCTCAAATGTAACATAATAATATACAAAGATGTATTACAGCTAGATACGAAAACCACTATACCTTTTTTTATATTAAGCCTACCTTAGTACAGGCGAGGCCTAGTTAGGATGGCTTTGAATTTTAAAAATACATGTAATATTATAGATAAATAAAGAATTTTGAATTTGAATATGAATTTGAACATAGGTGAGCCTACATCATATTTTATTCAAGCGTACATGTCTTAATTGAGGGCGAAGATTAAAGTTTCGAAGAAGGCGACTATGCGGTAAAGATCTTGAGGTCTCCCAAAAACACCACATTCCATGATGCCGGTCACGTTAAATAAATTAAAAACACAACTGCAACGGTGATGTTTATGATGCCAACAAAGTTAAAGAACACTTTTCATTTTCCGGAAATGCAGATATGTCTATATTATGTAGAACTTAAAACGACACTCTATCGCAACCTTTAAAAAGAGGATGTCAAAAAAAATCTTTGACCCCTACATATTCTACCTAATAAGAAATGAATCATTTTATTATGTATATAAAATTAATTTTTCACGTACATTTAGTTTTTTCCTTAAGTATTAGTAAAATTATCTATTGACTCACTTGATTTGACTTTGATTGGCTATGTAGATAAAAAGTTTTCTTTATAGTAATAAAATTGTTTGATATGAATTTATTGTGTTCTTCATTTATATTTGCAACATTTTCTGCCGTATTTTTGTCCTGCCCAATCCTCCCTATAGGTATGCCCAATGGTCCCTCACGTTGGGAGGATTGGGCACTTTTTCCGAGGTTTAGTTTTTTATATTTTCTTTAAAACTGAAAACATTTCTGTTATTGTGATAATGGCTAGGATAATGTGATAGGCTTATGTTTGTTTAGAAATAAGTTATGTATTTTTTTGTTGTTAGTTTATTGTTGTTGTTGCTGTTGCAGTTGTTGTAGTTAGTTGTGTTTAGTTATAGTTATATGGCTGCAATTATGATTATAACCTTTAGTTCTTTTATCAATAAGTAGATTTTATAAATAAATTAAATTTGGGTGATCCATATCTAGATGCTGATGCTGCAAGCCAAGAGACGTCAGACAGATGTCGAACTGACAGTGCTGCAAATCTAGATGCCGGCAAATTTCGATGTCCCTGTCTACAATGCGGTGGTGGGTGGGTGACGACCGCGATGCTCGAAGTGAGTGACGCTTGGCGGTTGAGTTAGCACTTGGCAGTCAGTCAGTAGTCAGTCAGTTCAGTATGTATGTGTTGATGTGTTCCGTTGGTTTGGTCTCGCACCACCGCCTGCATACAGCTCACTGCGCGACAACTGCCAAGCCAAGCACATTACAGGGTGACCACGACTTTTCGAGACACTCGCGTGATGCGTGTCTCTAACAATTTGAGTTTCTTCGTCTCTTACCACTAACGAGACTATTATGAAGTACTGAAATTTCTACTTAGATTTTACATGTCTATCTACAAATTGCTTTCCGGTCGCCATCAACCGATGTAGTAAAAGATTCGTCTGATCAACAATCGTTTTATTCTCATCGCCAAATCAAGACACGATAATCACAGGAAACCATTCCCAGCCCCGTGTTATTTTCGTTATATAAATCGTATTTACATATACTTGCTCTTCTCTATCTCGTATTCTCTCAATTAACACCGTCCTATCTCCACGAGATTTTCGAACCATTAAGTTCTCACGGTATAGGCATTCCTACACTTGGATGCGTCACAAAATTAAATGCAAAAAAAAATTGTTATTAAAAACAACTATCATGATAGTTGTCACCCTCTGACAATTTGCCTAAAATTCCTTGTCACAATACTGATTTCTACTACTACTCTTTCTGTATCCATGATGCAAGACTCCGAAACGACCTCCAAACGAATATACCAAAATCGCCTACTTTAGAATCATTCAAGACTCACCTCTAAAAGTACAACTTTTTATGAAGTAACCACTCCCCTTTCTCTCTCCTTTCTCTCCCAATGTCTTCTCCTCGGACATTCTTGGTTTTAAAAATATAGTAGTTTGTATTTTGAACAGACAAACTAATTTGTTTAACAAGGAAATATATTAAAAAGAATGAAAAACACGACTGCCATTACAGAAAGTGAACTATTGTATTCATAATTATTTTCATTACGGTTTTTTTTTATGAAATATTTGTGGTTTATGTATTTATCTATATAGATAGATGTATATTTCCGGAATATACTTAATGAGTCCTTTCATTTAAGACTAAACACGATATATTTGTTATTTTATTGACATTTGGACATTTAGACAACTACTTAGACTTAATAATATTTGAACAGTTAAGGTACCCTATGGCACTCGGGATGACAACAGTTCTAAAAAATACCACACACTTTTAAATCGGTATAAGTGTTTAGAAGTTATGGTGGAAGAAAGAAACGAAAAAACATACAAGATGAAGCCTGAACACATAACACTCCTTTTTTGTTGGGCTGTCGTGTAATAATTAATATTTATATCCACGGCGTGCGCATGCACTACTACACTGTGATTAGGTTAGTTATAAGATATTTCTATATGACAATAAGCTCGCCTTTTTGTATATTAATTTTTAAGTGCAAATAAAGAGTTTATTATTATTATTAATAATAATAAATCGTGTTTTGGCTAACACATAATAACCAAGGTCATGCTATTTTGGGGCGTGGCCTAACTGTTTTGTTCGCTGTTTTTGTTTACCGAGTCGAATGGCTAACTTTCCCAGCATTTGCCTGCCGCCGGGGGGGGGGGGGGGACAATATCATTCATTTCGTATTTGTGCTCGGCAGAGACACATCTCGTCAAATCTTTTTGATTGTTGTATTGTTGTTGTAGTTTATCGTTTTAATGGAGTGAAATAAAGAAAATATTTTGTATTTTATACAACTGATACGGGAAAGACCGGTATTTGGGAAGCTACATCCAACAAAAATAAATATAAAAATCTATATGCTTTTCTCATATCAATCTCATGTTGAAAGATATGGCTGTAGGTATGGTCTTACACGAAATCTATTTCTATTTCTTCTGCCAAGAACTAAATCTTCTATTGCCAAAAACGTTGACATGTCTTCCTCGTCGGAACTCATTAACACGCTTTTATTAGGTCGACCTGTATGTAACTAACTATGTAATGGAATCTAAGGTAACTAATTAAACCATCTTCCAAGGATCGTAGCGTCATGAAAATTGGCAGCTGTATGTAGTTCTGATGACAATACAATAATTTGGTACTGTCGAACTGATCTGATGATGGAGTCGGAAGATTTGAACTGGAACTTCATGATGGAACATCGTATCATAGCTGTGTTTGGACTTGTTAGAAAAGTCTTGGAATGAACTTTGACCACGATTGGGTTTCAAGGTCTGATGATGTGGTTTTTACGTGCATTTATAAAAGCGTGTTTTTAGTGTTTTTTTTAACTATTAATTTATTTTAGGTAGATAAGTTACAATATTCTATACTCGAAAATCGCAGTTGATGGCCTATTTGCTAAACATATTTTACTAACATCTTAGCAAAACAATATTTTATTCGTAACGTGGCGCAGCGGACCCGGCTTTATTGTCGTGTTTGTCTTCTGGTCATAACTATAACGTGACATAACCGATGTGACAGTGTTAATTAATCGGCCGTTTGTTGAATTAGTGGAGAAGGCCGCGTGGTGCGGGCGACTGCCGTGGCATGAGCCGGTGCGGGCGAAAGTGTTTTTTCCGTCGGTCGCGTCGCTCATATAATTTCGGTTAAACGACCGATTAATCGGCGAGGAATTCGGTTTCGTTTTCGTCAACGACCGACCGCCGCTCGACGGCCATATTGGTCGGTGAGTGGCGTTTGCACGCTATCTAAGTACCTATGTATACTCTGCGCCTGAGCGGGCGATGCGTGCTTTTGCCTGCCTGCGTTCGCCTACGTACTCCATTACTCCCTCAATCCATAGACATCCATGCATAGTAGCATAATAATATATACCCCATGACGGCTTAGCTCTGGCTGTGAACCGCAAGAAATTGACCCTTTAAGGTCAATGGGACATAAGGGTTCCAAAACTTCAAAGTTCATTTTATACATTATCGAATACGAATAATTTATAAATTTTATTTTGACCACGTTGACGAGTCATCAAAATCTTAATATTAGGAAAAAAAAGTTAGCGTTTTTTTTAATTACCTCAAATTAAAAAAAAATCTGGTGATTTTAAATAAATTAATAAAATATTATGGCGACTTTTTCAATTAGATTTTTTTTCTTTTATTGCGTTTGTTAGTACATATGATTACTGAATTAAATAATCAAATAATCAAATTATGGAAAAAGTTGTAACTTTGTCCCATCAATTTATTCAAAATCTATTCAAGGAATTTCCCCAAAACTGTTAATGTCCATAATCTACCGCAAAGCTTATGGTCATCAAAAAGTTAAAGGCAGACACTTTAGTCAGTGCCGATCTAGACACTCTTAATACGTAGGTACTACCTCAGGTAGAGACTGCGCCTATTTGCGGCAGATACGTAGGTACTATCGCAAATGAAGACTGCGACTAATCCGACGTAGAGTATTTCAAGTAGAGTACTCCATGGGACCCAACCTACCTTGGAATAACTCCGATCGTTCGCTTACTTATAAAATCATTTAAGAAAAACCAGCCCAAAACTGAAAACCCTCAACAACACAATTAGGATACAAACGGGCTCTCGCTGAAACGAGTGCAAGCACCCTCCTCACTTTAGCTCTTGCGCTCGTCTATTTCACTGCTCAGAGTTGCGCACCAGTTCGCTATACGAGTTACGGGGCTAATGGGCCCAGTGCAGTTAGGCCATTATGACCCATGTGTTTAGGGTTTGCCCAACTCACAGGTCAGCACTCATCCGGTAGCCTCCAAGCAGAAGTGCGAACCCGGGAAGGAATATATGCCTGCGAGCCAGTTCCCCTGGGAATCGTCCTTCATGCGCTCCTGGACGATTTGCGCACCTTGGGGCGTCAGATAATTGACTGTGCATTCCAACTGATATAAACCGGGAGAGTCTGGGAACGGCTTTGTTTTTTTATAACGGCTACTGCTCTTAAAACGACCACTCGGATACTCGTTTTGCAGTAGGAGCCAGCACAGGAAGTGACCTAAATCTAAAAATATTTCTTACCCTCATATTCATACAAAATATTCTCGCCACAAGTAATAAACCACTTGTCATTGATTTCTATTTTATCTAGTGCGTACCAAGTTTAGATACAATTAAAAAATAATTAATATATAAAAATATATTGTAAGCGTAAGTGAACTACAAAAGAGAAGCTTAATTTTTGATAAAAATCATGCCTATACTCAAATACTGTGCCAAAAAAGGCAGAAAATGTGGTTTTGAGGCATGTAAGTTTCGAAATTTTCCCAAGGGACCCCGGTCCCCCTTTTCATAAAGAGGCCCCTCTTCAGTCTCAGGCGAGGGCTCCCAAAGGAGCCAGTCTGGGCCTGACCCAATGATTCTGGACTTCTCCATTTGCTTTCTTCCAGCAAATTGGCTATAGGTCGTAAACGATCGCCATAATGAACATCCGGTAATGGCGATTATCACATTACAATATTTTAATGAAATAAGAAACCGGCTGCCAGTTGCGCGGCGGGCGACGCGGCGACGCGGTCAGACGCCGCGTTCCGCGGATGATTGGCCGGCTAAGCTTGCGTCATCGCCCTTCGAATCTCCCGGCAAGACACTGTTTTTTTTTAATCCAAAGTACAGTGAGCGCCATAAATTGGCATTTAGAAAACTACGAAACGGATGTTTAAGGGGCACACCTAGTAAAACCGCCTGAAAAAGGGGTTTTTTGTTTTTTTTTTTAAAGAAAAATATTGCATCGAATGTTTTAAAATGTTGAGGATATATTTTGTGCATAAGTAATGTATACATACCATTTTTTTTAATGAAAAAAAAATATATTCAGCAAGTTATTCACCATCTCCGAAGTCTGCAAAATAGTTCCCCCATTGTTGCAGTGATTGCGGCCTTAAATAGCAGCGCCTGAAATAATAAAAAAAGTTCAATAAACTCGAAGGTATTGCCTAAACAATAATGACCCAGGATTGTGAAAAAAAGTATACCATGAAATCGTACCATGAATTGTACACCGCTGATTACCGATACGTACCGCTGATTGGTACACGACCATTTGCTTGCCGTAAGTTATGGACAGTAGCGAGCACAGAAATCTTTACAGACTGAAAATAACAGTTTTTTTAAATAACATTTTTTTTATTGTGATTTCTTGGTAGCTTTTCAGTCCAAATTATGAAGCAACACTGTTTAAAGATAATATACCAAAAAAGTGCCTATTTAGTGAGCAATATTTTTTTTTCATAATTTTATAATTAATTTGTAGATTTTCGATTTTTCGCACAAAAATGAAAAACGCTCATATAATTTAAAAAACCACATATTTATTTAAAATAAAATTATATAGGTAGATAACACTGACAATTATCAAAAACCAACCAAATCAGTACTTTGTTGTTCCCTTTTTTTATTACTGCATCCATACGTTTTGGCATGGATTTCACCAAATTTTGTATGTAGTCTTGGGAAAAAAATTCAAACCACACTTTTTCGATGATGTTTTTAAGGTTTTTCTTTGACGAAGGTTTCAGTTATTTATTTCGATTGCCGTTTTATACCACATGTTCTCGATAGGGTTCAGGTCAGGACTATTTCCGGGCCAATTTAGTGTTGGAATTCCATGAATTTTCATATATTCATTGACCTAAAAATTAATTTAATATTGTTATATTTTTTTAATATTTTTTTCAACATTATAAATCAGTGTCAGAATACTTACAGTTTTTTCTCGGTGACACGGTGCAGAGTCATATTGGAAAATGCACTCCGAAATATAGGAATAGTGCATTTTAATTGACGGGAATAAATACTCTTCCAATTTTTTTTTGTAAACTTCTGCATTCACAGTTCCTTTTATTAATGCTAATTGCCCCACTCTATAAAAGGAGAAACATCCCCAGACCATTTGTCCAGCAGGATGCTTCACTGTTGGTCTAAGACACTCATCACTTAAACGTTCTCCAGATCTTCGTCTCACGTACTGAATTCCATCCGAATCAAATAAATTAAATTTACTCTCATCGGAGAAAATAACTGGTCGCCAATCGATTTCAGTCCAAGTTTTATATTTTTTGACCCATTCTAAGCGGACAATGCGCATTTTTTTGGTCAGTAGTGGATTTTTTGCAGGCCTCCTGGCAAAAAAGCCGCTCTCCCGGAGTCTTCGGCGTACGGTGTGAACACCCACTTCAGAACCACCCGCCTTTATGAACTCTGGCCTTATATCCACGGCACTTTTGAATCGATTCTGCAAACAGATTCGCTTCAGCAGTCGATCCTCAGCATGTGTTTTATGCCCAGTACCTTTTTTTTGCTCTAGACTTGCAGAACCTTTAATTTTTTTATACAATCTAACACTGCAGTGTGACTGCATCCAATCTAAACTGCTATAGCTCTTGAACTCACTTTTCGCGCCGCATAAATTAAAATTGTATTTTTTTTGTAAAACGCTTAATTGCTTATTTTGCCATAATTCACAACAATATTAATACTTGATGTCAACATGTTGAAAGTCACAATAAAACTGGTCTCATTATTTGAATAAGACTAGAAAAAAAAATAAAGGGTGGGGTAATTAGTTCTTAGAACTAATTTATACCGGCACTATACTATCCGCATTATAAAGTGGCGAGTTAGGTCATTTATCATCGAAATCGTGCTATCTCCCTTATAGCCCTTTATAGCCCTTTATTATGGTGGAAAGATTTCAGTGCTCGCTACTGTAACTCCGTAAAAGCAACCGTAAACGCTACATTCTCCTGCACCGTGACAACGCTAGCTCTCACACGGCCAGAGAGACAAAACGAATTTCTGAATGCGAAAACATCACTAAAACCATAGTTCACGATCCGAAAATCGAAAACCTTGTAATTATTGTCATTGATTATATAGCATATTAGATTGCTCAACGATATGGTAACCAGTATTTTACTACGAAACGCAACGTGTAGATGGCAGTCATAGTTCCTAAAATTGATTATTATATATCTAAACGCGCCTATTCGGTATAAAATAATCAAATCTTATTATTTTAATAATATTTTCATAAATATGTCAAATTTAAAATTAGTGTACAGGTTTCACTACGTAATAATTAACGCTATTTAATGTTCGGATGTCTATGTAGATAGAATGCCATCTATTGATGATTATAATGGTATTATTTATGTGATGTAATCAGCCTATAATATAAAAAAATGCGATAGATGGCACTAATATTTGAATGTTATTATTGTTAATGCTAGTTACATTATTGGGTTTTATTATCAAACGGTCCTTTATAAAACTACATTCATTATCAATGTTATTATAGGATTACCAAATAAATTGTTATTAGTTAACCGTCAATGCTACGAGCGCCACCTGCACTTCACTGCCTCGAAAGGGTTGCCAAATCGTATTACGCAGTTACACAATCTAATACAATATATAATCAATGGTATTTTGTTGAAGATTGATTGGGAGCTAATGGGCACAGTGCAGTTGGGCCATTATGACCCATGTGTTAGGGTCGACCATGCTCACAGGTCAACACCCATCTGGTAGCGTCTAAGCAGAAGTGCGAGCCCGGGTAGGACTCTGTGCCTGCGGGCCAGTTCCCCTGGAAATCGTCCTTCGGGCGCTCCTGGACGGCGTCAGCCAATCGACTGTGCATTTCGACAGATAACCGGGGGAGTCTGGAAACGGCTTTGTTTCCTATGTGTCGGGGGTGGTTGTTAACCTTACCATAACAGCTCTTGAAATGACCAAACAGTTACCGATACCGGGTGAACAGCCGGGCAAAGATTGCCGCGGTCCGCGATAGGTTCGGTAGACACAGAATCACCGCTTGGTAAGGGAGCGACCCCGAACGTGTAACCAGTCGGGAGGTCGGAGAAATCTGGCCGTAACTGGAAGTAAGGGCGCGAGTTTCGGCCCGCTGGTTGCATACCCGGTTTCTCGCGGTAAGGTGTTAGTCTTTACGGGCGACAGCGTAACTAGACAGTGGACTGTTTCGTCTCAAGTCTTCTACGCTCACCTCACGGGAGACAAAACGATCAAATATTGTTAAAACTTCCTGAGGGGACGGATTAACCCGTTGTAGTTGAAAACCTCCAAGTGTTAAAGATCGATAGGCCTATAATTATCGAGACTGTGTCCCCGTTTCTACTTTACAGCGATAAATCGATTAAAAATATTAGTATCGAAACTCGAAGTTTGTGCTATCACTTTTGTAGTTTGTTATACTCAGACTCGGCGTTTTTACGCCATGACTCAGCGAAGAAAAAACATCACCACACACAGCATCCGCGATTCTCATGACTTTTAAAATATGTTTGCTGGCAACGTTTATCTCTTATCTCCAATCTGTATCCTGTCTGAGAATTGGAACGAAGGATAAAAATAATAGTTTTCTTCTTCTTCAAATGCTAAAATGTGTACTTATCGCAATTGACTTATTCTGAGAACTTAAGTTATTCTTATAAAAATATGTCTTATTAATAATGTGTGAGTGTATACTAAAACGGTTTTTTAGATTTTCACATTTAAATATTATAGAATAATGTTTGCACAGTTTTACAGGTTAAATATAGGCACATACAAACATGAAGAAAAAATAAAAGCATAAGATCAGAAAGAAAATAATATAGATACACACCTACTTAGTTAAAAATCAGTAACGGGTTACAAGCTGTTGCTAAGATACTTTTTAAGAGCAGTTTTATAGTAGAAAGCCCGTGAGATTCGGCTCTTTATAACGTTGTATAAAAATACAACGATATAAAAGTCTCTGCTCATCAGTAAATTGATCTGTTCCAATTTCAAGGCCAACTTTTAGAGCATAATATTTTTAGCATTAAGTAGCACATCATTTCATGTGGTCTACATCATTATTTCGTACTAAGTATGTACTTAACCTTATACAAACTCGTTAATTTTTGGAATCCAAATAATAAATTTACATTTTAATGAAATCATAACTGTAACATAAGACACAGAAGCGCCAACTACGGTATTTAAATCACCCGACAGTTCTGCGTTTATTCGCTTCGGTGATTTACTAATTTGACAGTAATGGTACTGTTTTATTTCTTTTACATTTTGATATTATTATGTCTTTCTTTTAGCACATTGTTTTCTTACTTTGACATGATAATGACATCTCGTTAGACAATGTTCTGGCAACATCAATATTGTTCTCTGATGTCTCAGACATCAATTTTAAGTAAAATATTTTATATTCTTCATTTTTTCAAATTTAACATACCGAATCAAAAAACCTGACTTAATTATATCATTGATTTGGTATTAGATTGCTCAATGCCATAGTACGTTTTGGCAACACCTCTGCGCCGGCGACGTGCAGCAGGTGGCGCTGATAGCATTGTCCGGCGAAACTAATAGCAATTAATTTGGCTGTCTATAATATGATAGCATTGATAATGTTTTTTTTATAGAGGACTGAGTGATTATAAAAAAAAACATTATTTAAGCAATGATAACAATAATAACTTTCAATTATTAGTGCTATCTATCGCATTTTCATATAGGCTCATTACATCACAGAAACAATACTGAGAGACAGAATGCCATCTATTAGTTTATCTGAAATTAAAGTGCGTAATTATTATATTGAAACCTGCATGCCAAATTCAAAATTGACATCTTTATGTAAATAATAATGAAATAATAAGACCTATAATTTAAAAATTCGTTTGATATTATATTATTATTTTATTTCGACAGAGGATACCATATAGGCGTGTTTAGTGCGCCTATATGGTAGCCCTACAACAAACGCCGCCATATTGATCTTAAGAGAAGAATAATTAAATTCGTAACTGGGTGCCATCTACACGTTGCGGTTCGTAGTAAAATCGTAGCTGCC
Organism: Micropterix aruncella; assembly: GCA_944548615.1. NCBI lineage: Eukaryota > Metazoa > Arthropoda > Insecta > Lepidoptera > Micropterigidae > Micropterix > Micropterix aruncella. The sequence goes on from OX155963.1 coordinate 30,500,122, forward strand.
AAAACGTACCATGGCATTGAGGAATGCAATAGGCTATATAATCTAATGTACAATGTGCATGGTTTTTGACTTGTCCAAAAACTCTTATATTTCCCATAGATGCTCTATACGAGAAATTAACGTTGTGCCACATGATCCAAACCAAAAAACGTAATCAGCGTTTCTCTAACAAATCGTTTTTCTTTTTTTGCAGGCCTCTACAATAGATGGCAGACGAAAGGGAGCCTGCCTGTTTTGCCAAGAGTACTTTATGGACCTCTACCTGCTTGCTGAGCTAAAAACAATCAGCTTAAAAGTAAGTTTCTATTTGTAAATTTTACTTCAACCCTAAAATGGGGAGGCTGCATTTTTATGCCTGTCCCCCGGCCTGATGAAGCCTTAGGTACTATTCCGATTTTTGAGAAACTGTGTATACACCGTGGAATTTAAATTGTGCACAAAACTTTAAGGGTGATTCTACCCGTTAAATAGATGATGTTTTTAAATATTTTTTTTGTCGATAAAACAATTAAAAAAAAAAACAAATAAAATGATAAGGTAATAAGATTGATTTTTTATCCAATAAAAAAAAAGTCATCTATTTAACGGGTAGAATTACCCCTTAAAGCTTTGTGTGCAATTTTAATTCTACGGTGTATGTATTAAGGATAACTTTTTAAAATCCCCAGACTTTATTTTTTGATTTAAAAATATATTTTGTCTGTAAAGCAAATATATTTGGGCTTCTAAAATAAAATACATTTCACTTAAATTATACCTTATATAAAAATTTAAACGTAGAAAGTCATTAACCTTGATCAGTATTTTCCATCACATTCCTCCTCAGCGTCAACCGGAGGGTCATTGAGGTACTCCACCTCTGTTCTTGACGGGAAAGACTGATCAAGGTCCACCGTCACCGCTTGGACCTTGATCAGTGTTTTCCTTCACACGTTTCCTTCTTCCTTTCACTTAAATTATACCTTATAAAAAATTAAAACGTGTAAAAGTCATTAACCTTGATCAGTATTTGGCGTATTAAATATTAAGACGGCGGTGGTGTTCCATTTTGAACAGATGTCGTGCCTTTCTGCTAATATCAACGGGTAAACGGTTACTTCTTACGATCACTAAGCAGGTTAACGACAAGTACTACTAAGTGACAAGTACTAAGCCCATGTAAACCTAGCATTAAGCACCACAATGAAAAACAATCAATCAGGGTCAGAATTTTGAAAAATTTCGCAACTACTGAATATATTGCTAGCCACATAATACTTTGCTTCCGATTTAGGTGGGGATTTGTGAATTCAATAGACCTAACAGTCTGAATCCAGCTGTCTGCCAGGACAAAAGGAAGATAACACCTTCCACTTGAGAAAGGTTGAATATATAGGTCAAAGGACGCGGAAAAGGATCATTACATCCTTTCATAATATAATTAACCCTTAGAGCCCCAATGGGCCGATATCGGCCACAACACGATTCAACGTGACGGCCCTGTTTTAATTTTATTTGTTTTATTTTATTATGTTTCATTATGTTAATATGTTTTATTTTAATTATGGGTACAGTGTTTTGGCATTAATTAATGTTTTGGTGAGACAGTGTCATAATTCAATTTTTTACAAATTTTTACAAAAAATTTTTGGGACATCAACTTGTCAATCGGCTAAGGGGCCGAGGTCTGAAGGGTTAAGCATGCCATCATTATATCTCTCTACATATAGACTGAATGGAGAACAAAGTTAAACTACCAATAACTACAATACAATGTAATGTACCTAACTTAAACTTTTACCTAAAAGAAACATACATTAAAACAATAAAACTGCATTTAACATCACAGGATCTGGTCTGTCTCTCCATACATGAGCTCCCTTCCGCGTTTGGCTGTAATACCTAGTTAGTACTACTCCATATATACAAAAATATAATGACCAAATACGTTTTCTCCATTTCTCTTTAAGGTGACAACAGTGGACATGCAAAAACCGCCACCCGATTTCCGCACTAACTTCGAGGCCACTCATCCGCCAATTCTGATCGACAACGGCCTCGCTGTATTGGAGAACGAGAAAATAGAAAGGCATATCATGAAGTCCGTTCCTGGAGGACATAACCTCTTCGTACAGGTATGTTTACAAGTTAATTTAGAATATATGAAGCTAAATGTTTCAATGAATTTGGATTTCACAGATATATCTGTCTAGACTGATCCACATTGCTGCCGCTGCATATGTAAAACTGCCCTTGTTTATAGAAGTCTCGTGATTCGGGATAATAGCGAGATGACTACTGCGGTGGGACCATTTTAATTTGGAAGACAAATGCTTGGCACTTTATTTCTCACAATTTTATGTGTGAATTTTGCTAGATGAAGTTGCCTGCAGTTTGCTATTTTCATGATGGGGAGCTTGTTTCGGAGGCGAGAGACATGATGATGGGGTGGGATGTGGAAACAAAATCTGGGACAAGCATTTTAAAGCCGCTGGATACTCTTTTGGTCTGACTTAAGAATACACGACACCTATACACAATCGCCTTAATCAAGGGATAAGAGAATAAGAGGATACAAAGAATTCTGATATCACTACTGAGATACTCTCTAATTCGGTGGAGATATTGAACCCAAAACAACTCCATTAGGTATTTTCCTATATATAGAAAAAAAATATCAAGTAGGGGCACCGGTTAAGGGCTACTTGCGTTCTGGGGATAGGCGTTTAATCAATAGCATTACAAAGAAGTGTTAATAAATTAAAACGAGTTAAATTTAGCCAGATTTTATATGTAACCAATGACCAGGTATGATGATTTGGCTGGGTTGAACAGAATGCTGTATCTACCACTCTTGGTAAATTATAAAGATCCTCGTTGTCTTTCCGTATTACAAATTCAACTTCATATACATCAAAATTCAAATGAGGACATCAGGGGAAGTTTGTTTGGATATTATTGTTTAAGAACATTATAATATGTGTATATAATACATCAGTATTCCCCACAATCGATTCGATTCTCAACGTTTTTCCCCAACATGCTATTTCAAAAATGTCCATTTTTGCCATAATATTTCCTATTTCCATCATCAATATTTCCTATTCGATTTTGCCATAATGTTCTTATGGGTACAACACACATTTCCTCATACTGAGTTTAAAATGAAGAAAAATGGTACATTCATCGTTCTTCCCCTGGTGTCCTCAAATACTTGCATATCCGTCCCTTACTCTGATTTTGAAACCTTCATTATATATTGCTAGCCTATCTGAGTCATTGATATATTAGGGCCGAATTCAAATCCAAATTCAAATTTGGACTAATATATTGACATCTTATCAAACCATATGATACGGAAGCGCTCCACAAGATCTATCCTTCCAACGAGGGAATTTTTCAGCAGGATCTTGCCCCATGCCGTTCTCTGAAAAAAGGGTAGCAGTTTTTCACACAGAACCAAATTACTATACTTGAATGGCCTGAAAACTCCCCCAATCTCAACCGATCGTAAACCTGAAAGAAATTATCAATTAAAATGAGGATACATTCTATATTAAAACTATCAATCTATAACTACCAGTACTGTTTTTGTATGTTTATGTCCAATAAAACACTTTTCAAAGAAAAATTTATTCGCACGGTACTGTAATTCTTTATTTATATTATATTACAGGACAAGGAGGTGGCATCACTCATAGAGAATTTATACTCTAAACTGAAGTTGGTATTGGTGCGAAAGGACGAGCAGAAATCAGCCTCACTCCTCGCACATCTCACGAGGATCGATGCCCTATTGGCCAGGAGAGGAACACGGTATGTCTTATATTTTAGTAGTATTTTTAGTTCTCGTAGTATTTTTTTTTTCATTTTCCATATAGCTATTTATATAGATTTCAAAGACATATAGTTTCCAAATAAAGGACTTTTTTTTTATAAAAAAAAGGTTCTATATTTGGAAACTGTATGTCTTTGAAATCTTTATAACTATATGAAAATGAAAAAAAAAAATACCACGAGTCATTTGAAAAGTTTGTGGCCTTATTAAGAAAAGCACATATTTAGAAGCAAAACTAACTAACTAACTAGGGTGGGTGCGGCAGCGACTCAAACTCGCGCGACATGTCCGTCAATATGCGCTTTTGGTCGATCGTCAACAGCGCGGCACCCAGCACTCGAATAATTTTCGTATTTACAAATCTTCATGCAAAATCTAGTGCACCTGTTCAGATGATATCTCACAAGCCTCAGCAATATCCTTGACAGTCAATCGATGATCTTTCGTCACAGTGCATTAAATCAACCATTTTATCAATTCTAGCGGTTTTCAAGCGCCCGGAACGATCCTAGTCTAAAATTCTCATAGGACCATGTTTATACTCGGCCACTCAATGTTTGACCGTTGTAAATCAAGGAGAGGCTTCAACATATACAAATTCTAACTCGTCTTTTATTTTCTGAGTCTTTTCCCTTTAACCAAGGAATGTTATCACTGCGCGATACTCAATTTTCTCCATTGTTGACAGACAATGTCAGCTGACACCTTTGGAAGAGTGCCCTAGACAAATTAATGATCATGACTTGGCCGGAAACTTTTCGAATGACCCTCGTTTAAAAATATTGGGAATCTGTATATCTGAATACAATAATTCAAAATTTCAATAAACATGTTAGATATTTCAATTTAAAATCTCTAATTAGAATTTAAAATGCATATCTCAGTCTTTCTTAACCCTTGGAGTAAATGGGTATTTTCATGGATGCATCTGTCTCTTTTGCAGGATTTTCGGCGACATCGACTTAAAGTACTATAACTACGAAACTACTACACCAATCATAAAAAGAACAACTGCACAATGATTGCATTGAAATTTTGAATATAGAATATTGAAATATCATTTTGTAAAACAATTAGATAATTATGAATAAATATGAGAACGTCAAAGAAGTGAAAAAAACGCGCGACCAGATTTGGTCGACTCGTACTCAACGGATAATTGTTTCGCCACCAGATTTGGTTGACTCATACTCAACTGGTTAAAGTTTAGATTTTAGTTTCCTGATATGCCTAGATGTATACATCAAATTAGCATATTTTATTTAAAACCTATAGATTATTCTCTAGGTCCTACTAGCAGATAATATTGATAATATTGGCTCTATCTACTCAACAAGATTAATAATGCTTGCATCAATAACTTGTTGAAAATAAAGTGTAACGACCGTAGTCGTAACCATGTTGAAACACTGGTTCCCGTCAGATCACAAAAGTTAAGCAGCGTCGCGCATGGTCAGTACTTGGATGTGTGATCCTTTGAGTACTGCTACGAGATGTTATAAAATGCCAGGTTCCTGTAAGATAATTGTCGTAGAACATCAAGCCTCCGTGTACGAGGTGGGTTATAACACACTCGTAACAACCCCAGCAATTAAAAACTCCTAATAATTCTTAAACTATAAAGACGCACGGGTTCGTTTTCTCAGGAGCTGCAAATGAATTGTTGCCTTTCTGATTAGTGAAATTCATTCAGTCCGACATCAGTCTCAAAGTGCGCAACTCGTGAGTAAAGTTTGCTTGTGTATCGCACACTCCACCTAGTATGGCTTTTTTCTATGAGTTCCTAAGAAAAAAACAGATTATAAGTTGAAGAAAAAGTTGTTTTGTTTTTTTTTTATAAAAGTCTATTAAAATGTATAAATAAATATGTGTTTTATTTAAACCTATTCATTATTAGTTATTACAGTAAATTTCCTATTAATAACTCATAATGTATTATTTTGTTGATTTTATTCCATTATATTTTTGCGGTGTGGCAAACCCCACCTAGTAGCTTGTGAGATTTAGTCACCTAGTATACAGAAGGTTGATAAAAAAACATAAACCTCTTAACCCCTCAAGCGACGGGTGTAAATCTTGGCAGTCACCTGTCGCACTTTAGAAAAACGATCATATGAAAGAAACTACTTGATGGATCATGAAAAGAAGAATTGTAGAATGATCGCATTGAAATTTGAAATATAAAACATTAAAACCTCATTTTGTAAAACAATTAGATAATTATGAATATTTTTTAGAAAGTTGGAGAACTGAAAAAACTCACTTATTCAGCAATATCGACGTTTTATCTCAAAATACGAAACACATTTGTGTACGTTATTACAAGCTTTACCAAATCTATTAGTTTGTTTTATTTATTTTCATACATATATCCGAAGAGAAGCTACATAATATACGAAGAGAAGCACAGATCCGAGCAATGGCAGTACTCCACTAAGTGTCCCCAGAATACAAACATTAGAGATTTAGGACTGCGAGAAGCACGACTGAATAATCGTACAATACAGAATTTATCCGCCTTTCTCACGCGTATCTAACAGGGGGTGGTTGCACTGTGATTTTGGTGTAAATTCAGTTCGTTGAGAGCGCGGTTTGTCGTGCCGCGCTCGTACCCGTTTTGGAACGTTACTGAGCATTGACTACAATACATCGTACCCGATTCGGGACGTTACTGTCTTGAGGGGTTAATATGAATGAATATGGATTCCAAATTTAGAATCAATACTTCAATAAGAATATACAACAGAGTCGGTTCAGAGAAGATTTACTAGAAACCTACCTTGACTCTAGAGAGACTAGAGTATGAGAATAGGCTGCATTTTTTAAACCCAACAACATTAGAGGACCAATGTAAAGGAGGTGATATGATGGAAACACACAATACTCATAATGCAATAATAACAAAATTACTTCACAATGTGCCTCTGAAACAGGTTAGACATTATACATTACCTGAGATGCTACCTAAATAAGCAGTGGTACTGCAGTCAGGTAGTAAAAATCCAAATTGAACTTGCTTGAGATAACTTCTTCAAGACGAACACTCTTCTCTGGAGCAGTAATCTACCAGTGCACCTCATAATATGCTACTTACTATCATTGATTATATAGCTTATTAGATTGCTCAAATGCATACTACGATTTGGCAGCTAGGATTTTACTTTAAAACGAAGCATGTAGATGGCACTCATAGTACCAAAAATTTATTAATATTCTCTTATGTTCAATATGGCGGATTCGTAGTATAACAGTATGATGGCGCACTTTAGATGGGGCTCTAAATGCGCCTATACAGTATCCTTATCTCGAAATAAAATAATAATATAATAACAAAGGAATTTTAAAGTATTTATTCCATAAAATATTTCCTCTTATTATTTTAATATTATTTACATAAATATGTTTGTTTGTTTTTACTCTCTATTGTGAAATTTCCAAATGGATAGGTTTTTTTTCATACTGCAATCTCTCAAAAACAACCCTACTGTGAAGTGTTTATATGTATGTGTGCGTGTAACATATGTGTAAGTGTGAGCTTTGTATTTTGTAGCATTGCATTTGATAGACAGAATTGAAATGCAATTCCGTTATATTTATCCCAAGGGTATTTTTTTATATGTCAATTTTTTATTTAATTTACAGGTTTTAATGCGTAATAATTTTGCACTTTAATTTTCAGATAGACTAGTAGATGGCATTCTATTTCTCTGTATTATTTTTGTGACGTAATCAGCCTATATAAAAAGTGCAATAGGTGGCACTAATAATTGAATTATTGAAATAATTGGTTAACCCTTTGACGACCGCTCCTGAACCGCTGGGAAATTCGCGAATCCAAGACCGGATTTATGTTCAGCGACCCCAAATTACTAAACAAAAGTGCCGCGAAAAAAAATGTTTTTCACCTGCAAGGGTGTGAAAAATCGCGGGACCTATATGTCCCAATGGTCGTCAACGGTAAAAATGTATGCGACTTTTCTAACTTTGGCAGTACGCGAACGCATTCCATTACTCATTATTTTTAGGGTATTTATTCGCGCCAAAACAACTAAATCCGTATAAAGATGGTTTTAATTCACTTAATCGATACAAAGACACTTCGAAATATGCTGCAATCTCTCTATGATGATATCATTATCATTCATTCGCATTATTCATCATCCGCGCCACTCGTAGCGAAGACGCAAACCGTTCCGCCAATAAGGAAACCACGCAGTGCATCCTCCTGAACGATGGAGGGCGCTTGGAGTAATTAGGAATTCCCCTTACGATGTGACAGAATGTCACTTTTGGTGAAAAAAAACAGTGGTTGACACGCGAGCATATCGAAGGAAGTGGAAAGTATTATTATTTGGATTGTTTTCGAAGTTTCGTGAGTTTATTACCTTATTTTGTCGTGTTTTCGTAATTTTGTGAACGTTTCACTTTTGAAGGCGCACAATGCAGAGATCGCGCCGTTTCTACCTCACAAAGGAAGAAATCATTCAATTGATGAATGCCGAGGATAGCGATGATGATGAACGTGCACTCGAATTGGACAACGAAGATATTCTATTTCTCGAGGAGGACGCTGCCGTCTTAGAGCCCAGAACCGAAATCGAAATCGAGGATGTAATTGCTGAGCTTGAAAAACCGTCGACTAGTGCTGGTGTTTGCGTAAAGCCGCCAACACCAGCGCAAGTTCCATGCGATCAGCCACCAACACCTGAGCTAGTAACTTTCAAGTGGAAAAAGCCTAAAGACGATTACACTCTACCAACGTTCACCGATCCAGTTTTTGATTACGGGAAAGTTTTATTGCCAGTTACGACACCCGACAGCGATGTGCCGAGTATTTACCAAGTGTTCAGTGCAGTTTCCAACTTTGATACGATGCTCAAATTGGTCAAGCAACAGTCGCAAATATACGCTGAGCAAAAAGGCATTGTTTTCTCGATTTCATTGGCAGAATTGAGGGCGTATTTCGGCATTATTTTGTGCATGACAAATTCACCGTCTGCCAGACACTAGACTTTACTGGTCAACGTTGCCCATTTACTCGGTGCCAATCATTTCGAATGTAATGAGCCGAAAAAGATTCGAAGAAATCCGATCTTGTTTACATTTTGCCAACAATATTGAACAGCCATCCCGAGATGATCCATCTTACGATCGAGCATTTAAAATTCGGCCAATAATCATACATATGAACAAAGCATTCGCGGATGCGTTGAGCGAGAGCAAGTGCCAGGCCATCGATGAGCATATGGTCAAATTCAAAGGGCATAACATCATGAAGCAGTATATGAAGGATAAACCGATTTCATGGGATTTCAAATTGTGGTGCCGATGCGACTCGCAGACTGGTTACCTACACAAATTTGACATTTACACAGGTAAGAAAGAGCAGAAGGAAATCGGCATTGGCGAATCGATTGTTCTATATATGGCGGAAGGTCTCGATGGCATGGGTATCGAATTGTATTTTGATAATTTTTTCAACAATCCAACATTGCTGTACAAGCTAAAAGAGAAAGACATAAGAGCCTGTGGCACTCTTCGCTCCAACCGTAAACAAATGCCTAAATTTGATGCGGACAAGAAATTCAAACGTGGCGACTTCCACTGCCTGGTGGCTAATGGTGTGGCTGTGATGAAATGGATGGATAATCGTGCTGTATTTTTGGGGTCTAACTTTCTACCTCCACTTGAATCGGTCAACGTAAAACGACGCCAAGCTGGCTCTGCCGCAAAAATCGATGTCAAATGTCCAGGTGCGATCAAACACTACAACAAAGGAATGGGAGGAGTGGATCTCATGGATCAGAAAAAGGTTGGTCAATGGTAATTCTTCCCCGAAAATGAAATTGTTTTTGATTTCGTTACCTACTTTTTTTTCAGTCTTACTACGAACACGATCGGAAATCAAAGACTAAATTCTACCTGCGCCTTTTCTACGATCTCTTTGATTTGAGTGTGCATAATGCTTACATTGTTTACAACAAAATTTCTACTTCGAATAATGATCCATTTTCTATGTCTGCATTGGAATTCCGCGCGCAGCTGGCTACTCAATTGATCGATTCGTTCACCAACCGCAAGAGACTATCATTAGAAGCTGTAAGAGAGGGACCTAAGAGATTCAAAGTTGCGGAGACCGTTACTCTCTCTGGTCATTATCTCCGCAAAAATGAAACGGGACGTAAGAGATGTGTTGTCTGCTCCAAACAAGGCAAAGACCGCCGAACAAATGCTATGTGTGCCTTTTGCAAAAAACCATTTTGCTTCACCAATGATCGAAATTGCTTCGAAATTTATCACAAGAAATGAAAATTTAATGTAACGATCAAAAATGTAAACAAGTTTGTTTTTTTTTCCAAATAAATATTCTAATAAAGAAAATTACAAATGTCATTGATTTTTACCTTTGACGACCATTGGGACATATAGGTCCCGTCAGATTGGGTGGTCGTGTGGGTGGTCGAAGTGGACTATCTTTTCTTTTATGTTTTTGTTATGAAGAGGAAGGCTGCCCGCAACTTCTCCTCAATTTCTGGACCTATAAGTCCACCCACCCCCAAAATATTGTAGCAAGAAAAAGGGGGAGAAAAATTCCAAATTTTTCGACTTCGAGGTGGTGTGGGAGGCAAAGGGATGAATCTACCCTTGAAAACGAAGTACTTTCTGAAGGACACATTCATACCCTATTGAATGATACCTAGCTGAGGAAAATCGATTTCATAGTTTTTCCAGGAAAAAATCGAAGGTAAAAGGGTCACCGGTGTCCCATTGGTCGTCAAAGGGTTAAATCAGTTATTTATAAACAAACATTTACTATCAGTATTATTATGGATGGCCAAATAAATTGATATTAGTTTCGCCGTCACTGCTATCAGCACCACCTGCATTTTGCCTGCACAGATGGGTTGGGAAAATGTACTGTGGAGTTAAGCAATCTGATACCATATATTGTCAATAGTATTATCCACGCTCTTCTATGCGATGAAAGGCTTGACCCACGCACTTTGTGAGAAAGAAACTGGGCCTAAAAAAAATATAGGAGGAGTAGTGCTATCAAAAATAGATAGCTCCAATACTTCGGATACGTAATGTGGGGCTCAAAATGCAGAATATTTCAAATAGTAATGCAAGGGAGAATTATGGGTTGCCGAGGACCGGTCACCGACGACTCTGTTGCAAGGACTGCTCGCTGTAATCTGAGAGAAAAGAGGCGTGCAAGATGTTTATAATAGACTAGATGACCCGGTGAACTTCGTACCGCCTAAAATTCATTTGATTGTAACTCTTCATAAGCGTTTATTGATCCTAATCAACCTTCCAAATCCAATTGCATGAAATCTATAATATGGCCAAATCATGTACGGTTTGAGTTTCGTTTGGTGATTAAATGAAAGTCGTTTGTAATTAAAATAAATTCATTGTGTATAATTTACATGATGAAATATAAATGCTTTTTCGACTTTTCCGACTTTTTTGACTTTACTCTTCTGACTTTTTCGACTCTTTCGACTTTTTGATGGCGCAGCTGTCAAACAATAGGATCGCCGCCAACGCCATCTATTGAAAGTAGTGGCCCATTGCCCAAAATGACCAATTTCGATTTTTTCGATTTTCAGTTGTTTCTTTTAATTTTTCCTAAATATTTTTTTTTTGTAAACTACCCCTGAATCAAGGCAAACAAAACAAAAAAATTATAATTCAAATCGGTCTAGTCATTTTCGAGATCTTGCGAGACTAACGCACGGCGATTCATTTTTATATATAAGAAGATGACGTTACTATTTATTTATATAGGTTACGTGTGTATAATTCCATCTGTATAGTCAAATGCAACATATCATTGAGAAGGATTCCCGGCTGGGTTCCCATTTTCCACTGGGATAAAATTAACAGAATGGCATTTGAATTCTGTTAATTGAATGCAATAACAAGACATACACTAGCACACATTTTACATGCACACATATAGGGTTTAGTAGGTTGGTTGGAAGAGTGAAGAGATTGTCCTAAGAGATTGTCGTATCACTTCATAGTAGGGTTGGTTGGAAGAGATTGTCGTATGATGATATACCCGCCCATTGTGAAATTTCACAATAAAGAGTAGAAACAAAAAAACAAACAAACATTGTATATTGTGTGTGGATGTAGCCAATCCATATTTTTGCAAGCAAACGCTTAAATTTCTGAATGTTACAGATTCCTCACTGGAGACACCATGTGCTGTTTCGACTGTGAGCTGATGCCGAGACTACAGCACATCCGTGTGGCCGCCAAATACTTTGTGGATTTTGAAATTCCGGTAAGAGAAGATGTTAACAGTGTCTTAAAAAATCATTAAGTACAATCGTCCATGTACTCAAGTCATTAGGGTTGGCACCCTTTCGGATTTCTGGGATTTTCCCAGAATTTATTCAAGGGGAATACTGCCATCCTAAATGAAAACACAGTATCTTGAAAAAAGACGTTTTGAGAAAAACGCGGTCAAAGTTCAGTTGTTAAATATTTGTTTTCATGAACAAAGTAATCAATATAGATTATTTCTTTTAATCTTTAATGTTAAAAAATAGTTAGAACTTCAATTCTGCATAAAAATATATATTAAATTATAATTGTTTAATTAATTAAATTAGATATTGTGTTTCAAATTAGGAAAATAATTTGATAAATTTTATATTTTTAAGCTATAACACCGTAACTGAGTGGTTACTGTAAATTTTACCCATTACTGTGTTCTAACCATGTAAAATAAATATATATTTTTTAAATAAATAAAAAACTGCAGGCACTGTAGCGCGAAGTTCCTCTTCAGCTTCCACTCTGAAGACGGTCTTAAATTCGTCGCCCACCTTAGCAATTCTTTAATTTTGCTGGATCGTTGCTACGCGACCGTGGCGGCACTTTCCGGTCTGCTGTGTCTCTCTTCCGTACATTAAAACCAAGAACTTTTCTTTTCAAAGGTTTATTCTAAAACTGCGAGCGTACGCCGGTAAAACGCCGCCAAATGCAATGTACCTAACACGTGCCCTTCGCTCGGGCCTTCAAAATGCAGACTGAAAATATTTTACAGAGCGCCTTCCGCGGCGACCGCGTCTATAGAGACGCTCTGTATTACATTGTACATATCGTACGCTATCCTACATTTTTTTAGCATATCGCAAATCTAATTTTAACAATATAACCATATTCTAACTTAATTAACGCTCGTGAAATAAACATACGGTTTATTTCCTCTTATTAATCTACTCAGCGTTTACATACATACGCTAAATAAACAATTACACAATTACATAATACGGATGATCGCCAGCATCTCATGCCAACACACATCCCTGCATAGGCATGCAACAGCCGTGTAATCCGATATTATGAGGGGTGCCGAAATTCGTAGAACTGCCCTCGCCCCAGTAGCCATCGCATATCTTTATTCGGTGGTACAGGCACCTTAAACACAGTAACTGGAGATACTGTGATTAATTCAAGTATTAATAAATTTACTTAACAAAATTTTACGTAAAACCACAGTATCTGAATATTTCTTTAATGCTTATAAGTGTTAAAAAAGATCACAGTAAATAATAGGTTACTTTATTTTAACTTAAAAAATTATACAAACTGTGTTTTTTATTTTAAAAAATCTGATTTTTTAAATAATAATGTGTTTTTATCTAAGGTATCTCGGTAACTATCCATCGACAGACAAACCGAAAAATTTGCCATATAGTACTCCAACTCGTGACTCGTGACTCCAACTTGTATAAACACAGTAAATGAAGTTACTGTGTTTTCATTTACGACGGCAGAATAGTTGTCTCGAGGTATCGTCTTTCAAAAAAAGGCCTGTGGCGACAAATCTAATAACCTGGGTGGCCAGTGGATGTAGCCAAACCTGGGATATTACTTTTCTGAGGAATAATGCTTTCACAACATTTCGTCATAATCAATTTAATAAATTTTAGGTCTATCCATTATTGTTTTAAATGATTTTACAGAAATTATTTTTAAAAAAACAATCGTTTGCAATTTTATATTACGAGGGTGATCTGAAAAGTTTCCGACCCAACAAGACATTTTTTCTTGATTTTTTAAAAATATTTTTCTACATAGTCTCCTTGTAGGGCTACAAACTTCTCCCAGCGATGCTCTTATCTTTTCAGCCCGTCCAAGTAGTACTAAGCGTCTTTCTCTGCAAAATAATTGTTTACGAATAATTGTTTACGATGGCCTCCTCGTTTGATAAAAATCTCTGTTCTCCGAGTGCAACTTTTAGCTTAGGGAACAGAAAAAGTCGCTAGATCTGGTGAGTAAGGAGGGTGGTCCAGCAGTTCAAACTGGCAAAATGGCAACTGCTGAGGTGTGACACGGTGTATTGTTTTGGTGAAACAAATTTTTTTTTCTGCAAATGTGGGCGTTTTTTCACAATTTCTACCTTCAGCTTGTCAAGTAATCATGCATAGTATGCTTCTGTTATGGTTTTTCCTTTTTAAAGATAATTGATTGAGATAACTCCATGACTATCCCAAAAAACAGTCATCAAAACAGTTTTTGCATTTCTTAGAGCTGAATCCCCCTTTGCATTCCACTGTTTTGACTGTATTTTTGTTTCTTGGTGTAATGGTGTATCCAAGTTTCATCTACAGTAATTAATCGGCGCCAAAACTGATTTAATATGCCTGGACTGTGACAACAGAACGTTGGAAATGTTCATTTGAACACATTTTCAGTCCAACGTGAGCAAACGCGGCACCCAATGCGCGGACAGTATTCTCATGCCTAATTCTTCATGCAATATGTGTCAAACATGTTCTTTGGACATGTTCATAGCCTCTGCTATCTCTCTCACTGTCGTCTAGGATCATTTAGTGAACTTCCAGTTATCGTCAGTGGTTACAGTTTTTGGACATCCCGAACGTTCATTGTCTCCCAAGTTGGTATGGCCATGTTTAAATTCACTCGCCCAAAATTTCACAGCAGATTCCCCCATACACGGTTTTGACCATGTCCAACTCGTATTTGATTTGCCTAGGCGTGTTGCCTTTCAAACACAAATATTTAATGACAGCTCGATATTTGATTTTTTCCATTTTCACAAGAACACTCATATCGACGCACTCAAACAATTGTCAAACAACAACTGCGCATCACAAAATGACTGCAATTTCGGCGAGTATCTTTTAAAAGATTCGCAAACACATCCCTAGCTATTGCTGACAAGTGCTGCCATCTTCATGTTCATGTCGGAAACTTTTCCGACTACCTTCGTATTTCAAATAGACTAGAATGATATATAGCATTCTGCAAAAAAAATATTCTTTCAAGAATATACAAAAAAAGACAAGTTTTCCTCCGTCGAGATACTGGCATATTTATATGATTCAAATCTTTACTTTTTTATCGGTTGAAATATACTTAAACTAAAGAAAAAGGGAATATTTTTTAGAAATCTTGTGAATTGTAATTAAATCATTATCAAACCGCTTCAAAAATAGACTAAAAAATGTACAATCTCTAAACGCAAACAGTAATAAAAATAAATGACCTAATAATCTATGGAAGGGACTTCCGAATGATTGTAGGATATGTTTAAGTTTTTGTGATTTTCCATACACAGAGTCTTACGATACCGGGAAGTTACTAGGATGAAATGAAACATCAGCTGTTTTTTTACATTGTCTAAATTTCATTTTAAAAAGAAAACCACATAGGTACTAAAAGCTGTATCCATGTATGCTTATTATTATGGGTTACTAAACAACCCTAATATATTGCTGAATTTGATTTATCTCTATTGCTTTTGTTTTCTATGTAGAAAGGACAAAATTGTTGCCCTCAAAATCTGACTAAATACTTAAGGATGTAATTTAAGCTGTGTCGTCCAACTAAAACTGTCGTCGCTTTAAAAATGTGATATAATTTTTGCAAATGTCGTTTGTTGCCACTTGCAAGATAACATTTTTTGAAACAACCATTGTAATAAAAATCAGTCCCCCTTCCCCCTCCTGCATAGTACAGAAGAAAAGTACCTGCTTATTGAAAAGTACTTATACATTTCAGTTTACTATTAGTTTATATTTATAGTTGAAAATCTCCTATTTGACACGCAATAATTCTACCGTAATATTTCTCAAAATGCAAATTATCCAGTTACAAATGTTTATTTTTTCACAAACGTAGTACAGGATGCTAGCGAGCGACAGATTTGACATAGATGCATTGCAGAAAAATGCGCCTCAGTCATAGTTTCTTATACATGATGTTTTGTATTTTGTTACAGTCTTCTCTGCACGCCCTCTGGCGCTACATGCATAACATGTACCAACTGGATGCATTCACACAGTCTTGCCCTGCTGATCAGGATATCATAAATCACTACAAGCTTCAACAGGTAAGGAACAAAAAGTAAAGCAATAATATACAGCAGCGTCGGCCGAACTTTTGAGCATTGACTACCAGACGGTCAAATGGCCATCCCTGGATATAAGGTACGGGATAAAGGAGCCACTATGGGATAGAGAAAAATGGATCTGTCAAACAATGCAAAATGTTAAAAGGCATTGTTAGCGCTCGACCGGTTGAAATTACCTATTTACTTCGCAGCAATAGAAATTACGTCATTCTATATGTAAACGAATGGATGCTGTGCATTCTATAAAATATGAAGAGATGCAACAAAGACCTGCAGTTCTGCGCCGGGGTCTTTATTAGCTATTTGATTACAATACAATACAATCAACTACTCCAGTAGATAGGCATTCCTACACTTGGATGAGTCACAAAAATTTAATTATTAAAAACATAGCTATCGTGATAGTTTTCATGGCTGTAATATTATATTCAATATTACCTACATACAAATAATCCAAATATACTAATGTGATTTAAGAGGCCGTGTACGAAATCGATGTGGGCCGTGATACCTCTATAATCAATGGTATAATATAACTATAGGTAGGTAGGATTTTCGAGCCAAAGAGATACGTCCACCCTTTGGAAGCGCTCGGCGGGGACTAGCTGACTTGAGGCGTGAATCGTATCATAGGCGAGTATCATATCGCGAGAATTAGATTGTTTTAAAAGACTTTATTGCCAATTTTAATTAATGTTTTTCATTTTTTGAGGAAATGGATTGATATTGAACTAAAGTTTATTTCTGTTGTTTTTATTTTATGAACGAGAGTTCTAAAAGGCCAAAATCAAATGCAATTCTTCGCCCATTTTCTAAAAGATTTGACAAAGTTAAATATTTTTTTTAACAACAATTTTATATCATAGTAGTAAAAAGTGATTCACTTATTATATAGAGTACTTTCACAACAATACATTGTAATTTTTTCATACCGTTTAGATGTCAAAACGATTCGTAAATATGTTATATTCTATACCTCTTACAGCAAAAATTCACAAACAGTCGCCGGTTTAAGGTCAATTAATCAAAATTCTATAATAATTTTCAAAAAAGTAGCTCACTCATTAGACAATATTATAAATGGTATTTTATGTTGTGCAATAAAACTTATAGAAATACAGTATTTTAACCTTAAATTCACGTCTGCAAAATTACGTAAATTCACGAAATGCGCAAAATTTCGTGTACGGCCTTCTTAAGAGTCAGGGAGAATAATATATTAAAATAGAAATGCAAATTCTATGTAGAATAATCAAAAAAAAAAAATTTTATTGTCAATCCAGCAATATGCCTTCGTATTTTTTTTTTAAATTAATAGATGTGTAATAAATTATATGAAAATTAGAATGTCCAGCTATCATAATACCATTATGTTTAAAACTTTACACATTTCCTTAATCATCAACATTAATTCATTATCAATTTTCTATTTCCTTTCAGTCCCTAAAGATGAAGAAACACGAGGAGCTGGAAATGCCCACTTTCACCACGTCCATTCCGGCCGATGTGGTCGTCGACGAGTAGAAATCCGGCGTCGCCGTCGACGGCGAGTCTTCGTAGAAATAGTCATTCAAGAATGCAGCATGAAAGAATTTTACGTACACTATTTTACGAGGGCGCAATCGTGTCGGGCTATTTTTCCTCTTAAAATGCATTTTAAGGTACATTCCTTCCTTTGCTTCTCTTTACTTCTTTTTCTTTTCGTGTCTTCTCTCTCCAGTCCTCTATAACCAGTGTCTTCTTTACCGTACACGTGCCAAAACTTACGCCCGGCATTTTTCGCCGCATTACAAAGTATTAACAATTTTATTTCGTTTTATTGAAATCATTCAGAATGACAGTGAATGAACGATTGTATGAACTATTTTTCGTTTTTTTTTTTTTTTAGTTTTAGGGGCAAGTCGTGTACCTTCGGACAAATTCCAATTTTCTGAAGGTTTTTATTTTTTCTACAAAAGTGACATCAATATTTGTGAATGTTGTATAATATTTCGAGAGTTTGTTTCTTGATCAATACAAAACAATTTTATTTTTTTTTATTTCTTGTAAAATTTCTGAATTATTGAATATTTAAAAAAAACATGATTTTTGTCCGAAGGTACAATGCATCATTGTACCTTCGGACAATAGGTTTGTACTTTCGGACAATACATGGACTATTCATAACATACTTGAAACAGAAACTTAAGAGAATAAAACCACACATTTCAACTTATGTATTTATTTTAAAAAACTATTACTTAAGATCTAGTAGGTCTATTTTTTGATCGCATTAAGCAATTCCAGGGAGTCCACAGAATCATCGGAATCATTTAATTTGTAGCATTTTTGACAAACAAATAAGTCTTCTTCGTCGCTTTCAGGAATGTTTTCTCGGTGAGATTTTTGCACACAGGAATGATGGAAGTGTTTTTTACAAATACCGCAGAAAAGACTATGCAGCTCGATGACATATTTTCTGCAAGTATCGCACATTACCACTACATCATTCGATATGATTTGGATTTTGCTGGTACTGGGTCCTACAGAATCTCCTTGATACTTAGGGATATATTTTCTTCCTTTGCGCTTAAGCGCTTGTTTTTTAGTTGCCTCATTGAGAATTTCATTTTTCTCGGGGGTATCAGTTAAAATTCTGGTTCTGCCGGGTTTCCTTCCTCGTGTATTTTTTCTAGGCGGTGCCTTAGGGAATGGACTTATTAGCTCAGGTGTTATAGCTGATTGGACGCGGTCTGTAATTATTTGTGGAGTTTTCGTAGCCCGATCTAATTTAGTCTTCTCTGGAGTTGATATAGAATGAGATATCACAGTGGTCTTCTCGAGAGAAGGTGCAGCATTCTTGGTGTTGTTATAAATGATTTCTTGTGGAGAAAACCGGGAAGTGCTGGGTTGTGGGACAAAATCGGCATTTATTTCATGCTGATCTAGAGTTACACTACCTTCTGCTGAAGCAGAAAGCTCCTTAGATTGATGTTCATGTGTTCGATCAGTGACATATGAAGACAAAAACTCATCGTCGGAAAATATGTTTGCATTTAGGGGGTAGATGCCCGATACCTTAAATCCTTTTGCAATATTACTAGGAGTAAATGCTTGAGGATATGCTTCGCCTACTATTTCTCCAATATCATGTATAGTGATAGGAGTTCCGGGATGGTTTATCATCCAGCGGTCAGCAGCTCTATTATAGAAGTTTTTATAAGGCCCAAAGACACATCGATCTAACGGTTGCATTTTGTGAGATGTGTGCGGGTGCAACGTTAGAATTACTATGCCGTTTTCTCGGGCTTTGTCGATTATTTTAATCGAAATATGGGTTTCGTGGTTGTCCATTATTAGTAGAACGGGGTGTTCGGTTGATGGTTTAACGAATTTAATAAAATGATCGAGGTATTGTTGAAACAGTGCTTCAGTTGACCAACCAGAGCTGTTCGCCCCACCGATCGAGCCTGGAGGAGCCCCTTTGAGCATGACACCTCGAAAGTAAACCCTCGGAAAAATTAGCATTGGTGGGACAGAATTGCCAATGGCATTCACGCAGGCAATCATAGTTACGTTAGGTCCGCGTTCCCCAGATGTTAGTTTACCTAATTGCCTTATAGATTTTGGGGCAAGCACTCTTTCTGGTTTGTGTACCGTTGTATTTCCACTCTCATCTAGATTGTATATGTTCTCAGGTGGAAATTTATATCTTAACATAACATCAGTCATATTATCAAAGAATCGCTGGACGTTCGACTTGTTAAAACTAGTGGCTCGAGCGAGGCTGGTAGGTTCCGGCTTTCTTAGTGACATTGTAGGAAATCGTAGCCGAAATCCTGAAAGCCATTGGCGGCCAGCCATTCTTTCCTTTAACCAGTTGGCAGGTACAGGTTTTTCTTTTGCAATTGCAAAATCGTAAGCCAATTTTTTCACGTTTAATGTCGTTAATCCCAGATGAAGAAAGGCTGCCTTTTCCAAATATGCATGAAGGGATTCTTCTTCTTCTCGAGTAAACACTAGTTTTACTGCATAATTTGGTGCGTTTACTACAACGCTTTCAACGTCCCGACCTTTATTTTTCTTTAAGTAACCGAAAAGGGTACACTTGGGAATTTTGAAAACTTCAGCTACTTCCCTTATTGTATTGCCATTTAAAACTTCCGTAACAGCTTTCCGTAACGTATCTTCAGAAAATTTTCCTCGCTTTCTTCCTGTTTTGCTTCGCCCCACTGAAATAAAACAAACTACATGTGAATATAAAATTTATGAAAATACCCGAACATAATAACACATAGCGTGTACCTTCGGACACGTCCGAAGGTACACATCAGAGAACGTCCAATGGTACAAGCTTCTACCTATTCTGTTAGAATTTTAAATTATCACATTGTGATTATAAAAAAATAACCTAAAATGCACTTTTCCAAATTACTAAAAGTATAAGCTTTCTTGAGTTAGACGACTACATAATAATTTACCACCTTTACCCACATGAAAATTCAATTAAATTAACATTAAAAAACTTACTTTTTGTATGAAAAAACTTCAACGGTCTTTCCTCAGCACAATTTTGACAGAAGTGAGCATATTATAAATCAGTGTTGCCATATGTCGAAAACAGTGTTAGAAATTGTCGACATAATTAAATTAAATAATACCAGTAAGGAAAAAATAATACTGTCCGATGGTAAATGCGTCCGATGGTACACGACTTGCCCCTAACATTGATGTATAAATATATAAACCTGGCATTCAAGCAAAAATCTGGGAGAGAGCATCTGCAATAGCGATACCACAGTATACCGAGTTAGAACAGTAACTTCGTAAATGTAAATTCGTATTTGCCCAAGTTGAAGAATATTCCTTTTCAAGAAAAATGTATATGTTTCCTAACACTAACTTTTTTGACGAAGTGATTCTGATCGTCGATCGTTATCTATTATTACTCCTAGGTATTTAATTTCCTTCACTAATTCTATTGGCTCACAATCACAACTTAAACCCTTGTCACGATTGTGAATATAGATATTCGGCATTTCACGAGGTTGGCCTCTTTTGTCCAGCACCTCTTGTGAAAGGGATACATTTTGTTTTTATTATGTTTAATGTAATTAAATTTGGGTCTAGCCATATTTTCACTATATTTGTGTCTCAAAAAATATAAATTGGATTTGATTTGCTGTATTTCTGCTTATTTTCCGGCATTTATTAGTAAATTCAGGGCATATTCATTAGAATACATTAGAAATTTGCTGCGAAAAGCTGCAGTTTTAAAAATAAAGCTCTTTAAAATGACTTCTATAATCCAATAATGTATTGTTAAACGTTACAATACACCATTTTTTATCTTTTTTGCCCAGAGAAGGATAAATGACGGGATAAGGCTATTTGGCTAGTGACTGTGTGAAAGCAAATGCTTATTCAACAATGATTTGAAAGTGAGCAATGAAGGTGCATGCCTGACAGAGTGTGGGAGCTGATTCCATAAATGAGCAGAATGGACCGTAAAATAATGTGTCAACGGAATAACGAGTATGTTATCTAAACACAACGAAGTGGATATGTTATCCATAACTGAGAACTGCCGACTGACTATTTTTCATGGCATAGCTGCCGATGCCGGGTAAATATATTTATACATCCAACAATGAGTAATAATCCCGGAGAAAGTTCTAGACACATCTGACTCGGAGTAACATATTGTATTTTTTTTAATTAGCTTAAGCGGAGCACATGGAAGTTAGAAATATGGAATCTTATTAAGCGGTGTAACAAATGACAAACGCTTCCATAAATCGTTCTTCCATGGCGAAATGTTACATATTTTTAGTCATCTGTTCACTAACCAATCTAATGGTAGTGTTCATTACAGGTTTGTTGGAACCTTCGTTTCTCTGAAAATCATTAATATCGCAAAGTAATACAGAATAGAAAGGTATCTATCTGTAGTTAAGTTCTCTATCTTAAGGATCCAAGCAACTGTTGAAACATACCACCTACGAGAAAAATAAAATTATATATTGTACAGATGGCTACTTTTTTATATAAACTTATATACATATTATATTATAATTAATATTATACTCTTATCTATGATAATTACCGATCGTCAAATGTTGATGAAACAATGCTTTCGCTACTTGCGTCCATTATTTGATAATGACGGGTGCCTTATTTTGAGTAGTCTGAAATTTTATCATCTTAAATCGGTGAAGGATTACCCGCTTCGAGCTCCATCTTTCGTTTCGTTTCGTTTTCATAATCAGGTTTTGTTTTTTGAAATGTACAAAGTTGTGCAATAATTACACTTGAATATTGGAAGAAAAAAGTTTTAAAATGTGTACTTACAAATAAGATTTCTTCCTTATATAGAATATTTTTAAAACATCCATCAGTTAGATTTTTAAGTTTTTTTTGAGACGAACCCATATTTTTTTGATCATAAAATGTCAATATGTTTATTTTTCTATTGTGTTAATTGAAAGATGACATTTTTATGATTTTTTATTGCAAGAAAATAAATGTTTAACATTGAAATTACAGTGTTTTATTTACCCGAAAGCCCAAAAAAGAAAATGCTAATTCATGGAATATGAAATATAAAAATAGCGTGGTGGACATGTGGAATAAACTACCGTTTGAAGTGATTAGTGCAAGCTCAGTCAATCAATTTAAAAACAGACTCGATTTGTACCTAAAAACTTGTTAATATTGTTTATGACTAGTTTTTCAAGATCTGATCTGGTATCTATAATTAATAATAATAACAATAATATAAATCAAAATATTTTATTCTAATAAGTTATTCAGTCGTGTATATTTCATTTATGAGCATTTGACTTGTTCGTATCGCAGGCAAGCTCCTATATTTTCTTCCGGGTTTGATTTTGGTGTGGGTGGACCGAAATGTATTGAGACTTGGAAGGGCGTTACCGAGGACTCGATCCTGCAGGAACCGCCGGGTGGACTTCCAGGGCAGAAGGTCGAACCACAGTGGTGAGGATCACAGACTCCCG
Organism: Micropterix aruncella; assembly: GCA_944548615.1. Classification (NCBI taxonomy): domain Eukaryota; kingdom Metazoa; phylum Arthropoda; class Insecta; order Lepidoptera; family Micropterigidae; genus Micropterix; species Micropterix aruncella. The sequence goes on from OX155963.1 coordinate 30,523,340, forward strand.
CGCCATAGACTCCGCCCTGATAAAAACGAAAGGATAAAAACAGTCGACAATGTTAATGAGGTTGTAGGCGTAAAAGTTTTCGTAGGTGGCACCTCAGTCCCCGAAAAATGTGAAGTAAATGATGCACTGCCCGATTAGGCATCCGTATGAAGCTCGATGTGTGAGGAGTGAGGAAGGTCTTAAATAAATTAGTATATGTAACTGAGGGAGAAGAAAGAAACATGGCAGACGGACGGACAGTGTCGCCACAGGTGGCTATCTTGTATTCCAGCCATAATATTGTTAAAAAACCAAATAAATTTCAATTTCCTAGATTTTGTTTTAAGATAATAATTAAAATTTGATATTAAGATGTTACATATTGTCGCTTTATATATGCCAACAAAAAAAAATCAGGCCATGGAAAAAAGTTAATTACTTTGTTCTCGTTCATGAGATGTTTTTTTTAGTTGTGAAAATAGAACAATATTTTCAAAAAATATTAGTTTACTGTACTAAAGATTAAAACTGTCAAAATTGAGAAGTTCGCGAGGAATTACTACTAAGCGTGTAATAGGTATCACTAGATACATTCATCAAGTTTATGCTCTTCATTGTGAAAATGTCACAATGGGCGGGTTTATTATCATATGACAATGTCTTACAACCAATGTATGTAAGTGTGTGTTGTTATTGCATTCGATCGACAGAATTGAAAATGCAATTCCGTTAATTTGATCCCAACGGAAAATGGTGACCCAGCCGGGAATCAAACCCGGGACCTTACAATGTAAGATCAGGCGACCTAACCACTATGCCACCAGGCCGTGTCATGCCTATGAGATGCCACTGCAATGAGAATTACAAGAAAACTAAGCAATTTGAGCCCTTGGTATATGGACAGAATCATAGATTTATTATACTACCGTAGTATAATAAACCTATTTATTATACTACGGTAGTATAATAAATCTATGGACAGAATACAGAATGTGATTTTACACCAATAATAATAAAAAACGCAAATTCGATTTTTTAGCACGTACGTACAAGGCCTCACATATAGATTGACGATATTTTAACTTATACTTTGGCGATATACTTTTACTTTCCGAAAAAAAATATGTTGCAACAAACGAATTTTTAAATCAAAGCTCTTATTATTTTAATATTATTTACATAGAGATGTCAATTTTTAATTTGATACATATACAGGGTTCAATACGTAATAATTACGCACTTAAAGTTCAGATAGACTAATAGATGACGTTCTATCTCTCCCGTTTTTATTCGTAGGTGATGCAGCAGCCTATAAAAAAATGGGATAGATGACACTAATCATTCAATGTTGTTATTGTTATTATTGTTATCAAATAATGGGTTTTAATAATTAATCATTGCTTTAAAAAGACATTCATTATCGTAAATGGCCATGTAAATTGTTATTGTAAATGGCCAAATAAATTGCTAATAGTTTCACCCGACAATGCTGTCAGTGCCACCTGCATGTCGCCGGTGCAGAAAAGTTGCCAAAACGTACTATAGCATTGAGCAGGTAGCGAATAGTTTCGTGCGGCTTGCGCCAAAAGATCCAACTCCTATTCAGTAGCCTCCTTGTGTGGAAGACTACCCCGGGAAGGACTCTGACCCCTCAGGGCTGGTGGATCGGTTTCCCCTGAAGTACTGCCTCCCGGCGCTACTGGATGGTTTGCTCACCGTGCGGTGTCAGCCATTCGGTTGTGCACTCTCACTAATTACTGAAAGAGTGTGGACACTATGGAAATATACTTTCTCCTAAGCAGCGGGGGTGGATGTTGACCTGTTGTCATGCCACTCTTGAAACGACCTATAGGCCACCCGATCCCGTGGGACATTATGGCATTACGCCCAGGTCTGCGATAAATTCATATTGAATTACCGCTGTAATACAACAGGTAGAGGCCGAGTAAGCGGCTTCAGTCCCATAACCAGTCGGGGGCCGGAGGTGTCCTGAAGGTTAATTCTAGACGGAGATATCCTGCCAAAAATGGTAGCCAGGGGGCAAGTTGGCCCACTGGGTTAGCTTTCTAGTGCCTCGCCGTAAGGTGTTAGACACTGGCGGGTTCGTGGCTTTGCTGGACGATAGATTTGTATCGTCTCAAAGTCTTCTACGCTGACCTCTTGTGAGACAGAACGATTATATCGTTAAAACTTCCTGAGGTGGCAGGTTCACCATTGAGCAATCTAATACCCTATTTAATCAATGGATACCTACCGTGATAAACTCATCATTGTCGCAAGGTGCAGTGATGCGATCGTCACATCGCTGCCGACCGTAGCCCGTCAATCCGTTGCCATAGTTGCCGTAGCCCCAATAAGGAAAACGTTGATTAGAAATATTCATCAACGGCAGCCTTGCATATTGCTGCGCCCATGGTGACCATCTATTGAACTGACGACTCATCTAAACGAAGAGAAAGCAGAAAACAGTTATACGAATTGTCATACTTCGTAGTTATGAAGTGCCAAGATCGACCTGGAGTAATAATCTTGCAAAATCCTCCCCGGAAAGATATCGCTCTCTCACACCATAGGTTTTTCTCACACATCAGTTTGAGAGATGTCTCTCACATGTCAGTTTAGGGGTTCAAAAGTAGGATAACAACTCTATAAGTAGGGAGAAAAATAGTTCAGGATTTGGGAAAAAATATTGTTGTTTGACTGGTCTGAAGTAATGTTGTATGACTGGACACCAGAGGTGCTGAAATTTTATTTAGTTGCATTTCACCATACACTTCCAGACCCCAGTAACCTCGCTCGTTAGAGCTATGCCGAGGATAGTTCATGTCCCCTTTGTAGCAATACCCCTTGCACAGCTAGACATATTCTTGCTGGCTGCAAGGTGGCCTTAGATCAAGGACGGTACACTTACCGCCATGACAAAGTCCTCGCTGTTATTCGCGAGGTAATTAACCTCTCGGTGGATTTTGTCAACAAGGGTTTGACATTACCATTGATTTTATTATAAAATCAATGACATTACCCTCCAGACCCCCAATGTCCGGGATGGCTCCAAAGGCAAAAACCATTTAACTACAAAACCTTTCTCAATAATCGAGAAAGCTTCAGATTGGATTCTGGAGGTCGATTCGGTCTCTAAGCAGTATAATTCCCTGAGAGTCTTGGATGCACAGCCCATCGTCCAGATATGGCTCTTTACTCTCTATCTCGGAAGATGACCCTTATCGTAGAATTAACTGTTCCATGGGAATCGAATATCCCGAAAGACCACGAGTACAAATTAAATAAATACCATGACGTCGCAAATGCCGCCACCCGGAAGGGCTTCACTGTTCACTTTCACGCGGTGGAAGTTGACGCTCGTGGCCTGCCAGCTAAATCTCTTTTACCTTTTTAAAGATCTTGGTCTCCCCAAGAAAATAGTCAACTCCTTCCTAGAAAAAATATCTAAAACCACGATTTCCGATTCTCAAATTCTATGTCTTCGAAGAGGGAGTGAATGGGTGGTAAGGTAAATGCTCACATCACGCTGGCAAGACAGCTGTTCTAAACCTACCACAGCTGCTCGTTAGTCCAGTCCACCGCTCACCCCCAGAAATTAAAAAAAAATGTGTGATGATGGGCCCGACTTTATTTGGTGAACTCTATAACAGTACCGTTTGTATTTTTTTTATTTACAAACCATTCACTTCGAATTCACCAAGATTCTTACGAACGTATAGCGCTACTTCCATTGTATGGACGAACGGTAGCGTCGTTATGCGCATATCTCTACACAGGGGCCTTGCAGGCGTATCAAGCGGCACACGCGCTATTATGCATAATGAAGGCTCTTTGTCTGTCGGCTGCACGTCTCCATAACTAATGAGTGCGCCGTAGGTTAACCGCCGTATAATGCCAGATATCGTGCACACCGTTTAATTTAGCTGTACATCGACCATATTTATATCGTATACATTTTTATTTATTATTTTTAATTATGGAATAAATAATGTTGAATCTCAATATGTATATATATTGCAATATCTCGTATTTACCGCATTTGTTGTCACCACGGGTAACGGTCCGTCTCCAGATCCAGCAATTTCCTCGTTTATCTCAGATTCTTCAGGAAAGAATGTATCTGAAAGCATTCATTGAAAACTATCACTGTCGTTTCATTCGAGTTTTTGTGCTTTTTGTATGTTACATTATTATTTTGAATTGTACCATCCATAACGGGTGCAGACACTGTTTGCTGTACAGGGACAAAGGAACCCATTGGAGACATAGCAAACGACCCTTGCGGCCCGTAGAAGCCCGTGCCAGCGCCACCTGCTGCTCCTGGGCCGTAAACTGAAATCAAAGTAGTAATATGATAAATACTTTTAACAAAAAAAAACTGACTATTTTTTTTAGAAATGCAGCAGCCATGTTATAGTGAAACTTAGAACGGGCTATCATAAGTGAATACGTATACAAAATTTCGTGCTGTTGACCGTTGAGGAGTCCCCTCGTCCTGAGCCAACCCTGGGTGTAGAATCAGGTGATGCTTACCATAAAAAATGCATTGTCATCGGAACTGAACTAACATGTGAACTTCATATGATAATATTTGAGGAGTTCCCTCAATTCCTCATGTATCCCATCATCAGGAAAATATTTTGATAAAAATGGAACAATCTGGAAGTATATCCTTTCAAATAAAAAATGGAATTTTCCAAATCGGTTCATAAATGACGGAGTTCTGAGGTAACAAACATTTTTTAAAAAATACAACTAAATTGATAACCTCCTCCATTTTTTGAAGTCTGTTAAAAACGAAGCTATCACGGTCGTTCGTAATACATAACACAAAACCGGTTTTGTGCAACACAACATTTTTCTGTTTTATTTTATAGTGATTGTGTTATAGTAACGTGGAGTTTTCCAATTATTTAGTGACACACAACCTGCCTTTTACCACAATTTCAAAAAGCGCGATGAGGAACACAAAAGAGGACGGGGCGGGGGGTGGGGGGGGGGGGGATTAAGGACAATAACCAACTTTCACGCTTTCTACCAGATGAAACCGTATTTATAGCTAAAAACTATGGGTATGTTGTATTTTTCTGATTTTTTTTAATCCCTTTTTTTCTGCTAGTCTCCTTTTTTTGTCAAAGTAGGTGTAATTTAATTTAGGTAAATATAATTAATACCCATGCGCATCTATAAAAGCAACGGTTGCAATTAAGCAATATGCAATACAACGGTTGCCTTAGAACAGGCGTAATACCTAGTTAGGTAACACAGTAAAATATAACAATAGGTACTTTAGAATTCTTATCAATATAAATAGAAATACATGTATTGTCCGAATTATGATGTAACATTGATGGTGATAATGTAAGACATTTTACGTCCTAACAGATTAACAATTTTAACTTATTTGCTAAGTTTATAATATCTAATTAATTGATATCATTATTTTACCGGCTCACCTATAATATCTGTACCTATAATAACACATGATATTAATTATAATAAAATGAAATTAGAAAAATACAAAATAATGACAATCTTTCGATATTAAAACATCGAAATATAGTACATTGAAATGGCCTGAAATAACATAAACGTTTGAATTTAACGTTTGAAGTAGGACGTAATTTAAAATATTGTTATTATGTGACGTTACTAGAATATTGTACTTTACAGTAAAAAATAAATAAAATATATGAAAATAATACTTAATTTGTAGCGTAAGTTAATAATAATAATAATATTGGGAAAAGCAACCCCAATACACAATATTCTTTTGAAAATTCCCAATTAGAAGCAGTTAAGCAAAAATATATCTTAGAATAAAACTTTGTGGTTTTCTAAAATGGCAAAGACGCATAATTGCAATCGCTAAAAGAGCCAACTCTATTTGGTAAGAACAGCTCTATTTCTATTTGGTAAGAACAGCTTTCTAACATCTGTCAAGAGAAATTTATAAAGATCTACAAGGCATGTGTGAGATCTATACATGAGTATGGCTATCAACTCTGGAACTCCTACGTATGCATAGATGTAAATATAGGTACTGGAAAAGGTGCAGCCTGCAGCGCAGGGCAACCAAAATACCAGTGGGCTGAAGAATAGGAATTATGAAGATCGCTTAGAATTACTTGGACAGACTACTCAAACAAAAAAGACAAAGAGGGAGCCTGATTAAGACTATAAAATTGTCACAAAATATAAAGATGTATCTGGGCTAAAAATATTGACGAATTCAAGTCATCACAAAGCTTGTAGGTCACAGCAAAAAAAATGAACCTTGCAAAATTTTGATCTAATCCTCTTAAGAAACCTCTGGAATGTAGAGTGGTGAACATGTGGAATAAACTACCATTTGAAGCGATTACTGCAAGCTATGTCAATCGATTTAAAAACAGACTCGATTTGTAGCTATTGTTTATGACTAGCTTTGCAATATCTGACCTGGACGTATCAGCAAAGCTGCATGTCAAGAATAGATAATAATAATAATAGCGAAAAATATCTTACACTGTACATCAGCAGGTCTTTGTCTGTCCCCGCGTGGCCCGATTCGGAACGAGGAGGCGTCGCACGGTTCGTAGGATATCGCACAAGCGGACGGCGCACGTTGTACGCACACTTTGTATTCTTGATCTGACAAATGCCGACCGTTTTCGGCGAAGTTCATCGTTTGAAAAGTGCCTTAAAATAATAATAAGAATTATCTGCAATATGTTATAGGTATAAGAATAGTTCCAGCATTGATTATACAGGGATTATGTATATAGATTGCTTAATGCCATAGTTGGACGGTGTCGACTACAACAGGCGAACCCGTCACCCCAGGCTGGTTTAACAATATTTGATTGTTCTTTCAGCCGTGAGGTGAGCGTAGAAGACTTAGAGACCAAAAGAGATACAAATTTACCGTCTAGCAAATCCAACATGCATGTCAGAAGTCAACGCCTCACGGCGAGGTGACAGCGGGCAGCCTCGCCCCCTGACTACCACTTTTGGAAGGATATCTCCATCTGGAATTAGACATCCGTCCTCCCAACTGGTTACGGATTCGAGGTCGCTTGCGCGGTCCTCTACCTGCCGTATGTTCAGAGGTGATTCAGCTTGAATCTATCGCTGAGCATTGCATCTTTTGTTTCCGGCTCTGAACTCACGTCAGGTCAACTCCACCCCCGCTGCTTATTTTTTATTTTATTTATTTATTTATTAATTTACAATAACTTTATAATTATGTCATATTAGGAGACAGTTTATTTCCACAGTCTCCACAGTAAGTAATTAGTCAGAGTGCACAGCCGATTGGCTAACGCCGCACGGTGCGCAAACCATCCAGTAGCGCCGGAAGGCAATCCCTCAGGGGAAATCGATCCACCAGCCGTGAGGCCTGGGAGGCGCGAGAGAGAGGGACCGGGGTAGTTCCTCACTTGAGGAGGCTACTGAATAGAAGCTAAATCGTGAGTTGGATTCACCCTGGAAACACAGTGGATCGTATGGCCCGAACCGCACGAAACCATTCGCTACCAAAACCATATGATGACACAGAAGATATAAAGTAACAATGTGGAAAATTGTTTTTAGGAAATGTGCGTCCTTTTAAAAATAAAATATATCTATCTCACTGCACCTATATGTCTTCTAACAGTTCCGTGCAACTTGGGCCTGATGGCCTGTCTGTGTTTTTAGGTCGGCTCAAGCCACGGTTGAGCTACTTTCTGATAGCCTCCTCGAAGAGAGGCTAACCTGGCAATTGAGAGACTAACCTGGAATTATGGTAATTGACAACTGTTATACTTCATATGACAACTGTTATACTTCATAAGGAAGACTTTACGGCCATAGTGGTTACGTGGCATAGTCGTTAGGTCGCCTGATCTTACATTGTAAGATCCCGGGTTCGATTCCCGGCTGGGTCATCATTTTCCATTGCGATAAAATTAACAGAATTGCATTTCAATTCTGTCGATAGAATGCAATTACAAGACACACACTTACCCACTTGCTACATGCACACATACACACTTCATAGAAGGGCTGGTTGTAAGAGATTGTCTTATAATAAACCGCCTATTGTGAAATTTCACAATAAAGAGTAAAAACAAACTAATGCAAAAAATAATCAATAAAAATAAAAACAATTCATTTTTACCTGAGATAAACAAATTTGTTTATTGCCCGCATTAGAGTTCTCCTTACCACCAGAGTATCCTAAAACGCCAGCTGGGCCGGAAAATTTTCGTTTTCGGCTCGAGCTCGCTTTGAAAGTTCTCTCCGGCGAGATGCCTTTCATTAAATTGACCACAGAGCGCACCGGAGCGACGGTTTTGCTTGGTGTAATATAAGATGTGTCGATCGAATGCAATAACAAGACACACACTTACAGACATGTTACACGTACACATACATATAACACGTCACAGTAGGGTTGGTTGTAAGAGATTGTCATATGACAACAAACCCGCCCATTGTGACATTTTCACAATAAAGAGTTTAAACAAACAAACAAACAAACTCTAATTTCCAACTGAAGATTTTTTAAATTATTTTTCCGATTATATTTGAGTCCCCAAGAGTGATGAAAGCTTCAATATCAAATTTAGAAAAAATGTCTGGAGACAGGAGGATAACTCCCTGGGGGTGGCGGGTTCGCTCGTAGTAATTGACACCCCTCAATGCACCTAGACGTACATAAAATAATATTATTATGTGCCATTACCTGTCCAAGACTTAAAGTACTGAAGACAACCAGGCGGCGCCCTTTGAGCCAGAGGCAACTGCGTCACCCTTATCTGGAAAAGTCTGTGAATAGCTGCATTCACCTGCCTACCGGACCGTCTATTCAGCTTTCCATTTTTGTTATTCTTATTATTTGGGTTTTTCTTTGCAGATTTCGGTTTCGGTTTCTTATTCTTATTCGTGACCGGTTCACCCCACCAATAGAAGCCTAGCGCCCCATCTTTCTTCTTGAAATTTGGCTTATTTTTCTTCTGTGCAGGTGCATTCTTTTTCATAGGTGCATTCTTTTTGATGGGAGTGTTCTTTCTGACGGGTGAGTTCTTTTTAACAGGAGCGCTCTTCTTGGCAGGAGCGTTATTTTTGACAGGAGCATTCTTTTTGAGAGGAACATTCTTTTTTACAGGTGCATTCTTCTTTTCAACTCCATTCTTTTTGACATCGTTGCCTGTTGTGTTGTCCTTCTGTACTTGTTTTATGATACTTGCTACTCCGTTTCGTCGTGTGCGTATCCTTAAATTCCAAACTGATTCCGGACCTCCATCGATGTCGTAATAAACTAGAATTATAAATACATATTGAAGAATTAATCAGATTGAAACAGCCAGCATTCCAGAACACAAACATGGCTAAAAGACAATTGTTATTTATTTATTTATTTATTTATTTATTTATTTATATATTTGTTACATCCTGGTAGAGAGTTAGTGTAATCGAACAGATATAATTTGTAACTATTTATGTAAGCAATAGGAAATGAACACAACCCATATGATCATTCTAGACGAATGCCCAACTAGACCGAACAGCCTGTATCTGGGCATACGAAATATACTGCCTTTGTTTTTTGAGTAGTACTATCGTTATTTGACTAATTATAGTGTAAACGATTTTTTAACCGACAATAGAAATCTAATATGAGCATGCCTTCGTTATTCATTAATTTAAATATTTATTTTATTTATGTAGGATATATAAATTTTGCATCCCCCCCCCCCCCCCCCGAGACTGAAGACTTTCCAGACTGAAGTCTGTCTGTGAGTCTGTGTGTCTGTGCGTATTCCTCCACGATAGCGTCACGTTGTGAAATTTTGGTTGGAATATCCCGTATACGAGCGACGCATTTTTTTTAATTACCGCCGTATTTTATTAAAAAAAAACTATATAATAGTTGGAAAAATACCATTTTAATACCACGAAAATACTACAAATACATGCGACGCTCAAATGATAGGATGCTTGAATGGTAGGTATTTTTGCGCAGGTATTGCGCAATTCCTCTTTCGTTTCGGGCGCAAATTTTCTTCTTCCGATACTCTTCTTCTCCCGTGGGTTCTTATCCTGCCTTATTTCGAGTGCACCAACTTCGAAGAAGATAGACCAAGTACTCAGGATGTATAAAGTTCAGGACGTAAATAATCTTTATCTTCGGATATTCTTCTTCTTCCGTGGGTTCCTATCCCGCCTTATCTAGAGTGCTTTAATAGATACCCAAGTACTCATAATGCACGAAGTTTCGGATGAAAATATTCTTCTTTTTCGATATTCTACTTCTTTCGTGGGTTTATATCCCGCTTTATCTAGAGTGCTTTAATAGTTACCCAATTATTCTGGATATATAAAGTTTTGGACGAAAACACACTCACTATCGGATGGGGAGGGGGTAGTCAGATGGCAGTCCTTGACTACTTACCGGAAAAGTCTTGGGGTGACAAACCGTTTTTGTAAAAAATATTTTTGGACTATTTTAATATTATTTTTATTACACTTGGATTACTTAAATTTAATGTTATGTTGATTATTTCTCCGAGTCTTAGAAGGTTATAATGATTGAATTTGATTGGTGCTTTTTGACTGTTCGCTGCAATTATAAATATAATAAATAATAAGCAAAAACAGTAGTCTGTGGTTATAAACATATAGGTAATTGAAATTTTACGCCCCGTGAGTAAACTGTATCGAACCATTTTGTACCTAAACATCCGTACCTACCTCTAACATACAGTTATGCAACAAAGATTAATCTACCTATCTTGGATGTCTGTATACACTTTTTGTTATACAAAACTACAATTTATAATTAAATAGAGAAAACATGCTTGTTCTTTTTGGATTTTGGTTCATTGGCTCTGTTTTCTTTCGAGACAGATAAGGACTCAGAAGCTCAGCTCTAGGCCTATGCATCCCCGCAGCGAATTATGCCGCTCCAGTGTGTAATGGATCAACACACGCATAAATGGTCAACACTAGAGTTGTCAACTACAGCGGGCGAGCCCGTCACCTCAGGAAGTTTTAACGATTAGTCGTTCTGTCTCCCTGAAGTGGGCGCAGAAGACTTGGACAAAAACAGTTCACCATCAAGCTCCGCCACAAGCCCGTAAGAGACATTAACCGCGAGAAGCGGTGAAACGGTGTGTACCGAATCTATCGCGGACCACGGTATCCTTTACCCGGCTGTTCACCCAGGATCGGGTAGCCGATGGTAGTTTCAAGAGCAGTCGCCGTAAGGTCCGCGACCACCCCCGCTCTATAGGAAACAGTACTGCTTCCAGACTCCCCCGACTGTTAGTCAGAGTGCGCAATCGATTGGCTTACGCCGCACGGTGCGCAGACCGTCCAGGAGCGCCAGAAGGGTGATTCCTAGGGGAAACTAGCCCTAAGGCCAGAGTCCTACCCGGGCTCACACTTCATGCGTGGAGGCCGCCGGATGGGTGTTGACCCGTGAGTGTGACCAACCCTGAACAGAATGGGTCTTCGTGGCCAACTCAGCAAAGGCCCGTTAGCTGCCGATGGTCGACACTGCTGTAAACGATTCTGCGAGACTTCTCTTCGGCTGCTTTAAACCTACTTCCATCGAAAAGATTTATCCGCTTATCGGCATCGCTACTCCAACAATACGTCGTGATGTCCTGGCTGATTCTGAATGCCTAAAGGTGGTAGACGACCTAATACACCTACTGTACGGGCAAGAACGACACCACAATCGAATCGAAATTCAATCTTGATCCGAATACAACCGCTCCAAGGCAGTCAATCTTCGAACAGAATCACTCAATGGATGGCATCACTTGGCAAAGACGTCAAGGAAGAGATATCGCTTAAGTTCGATCTCCCCTATATCACTTGGCGTAATCTCAACAGACTGAGGGTGGGTGTGACAAGATGCTGAGCTAATCTAGTCCGCTAGGGCTACTCAGAGAATGCAATATGCGATTATTGAACGCTGCAGGATGAAGACTTTTGCTATCCAGCCCGCAGTTGTCAAACTTAATCACCCACCAGGAACTACAAGAGGCAAACGACAAGGCCATCCAGGCCGCATATTTTTGGAGAGACGTGTCCTAACCTGACCCGGGCAGGTTAACGAACGAACAAGCCTCCATTGCCCCTTGAGTATGTAGTAGCGTCTTGAAACACCGTTTCTCGGTTCTTATCGGAGTTAAGCAGCATTAGACGGCCAAGCGATGATAGCTGGCCACCTGAGTGTTGACCGTGTGAAGCTACAGTTTGCCCGCTATAAGTTAAAGTTTTCAGGCGAAAAAGATGGGTTTTTATATCGGATGTTTTTTTGAAATTTGCTTTATAACCGAGCAGGTTAAAAAATAAAACATAGTGATCAGTTATTGTAGACTGGTAGATGGCTTCATTACTGTTCAGTTTCGATCTGATCATTATATGATCTATGCAAGTAGCTGTATCTTGGGATTCTCTAGTTGGTTTATTTATCAAACATTTTAAACCATGCATTGCCATCAAATTCATGTAATCGGTGACTTGTTGAGAATTATTATTTAAAACATCTATATTTGTATCGCCTGTCATTATGAGGTGTTGTTTTGTTGTATTCATAGCTAAAAGATGTTCTTAAGATACTAAAAAATCAGTTATATTTTGTGTTGATGGACTTCTATAAATTGCAATTATGCTGAAATTATTTTCAACGGTTATCTGGAGGCAGTTAGAGCCATTAAGACAATTTTCATTCACAGTATATGATGGACTTTCCTTTACATATACGAGGACACCATCATTTTGAAGGTTGTTGTTTTTGGTGTAATGTGCGACATAACCTTTAATAGGTTTAGGCTGGTAATGACTGTTTATCCAACATTCGGTTAAAATCAGTACATCCAGGTCTATATTAAGGTCTTGCAAAAGTATTAGGAGTTCATTAAAATGTTTATTGACACTGCGAATATTAAGGCAAATAAATCGCAGTGAAGATTTTTCGTAAAATATTTTTTTATACACGTCTATACACATTCCCAGCTACACCATGGTTGCGATTCGAGCATGTCAGGCACGACCTTCTAGGCCAGTGAGGCGGGTATCGCAGTCATGGCCACCTACGTCCAATATCGGACACGACATCCTCAGAAAAAAAAGATACTCACTATGCTGTCCATGATTCTGGCCGCATAATTTGAAATTGGTAAGATTATTGTTGTCTCCAGATAGCTCAAATACGTCCCCATCACAGGCTCCGGTACTTCGATTTGGTTGACCCTGAAATCATAGTCCTTCCTTCGTTCTTTAAACTCTCACAGGAAAAAAAAATATTTATGTTTTTTATTATATTTAAGAAATATGTATGTCTTTACAGGAACAGGAAATATTGAGGTTTTTTATTCCCCTCGCGTATCTAAAAAATATATACAAGATGAGTTTTTGATTGGTGACATTCTTAAAGTGGGTACATTAGTACGAGTAATTAAACAACTTTTTATAAAAAAAATGTGGAATTTTTACTCATAAATAAAACTTTGACAAAAGTTGAGCCCACTGCGCCACCTAGGAATAATTAAATTATCGGAAATAAACAATATTCGCGATATTATACCTACGGCTGGGTGACGCCACAAGCTGAAATCTTTTTATACTATTTACCAAAACATTAAAGTTTTGAAATTAAAAAATATATATTTATATTAAAATTTGCTTTTTTCGTATTGATGCACCCGCTTCAAGGATGTCACTAATTAAAAACTCATCCTGTAGATACCCACCATTTGTTTACCACAAAAAAGTACGAAAAATTAGTTTTCCGCCAAACTAATTTGATAAATTTTCAACGCCGAAAATGCTGTGCTGTGGCGGAATTCAATCACAAGATTGTCTTCGACTCCCAAAGTCTTTACAACTCATCTCAGGGTGACAAGACTACGAAATCGAAACATCCCAGGCTGGCTCGCCCGCAGCAATGGATAAACTTTAACAACCTACCATAGGTGTGTTTACAATACTGACCTATTCAGCGATTCATAAATGGATTTGTATTTATATTACTTTGACACGTAAACAGTTACTTACGATATTGAAATGGATAAAGTCCAAACGCAGCTGTGAGATGCCCTCGTGCATTTTGGTAATGGTGATGTTGCAGTCTTCGCCGCCGTCCCAAAATTCTGGGAAATCTGGAGACTGAATGTAGGTCAGGTTGTTGGCCACTTTGCCGCCACATGTAGCCGTAACTAAAATAATATAACGTTTGTCGTCTATTAGTGTTAACGTATGTTACTTTATTTCTATCTGCTGGTACTTTTTTCCTATTTCTGAATGAATACATTAAGGGGGGAGCCTGGCCAATATAATAACAACAATTAAATCATAGCTCTTATTATTTTAATAATATTTACGTAAATATGTCAATTTTTAATTTGTATTACAGATTTCAATACGCACCAATTACGCGCAATAAAGTTCAAATAGACTTATAGATGGCATTATAATCTCTCCGTATTATTTCTATTATGTAAACAGTCTATATAAAAATGCGAATAGATAACACTAATATTTCAATGTTAGATACTATTTTCGTCATTGATTAAATAATACGTTTTTTTATAATCAATCAGTCCTTTATAAAAAAACTATTTGTGTTATTGTAGATAGCCAAATCCGGAAAATGTTATCAGCGCCACCTGCATTTCAGCGAGGTTGCCATTTCAGCCACCTGGCAGCGAGGTTGCCAAAATGTCCTATGGAGTAGAGCAATCTAATACCTTATAAAATCAATGACAATGTCAACATGTTAGAGACAAGTGTACTAACGCTTAAAAAAATCGGTTGTCTCACCCTCAGACTTTCCCGGCAAGCAAACAACCCCCGCCCAGCGCGTCAACCCCTTACCCCCCTCCAAAACCAAGATCCTCCAGCCCTCCCTCCCAAACTGATATACTTACCCCACCCAACGCTACCCCCCCCCCTCAACGCTAGCTTCGCGTAGATCTTCTTTCCCCCTAACCCCCCCTCCCTAAACCCAACTGCCTCTTAACTCCCCCCCCCCCCCCAGTTCGGCATCTATTAAAGCACTCTAGATAAGGCAGGATAGGAACCCACGTCAGAAGAAGTATTTTCATCCGGAACTTTATACATACTGAGTACTTGGT
Organism: Micropterix aruncella; assembly: GCA_944548615.1. Lineage (NCBI taxonomy): Eukaryota > Metazoa > Arthropoda > Insecta > Lepidoptera > Micropterigidae > Micropterix > Micropterix aruncella. Next base: position 30,538,438 of record OX155963.1, read on the forward strand.
CTATTTTATTCGACGTTAAAGCATTCTGGATATGGCGGTATAGGAACCCAAGAAAGAAGAAGAATATCGGAAGAAGAATAATATTATGAGATACCCTGAACACATGGGCTCTCGTCGCCAAACTGCAACAGGGCCCATTAGCTCTCAAATTTCAGCTCAATCGGGTGAAGCGCTATCGTGGAGGAATATACACAGACATCCACACAGACATACAGAAGTTCGTTCACAATACTTTCCTTTGCCAGGAAAGTAAAAATACGGCAACTAGACTTATACCGTTCGCAAAATATTTGATGTGTTGGTTCAAAATGAATCAGACGATGGTCAAACTCAGAAAAACTCAGTTAAACGTAATTGGAGCGCGTGCTCGAGAGATTCGGGCCATTCGAGCTGACCGAAATGACTTCTTTGATGTTCTTTTTTCCTTCCAGTGCCTTGTTTTACGTTTGCCTCGATTGTTGCCATTGAAGGCGGTTGCGGAGCGCGCAAAGCAAGCGTTCTACATAACGACCAGATTATGGCAATTTAGCCACTCTTGAACTTGACTCGTGCAATCTCAACAAACGTGGGTACTCACTCTACTTCTGTAGTACGCACAACGCGTGAGAATGGACGCTCTTTCTAAAAGGCATCTATCAAATGAGCTGTGATTCGTGTCCTTTATATGTATCAAGGGTCAAAGGTCAAACTTTATCTGAATTTGAAAAATCCCACAAGGGAGGACTTACAAATGAGGAGTCGGCGAACAAAACGATCTAAATCGGATTTGGACCCAAACATGTTTTTATTTAATCGGTACGCCTTGTTCCGTTCTATCGACTGGTAAAATTATCTGCTACCAAAAGCACAAAAAAAATGAAGCAGAAATCACCAATTTCGTTCGAAACGATCTATCGCTAGTAGATAATGTTTAATTATTTGTAATTTTAATGAATTTCTTTCAAAATCTTATACTAAATCATAACTCGTAAAAATATTTTCTTTCGAAACGGTCTAAATATTTTTTTGCCACGTTTTATTGTTTTGTTGTGGTAATTCTAATTTACATATGGCAACAGTCACAGTTGAGCATATCTTCGGTAAAGTGAGTTACTGTGCACATTGATTTAGTGTACTTAAATAGTGAAAAAAAACATCTTCTGAAAAAATGCAAAAAATTCACAAGGCAGGCATAAACGTAGAACCACTATACTCACTCCTAAAACCAGGAAAGGGTGCACCACTGTGCGCCGGACTGAATTGATCCATACAATAAAACCTAAAGAAAAGAAGAGCGTAGCAATTCGGTACCGATTGGGAGCAAAACGAGCAACTACTGTGATACGTAGAAATTCTCCAAGGGATTCATGACAACACAGGTCAGGAACATAAGAAGACTAAGAAAATGATCAGGAAGATGGCGATTGTGAGGAAGTAGACATCGAAATGCAAATTTAATGTTAACTGAAGTTTAACTCGTACGAGAAATTTTGTTATATTCATTATTTAAAGGATTTAATAGATTAAGGTTAATGATGTAGAAATATAAGGATATCACAAAATTATATACATTATTTATAATTCTTATACCTTGATGATAAACAATAATAATATACTCTTTATTGCGCTTAAAAAATATAATTCAAACATGCGAGCTTATTGCAACGTGGCAATATCTTACAACTAACCTAATCACAGTGGTAAATGCACGCATTGTGGAAATAAATATTACTGAGTTCGTCGGCATAAAATACAGACCAGAGTATTTAAAACTAAGAATGCCCGAGGAGAGGAAATTGGGAGAGGATGAAGAGAGAAAGGGAAGGACTGGTTACTTCTCAGAAAATTAGTAATTTTTGAGGTGAGTCTTAAATGATGGTAAAGAAGGCGAGTTTCGTATATTTGCCGGGAGATCGATCCAGAGTCTTGCACCATTGACACAGAAAGAGTAGGAATCAGTATTATGACACGGATGTTTAGTAAATTGTCAGAGATTGAACGAAGTATGAGACCGTGGGTTCTGTTAATAGCTGGCTACCTATATACTGACTACTTGTGTATCGGACTACTGATATTTTACCTACTGGTGGACAGCGCAGCGCGCTCAAGGCTTCTAAAACTTTAATCAAAAGTAAAGTTATTCAAATATAAAAATTAAAAATCGTTTGTGTCACTCCAAGACCTTCCTGGCAAGCAGACAACCCCCCCCCCCCCCCAGCCGCCAAACCCCTTTATCCCCTTCAATCATCCCACTGTCTTCAAAATATAAGGCGTGAACATTGGTCAGCACTGACGCGACAGCGCTGCACTGACTTAAAACACAATTGCAGTACCGGATCAAAATTGACTTGTCTCGAATTTGAAGTCAGTAACTGACTCAATTTAAATCAGTCTTAAGATCCTGTGAGACAAATGTAATGAGTATAAAAAGCCTCTTATACTGACTCATTGATTATGAAAAGGTATTCGACTCCGTAGAACTTTGACCGTGTGAAGAAGACCTAGCGAATTGTTGGGTTAACAAGCGGTACATTCGCTAGAGATTGCCACAGCCTGCATGAGTCTGCATGAGTTTGAATGACTGAATGATGATCGTGCCATAATACGGATAGCATTAGTATCAAAGACAAGTTGACATTTAAATACCATGTAGTCGACCGAGATGTAGACATATAGAAAATTCAAAGAAATGGCTTGCACATTCTCTTCTCTTACATTTTATTCACTATTCAGATGTGGTTTACCTCGGTTTATCAAAGGAACTACTCAACAAACTTGAATGTTTGCAAAATGTATCCGCACAATTAATTATCGGTCTACGTAAGTATGGTCACGTATCTGAATATAGGGCACGGTTAAAGTGGCTGCCAATACGCCAAAGGAGAAATGTTCATATACTTGCTGTCCTCTATTGTGTACTCTCCTAATCTACACCATCATTATATATAATATAAGATAAAAAAATGAATTTACCTCGTGAATTTTGTAGCAGCCGACGTTTTTATCTTATCTATAATGTCAAACAACTGCGATAGTCTCCGATTTCATACAACACCATCATGTCTCCACAAGCTTTTCTTACCATTAAGTTCCCACTGTCTCGCACTTCTGTCAGCATCTGACAACTGACTCAAATTTCCCTGTCCATAATACTGATTTCTACTTCTACTCTTTCTGTGTCCATGATGCAAGACTCTGGAACAATCTTTACAATTATTCAAGACTTACCTTAAAAACTACTACTTTTGTAAGAAGTAACCAGTTCTTCCTTCAGTTCAGCCTTATTCTCCAAATTTCCTCTCCACTAGCATTCTTAGTTTTAAATACTTCTTCTTCTTCTTCATCATCAGCGCGCATTCGCCCACCGTTGGGCATACGCCTCTCCAATCACTCTCCATCCGGATCGGTTGTCCGTTTCCCTCATCCAGACAGGTCCAGCTGTCGCCTTCATGTCATAAGGTTGTACTGTTCATCATGATTGAAGGTATTTAGCCCGATACCCGCCACGTCGGCCACACGTCTTGGCGAGCTCCACACTTCCAGGAAAATATTTCCATTTCCTGGTCGGGTTACTTAACAGCCGAATTACACTATATTCACTAAATTTATTATTTAATTATTATTTATTGTTGAGACAATTTCAAAATAACTTAGAATTTAAATTTCGAATCAAATACAGTCGTTTTAAATACAGTCGTTTGTATTTTACGCAGACCAACTTAATAATCTTTATTTCCACAACGCGTGCATGTACCTGCTACTACACTGTGATTAGGTTAGTTGTAAGTATTGTCATGTGGCAATAAGCTCGCCATTTTGTGTTTATTATCATTATTAAATATTTTTATCATCTAACCGAGTCCTTGAAAAGAATTTTGAAGTTTTGCTTGGTTCAGTTATTAAATATTAAGTTTTTGTATTGTTTTCTGTGTTTGATATTGGGTAGATATCTAATTGATATGAAATTGTTGCAAATGATTTTTTAAAATTACTTTCAACTTATAATATAATATTCTTAAATTAGTCTTAACAACATATTGGATTGTAAGTAGTCAAGGTCGCTAATTTAAAAAAATGAATAAAAAAAAACAAATGAAAACCCATATATGTATATAAACCGGCTAAAAGAGTACCTACGAAAAGATGGTACTATATCTGTGTGTTCTACGTGTTCTATCTACGTGTTCATGTTATTTCTATGTTAATTTGTAATGCAAGCATTGTAAACTATTCATAGGATAGTAAATTTGTTTCGATTGAATATGTTTTTGAAATACTAGTATCATATATTTACTATCTGTAAGTTTATATAAAATAAAATAATAATAATATCTTTCTGCGGCCCTAGAAAATATTTTCAGGCAAATAAACTGGAAAAAGTATCAGCACGGACAGAGAGATATTGTTAAGAGCCCTATCACATATTTTTTCCAGAAAGGCAAGAAAAGTGGATTTTTGGCGTTCTAATTCCAAGAAATGAAGAGATTTCTACAAACTTTAATTACTGAATTACCTGGACCATTTCTTGATGTTGACCATAGCGGCCTTTAATTTTAGATATAACGAATATTATTTACTTATTCAGCCCATTTTCCGAAAGTCGTTATTCGTAAAACGCTCGGAAGGCAAACTTTGAGCTCCTTAATACAGTAATATCACTACAACGAAAACCGTATACTATTTTTTTTTATGTCCGTCATGTATTCTTGATGTACACTACGGCTTTATTTTTTCGTTTTTTGACCACATATCCAAGGTATACATTACTTACAATTACACAAAATTAAAAAAAAATCTTCCTGTATCATTCTAATTTTCTCAGAAATAAAATAAGATTCTTATATAATACTTATACTATATTAAAGTTCACTCTTTTAGCAATACGACATAATATAAATTATTGTCATTAGAAAGGAGAAAACACTGCAAAAAACAATTAGAAATTGTGTATATATTTGCTTGCGCAAGAGAAGAGCGCTCAGTGCCGCGGTTTTCTCCCAGGGTTGAATAGTTATTTATTTATTTATTTATTTATTTATCCTATCTTTTATAGTTACATCCAAAAAAAATGCGTTCATTTTTTCAACTCATTTTAAAAGAATACCTACGCTATTTTGTAATAAGGCTCTTAAACAGAGATATTCTTGACAGAGAGATATTGTAGCCTCATATTGTAGTAAGGGAAACCAATGGTATTATAAAATCTTCTCATCTAAAAAAGGTGCGTGGGTAGGGTAGACCGGGGACAATTGAAAGATTGGACAAAACAATTAAAAATCAATGATATAAAATCTAAACCTATAATATTTGACGTGAGACGCTACGAAGGTGAAAAACTCACCATATGTATATTTTTACAAGCCGAAAAGTAATTCTGTCAAAAAAACAAACTAGGCGACCTTTTGCAAAGCAAATCTCTTTTTGGGCTATTTTGACAGTCATAACTGCATGATTTTCATTAATCGTTTTAAACTATGCGCAAGTGGACTAGAGTGCAATTTCCCTGATTCGAGATTGTTCATCTGGTTGAAGTAAAAAAACACAAATATGTAGTTTTATAAACTGCATACCAAACTTATCTTAAAACCTTGCCTGATGACCGTTTCGAAATCCTAATTAAGTTTAAACTGCTTTAAACTCTCGTTTAACGAAGCCTCTTTACTGTAAGATGACTGTATGCATCCAAACCGCGCGTCGTAAAATGTTAATGAAAAGTCGTAAAATTGAGAAACCAGATGCAGTGGCACCTTCACAGAACCATTTAAAGCACCACTGCAAATATCCTATCGCTTCCACTTGGGCAATTCAATACAATTTAATTCGATAAAATCTTGACACAATGTTGAAGCTTAGCACTATTAATATTCCAATGTTAGCAGTTAGCACTATTCCAAAGTTAGCAAAACAAAAAAAAATTGCATTCGGTATTTCCGTTTTTCAGTTTCCTACTTCACATCAGGTTACATTGAATGATTAAATAATTTGATAGATTTGATACTTTGATATTACCTAGGCCTAATACAAAGAATTTATAAATTCTTTATAAATTTCAGTTCGTATTTCGTTCGGCGCCACAATTAGCCCTTGCGGGGTTTATTTAATTAAATAAACTTTGAGCGTCGACGCCAAAATCTATCGACAATTTATCGAAATTGGTTCTCATTGCAAATCGCGTAGCCGGTGACATAACGGTGCATTTATTGCAGCAGGTAGGTAGCTCAAGCTTATTTGTGTCTTGTCAGCTTTTCATTGAAAACGATGATTCGACAATAATATTAAGATTGTTGTAAGTGGGTTATGGTTATGTATCTGCCGATGAAAAGAGGAGAGACTGCGTGAATGCAGCCGTTGGGGCAGGAATGTGGTCGGATCCAGTATAAGTGCGTATATCAGCGCTATATTATCTGCCCGTTGAAATCTTCAGAAGCGGAGCGCAGACGTGCCAAAAGATACGAACTTGTTACAACGATGAACAACGGCAACTGATCGAGGCTGATCGTGGTGGGTGATAAATGATACACATCGAGGCGTTTCGTTACTTTTATTTGACACAGTTTTCTGCCATATGGTTTTTTTAACATTATACATAGGTATGGACACAAACAGATCTACACTAGTGAATGCAATCTTGCAGCAAAATCTTCAATCTTAGTATTTGAAAGATTTAAGAGGTCTAATCTCGCAGCATCTTGGTATTTTGCGAGATCGCAGATTTGAGAATATTTTTTTTAATAATTTATAGTTTTTCGATTATTTCGATTGCAACTTGTTAAAGTTACGTCGTAAGGGGAAAATAATGAAATAAAATATACATTTAATCATTTATTTAAACAATTATTAAAGAAATTATTTTAAAAGTAACTTCTTAAAAACACAACACAACTAGAGTATCGTCAGCTATTCACGTCAGTAGCTTCAGATGCTGCGTGATTCGCATCTATGTATATACTTCAACTTCGAATGCTGCGTGTCAGATCTCCAGCGGCAGGAAATGCCCGTTTTGCGTCAACACTTGTCGGTACCACAAATAACAGGCATTGGTAGGCAAACTGCAGGTATTGTCCTGTTGTACCGCCTGATTTAAAGAGATTAATTTCTTTTCTTATAATCAATGGACGAACCAGTTGCACGTGAAGGACGATCTTGTCTTTGAGTTTACCATCTTTAATTCCTCATCAACAGAGAGGTGTGTTTGCGGTTGCGGCTATTAAAGATAGAGGCAAGTTATCACCATCATCACTTTCGTTTGCTGGGTTTACTATAACAACTGCATCTGCAACTGGACGGAAGAGCAAGTCCACTATTCGTTTGAGAAAAATGCTCATGTTGGTTCTGCCCATATAATCGTTCCATCCGCTTTTATATCTATCTCTTGATCAAAGATTCTGGTGAAAATTTAAAGGTTTCACCATTAGCCAGAAAATCCAAGGCAGAATCTCTCAAATAGAACAACGCTGCTGTCATAAATGTTCGGCGCTCAATGATCCGAGTGCTCATAGAATTAGCCAGTTTCTGTGCTATTTGGGTTTTTAGTTGTTTTAGCTTTCGTACCCTGAACCGCAAAGTGGTTTCAGCGGTTATGAGATCTGAATCTCACCGATATAATATTCATCTGCCATAAACTGGCTGAAACACGAGTTCTAAGTTAGATAAAGCGGTATACCTACTCTTCTAAAATCTATAATTAGGATTTGTCTCAAGGTTGCAATCAATCAAGGCATTGTCTGTACTTTATCGAATTTGGAGATCATATCTAAAAGACTAGACCAGCGAGTTTTGTAATCGAGCACTAGCTGTATGTTTTTATCAAAATCGTCGCTCATATAGGTACTTTGAAGATTGTCATTTTTTGTTGGCGATTTTTGAAGAGATTTGACGTGTTTATTACTTTGTTTAATAAGTTTTTAAACTCTGGTCCTAAGTCAACTTCGACTGTAGCTAATATGAAATCAAACCCTTCAGATTCGTTGACATCTTCAGTTTCTTCGTCGAGAAGCTCGTTTTCCTCTTCTTTTGCTTAAGGCGCGTCTAAGTTGTCGTTTTGTATATTCTGAGGTTCATTATCAGAATGTTTCTTCTTGTAGATAGCATCTATAATGCCTAACTGAACACCACGAGATATAAAAAGTATTTTATAAACAATTTATTATTACTCAAATAAAATTTATAAACTTTTTAGTTGCTGTAAAGTAATGCCACCAAAAATGCTAAAACAAAATAAATGATTTTTTGAAACTCGAACTAGAAATTCACTGCATTTATTTTTGCTTTTGTTTCGGTTCTCTCACCAAAAAAAATCGGTTGTCACTCCAAGACTTTCCCGGCAAGCAGACAGCCCCCCCTCGCGCGTTTTATGTGACAACCGACTGAGTATGAGGACGGCGGTGCGCAATCTTTTTGAGATACCTGTCGCAGGGCGCATACCTCTGAAAGCCGGGTCAATAGGCCCGGTTTACCCGAATCCCCGCTTGACGGGCCTTGGACAAGTCCCGTCGACTGACCCACAGAATGCGCAATAGTCTTTGAGCACTATTTTTTTAGAGAGAATACACGCGTCAACGGGGACGTAGCGAAACTTCCATAAATTGTTTTTTTTTTCAACGAAGAACTTTATTTTTACGTTTTTAATAATTATAAATACAGTAGTTCACTTTTTATAACAGCAGTCATGTTTTTTAATTGTTTAAATTATTGTTCTTGTTGGCCGTCAATGGACCCGATGAAAATGTAATAAAGGTGGCGTAACTAAGCCGGTGCAGCCGGTGTGGCGCACCGGGGCCCACGGTAGTTCGGAGGCCCAAAAATGGAACTTTCGTTACGATCGACGTTCCATCCAACTTTACAAGGAAGCTAAGATAGCCGAAAAAATAAATGACTCAAAACTGATCGATGATTTTGCAGTGCAGACCAAAACGAAAACCATTCTAGAAATGCAGTTGTTCATATTTTTTATAATACATTAGATAGTTTATTTATATATATATATATATATATATATATATATATATATATATATATATATATATATATATATATATATATATATATATATATATATATATATATATATATATATATATATATATATATATATATATATATATATATATATATATATATATATATATATATATATATATATATATATATATATATATATATATATATATATATATATATATATATATATATATATATATATATATATATATATATATATATATATATATATATATATATATATATATATATATATATATATATATATATATATATATATATATATATATATATATATATATAATGTGTTTTTACACACTTTGTGGTTGTTGTAAATAAAAGACGATATTGCGTTGCTCTGAAAAGAGGGAGAGTTTTATTACATTTAGATTGTTTCCGTTTTTACAGTACATGTTTTTATTATACTCACCTGAAAATAGAAACAACATTAAAGCTATTAACTCACAACAATCACTTGTTTAAATCACAACAACAAAAGTTTTATACACAAAGAACATAACCTAACTCTTCTGACGTTTCGCCAGACTACCCCCCGTTCACTTTGCTGGCTGTTTCATACGTGTCACGAATGGCAATCAAATCACTGTATTCAAGTCATGGAGTGGGAAATTTAAATGTAGTGCAATGAACTCCATTTATATATATAGATATGCAAAAATTGCTACAGTTGTAATAATATTGGGGATATTTCTTGGTCTTACTAGTTTCGCACTTGGTAGTTCTACTCAAAATAAAGTAGTAAAAACTGTTTTTTTTTAAATTTCTCACCAATATTCAAACGTTGAGTAATATAATTTAGTAATTGAATTATCAGATAAGCGTCATATTAATATAGGAACAAATGTTTTGAACATCCTTCCGCAAGAATGTTTCTATGTGATCCCGCTGGGATTTTCTGGGAAGTTCTTGGGAACTAGTACCGCAACAAGTTCGAGGCAACTTCCGTTATCCCTTCCCTTTCCTTACCTTGTTTTGGCAGTTTAATTTACATTTTAATAGGTATATGTATGTATATATGAAAATTATTTTTTTTATATACTTTTGGCTTTAGAAACGCATAAAATGTATATTTGCTCTAATTTAAAATGTCAGTTTATATTTTACTGTACTTTAATTTTCCATTACCCTTCTTTTCACATCAGCATGTTGGTTGACTGGAAGATATTGCTATGTAGCAATAAGTTCGCTATTGTACCTTGATTTAATTATGCAATAAAGAGATTATCCATTTCATTTCAACGTCCCCAAATGAATATGTGGACTTATAATGTAGCTAAAATATAAATATGTAATGTAGTTAGGTATACAGTAATTACATCCTATATGCCATAATGAATGTAAGTAAGTGCAGGGGCCTTTGTTCAATTTTGCATTTTTTTAGTTACGCCACTGAAGGTGTATAATGTAGAAAATATAATGTAGGGGTGACATATTAATGTAGCCAACCTCCAGTTGTAGGAGACGGCACTCTATGATAATGATGACAGAAGAAGAAAATAAAAAGACTCACAAGCGCAGCATACTCCAAAGCCGTGCGCGCAGTCTCCTCTGGCCTTTCCACCGCGCTGGTGACACTCGTACGGATTGAGGCAAATGCCTGACCTCTTGAGGGGGCCGTCTGCCTTGCACTCCTTCTCTCCGCCCACGGGGAAGAAGTTCAGCACCTTTCCCAGAGACAGCAGTCCTGCAAACATACCAAGGTAGTGATATCTGGCTGGACAAGAAAGTACCGCCACGCCTGATATGCAATAGCAATCTTCAATACATGCAATAGCCCAGAGAAATGCAGCTGTAGTTCATACAAAGTTTTATATTTCTTTAAAACTGGCAACTATATTTCTAATGGCACCTAACGGCCAGTGGTATTCCACCTGAGAGCTGGGAGGGGGCTGCTCACAAACGCAACGACTGGCGCTCCACGGTGACCACAAAAATTAAAGAGTTTGAGGAAGCCCTGCTTGTAAACCTCGACTCAAACCGCCAAAAGCGCAAAACTCGTCCGAAGCCCACTTACACATACACTTACAACAACTGCGGTGAACTCTACTGTAGTTGTTGTAATCGGGCCTTTATAAACAAACTGGGATTCACGAAGAAATGGGATTTCCGCGCGCATCTTCGAAGAAGTCCTGTCAACCAAGAGGTCGCCGTCGTCGGATCACGATGAGGAGGACATCATTATATTTCTTTCGTATAAGTCTAACTCAATAAAGGACCCTAGTGTCGAATGGCCGGGGAGAAGAAAGCGTTTGTGTATTTTGAAAATTCCTAAGTCCAGATAGACGAAATGGCCTCAGTCGTAAAAACTACTCGGGCGGTGCAGGGCTGGCTTCAGCCCCATCCATTTCGCTGGAGCATTACATATATTTCTCTCGTATATCAATCAAATTGCTCTTCTCCAACTATAAGAGCCTCGCTTTGCGACCAAGTTATTTTGTGTTAATGTTTCAACATCGTGTAGGTATCGAAAATCATACATACACTAAAAAAAATCCGAGCCAGAATGTCATATATTAGACTAGCGGAATGACCAAGAATAAATAAATAAATAAAGTAACCCCAAGTCTGTCTGGCACGTGCACTACAAGCAATATGGATGATTACAACCGACGTTTTTATTTATTTATTTATTAGTTTCAAATAGTATTCAAGAGCATTACAGATGAATCCAATTCGCCCTTGAATATTAAAGCTAGAGTGTAAGTCTAAAAATAAATGACTTACATAACTAAATAAATGCTAACATTGGACAAGAAAAAAACATAAAAATATAAAACTAAATAAAAGACAGATTATGATAAACATGAGATAGCAGGGAGTTGCCTTTTAAGCTGCCAAAGGGATATACAAAAGATGTCTATTTCTGTGGGTAAGGAATTAAGGAGAGCTATAACCCTTCCCACTGGCCTGTCTACAAAAATATTTGTAAGGTGGTACGGCACATTAAAAAATAGATGCGATCTCCTCGCTGTGTAATTTACCGGTACGTACAATTCAAACTTACATATTGGGCCCGATTGCGTTTCTTTGTGAACTAAAACTAAAATTAGTCCAAGCGAACTAGACAGAGCGATACGTTAGAGCGGAATATGAATCGAACGATCGTCGATAAAATAATACCTGCCGAACTTATACGCGCCCGAATAAATTCGAGCATATTTCGTGCTGTGTAAGATTTGACCTAGGCGGGCAGTTTTAATGCGAAAAAGTGACAACCGGTCACTCCGCCTTAGCGTATTGCCCTGTCTCGTTCACACGGACTAATTTCCGATTTTAGTTCACGAAGAACCGCAATCGAGTCCAGTATCTCTGGCAAATAAATAGTTCCTTGAATTAATTTATATGCAAATAAAATTATTTCTTTTATGTGTATTCCTCCACGATGGCGTCCAAACGCTTCGGCATGCAGGCATCATTTGATCATGGCAAGGTTGGAAAGATTATGGTTGAAATCGGACCACCAGAGGACGCGCTAGTCGTACTTCAATCTCGAAGTATTGGACTTAGAGACTTAAAATTCGGTACACGGATGCCTTGTTGGGCTGAAATCACATTGTGTAAGTTTAGTTAGAATATCTGATATACAAGCGACACAAATAATATTTTAAAGTCCGCCATACATTAATTAAATAGTAAGGCCCTTAAAAGCGGCGAGGCTTGCGATGCGTGGATCGTTCGAAATTCGAATTCGAAGGCTCAAGGTTTGCAAATTGATTTTTAAGTTGAATAAGATGACGTGTGTTTGAATTTCAAATTTTCATTGCGTTGCGTCGCATATTAATTGGAATTTTCGCCAACTGCTCATCGAGTTTATTTATGAAATGAATATTCAGATGAAATAAGTTCTTGGCCACTTGCCGGGAAAGTCTTGGGGTGACATAACCGATTTTTGTCAATGTAAAAAGTGTCATCAAAAAGAATGTATTTACTCAGAATTCAAGCTGCTAGCGTAATGTCCGACAGTAATCCTACTAATATTATAAACGCGAAAGTTTGTATGTATGTATGGATCTTTGTTACTCTTTCACGCAAAAACTACTGAATGGATTTTAATGAAACTTTACAATAATATAGCTTACACATCAGAATAACACATAGGCTATAAATTTATAAAGATATATGGTTTTCTATCATCATTATCACAATTTTCCATCACCACGCGGGTGAAACCGCTGGGCGCAGCTAGTATAAGATAAAGATGAAATGTCGCGTGGCAAGCAGCGAAATAGACCGATAAAAAGATAATGGGTAAATGATAAGAAAAAATTAAATTACATACTTCGTCTACACACCTTTGCCTTTTCGTTCCCTCGTCGCCGTCGAGTTCCATCCGTCCACATCTAGGTTATCCGTGATTACTTTCATTGCATCGCTCGGTCGGCAATTATTGCTGCTGCTTTTGGGGCAGATCGATTGAGAGCGAATTGGCGCCAAAACGAACAAAAGCGCCACCGGAAGCAGCCATCTTGGACCTAGCGCGCCATTTTCACGTTCGGCGCCGTTCACGCGATCAATTTGCATCGTGGATAATAATTAGATACCATCTTTCATCGGTTTTTGCAGTCACGTCTTCTGAGATTTGCCTCTGTAAGTATATACGAGGGGCGTTCAAAAAAAGTGATTTTATAATGAGTGACAGAGATAGACAAACTCGTAGGAACCGGAAAGGAAAAAAAATCTTTTAACTTTGAAAGTTTGAATAAGTAAATGGGCCTGAAACTTAGCTCTTTTTCTTCGAATACTATTAGAGTTGATTTGGTGCACTAATACATATACAACTAAGTAGATATATCAAAAAATATTGAGCACAAGACTGAATTACGTCATTTTCTTAAGTATACGCTCGTCATTTTTCCAAAAGACTTTTTTTTTCTTAATTTAGACGTCACAATAAGTAAGATTTTCTCTTTTTTTAACTTACAATTAAAACAAACTTTTTTATTAATATTAATATCTGATTGGTAGAATGACAAAAAGAAAGATAAAAAGTTTTTTTTTTCATAATATTGTAAATTTCTGTAATCGTGCCTAAATCCTAGCTTTATTTTTAAGAACGTTTTATTTTATATACTTTATACTTTTTTAATGCAATGTTGTGCTGAACATTTCTTATGACATCCAATTAGTCGTCCATATAGTATTGCATGAAATCAACTCCAAGCGTATTTGAAGACAAGCGTATTTGCTGTAAATGTATTAAAAAGAATTTTAAAAAACACGACTGTCATTACAGAAAGTAAACTATTGTATTTACAATTATTTTATTACGTTTTTTAAATGAAATATTTGTGTTTTATGTATTTATGTAGATAGATGTATATTTCCGGAATGTAGGGGAAGGTGTCGTACCATGGACCTAGTTGCACCTCGGTCCTATTGCCATTGTGTGCAATCAATGCCTTTTTAAAAAATATGTTGATGGTAGTTTGTAGGCAATCCTCTATAAACGTCATTTGACAGTTGCTACCAGAGAAATGTTAAATAAAGTGAAAAAAACGTTTTTGGACCATAAAGTAAGTTTTTTCGTTTAAATATGTAACATTTTCCTCATTCGCTGTAATTTATTATTGCCCAATCGATATTTTTAGATGATTGACTAGTAATCTCAGCTTATTATCAAATGTTTTTTTTTTCGTAAAAACCTAAATTTAACTATTTTTCTCACAAGTAGTGGGGGTGTTATACCTTGGTCCTTTCAAATGGTATGTACCTTGGACCAGACCAAGGTATAACACCATATGATGTACCCTACATTTCCTTATTTATAACCAATGACGACAAGTTTTTGGGATTGAACTTTAGGGAATTATTTTTTATTTTCAGTTCTTCTACGAACATGTCAAAAAGTAAAGCTGGAGTAAAACGGGATCTTATCTATAAGGAAAAACTAGAATTATAAAACATAAAAAACCTTAAATAAACAAAAAAAAAGAAAAATAACTTCTGCAAAATTACTTCTGCAAAATAAACGTCAAATCGTTTATTTCTGTCAAATAATATTTAAAGGTCCAAGGTAAAACACCGCTAGGACCAAGGTACATTACCAATGTTGTACCTTGGTCCCAAATGCACTTTTTTTTTTAATGAACGTAGCTCACCAACGAATCACATATTTATGACAAAGTGAAATCTCACAAGTAGTAAGAGAGTTTAACTATGATAGGACTTTATGTAAAATAAATTTGAAAATACGACACCTTTTCCTACTCAATCAGACCTATCATTTCACATTGTTAATTTATTGACATTTGGACATTTAGACAAGTATTTTTTGACATTTGGACAGTGTATGACACTCGGGATGACATAACTATTTTAACAATATTAGTACACACTTCGAATTCGGTTCAAGAGTTTAGAATTTTTGGTGGAATAAAAATCAGGGTTTCATCATTAATAGGTACATATTCACATAATCCGGATTCTTTACAAAATGTTGGATTTATATACATTCGTAAGAACCAAAAACGGTTATTTGAAAATCGGTAATATTTTGTGGAGTGTAATAATTGAACACTTTGTAAAAGTTTTTTTGCTAAATTAATATTTCAAATATTTCTCTTCGTTACTAGGCCTACCGAAACTATTTCTGGCGGCCGCGAAGAGGAAGAACGAAAAAAACTAAACTGTCAAATGATGAATGTCAACACGCACTGCGTAACACGTCGATTTATATTAAAGACGCTATTTTCTCCTTATTTGAGAGCAAGGGGTCGCGGCACTTACACTCGGGATTACAAACCGATTCTAACAATACGACACGCTTCAAAATCGGTTCAAGCGTTTAGAAGTTATGGTGGAATAAAGAAACAGAAAACATACATAAATGAATCCTGAACAAATAACACTCGTTTTTTGGTGGGCAGTCGTGTAAAAAAGGATAAAAAACACGACTGCCGTTACAGAAAGTGTTAATTTTAATAATTTCATTTCGGTTTTTTATGAAATAATTGTGCTTTATGTATTTACTCATAAAGATACATGTGAATTTCCGGAATGTACTCAATCAGACCTTTCATTTGACACTAAACACGATATATTTATGTTAATTTATTGACATTTTGGTCATTTGAACATTTAGTCAACTGCTTACTTGATATTTGGACAGTTAAGGTACCCTATGGGACACGGGATGACATAACGTTTCTAGCAATACCACACAAGTCTAAATCAGTTGAAACATTTAATAAATTATGGTGGAATAAAGAAACGGAAAACATACATAGATGAACCCTGAACACAAGACACTTAAAACCATTTCCAGACTGAAGTCTATCTCTGTGTGTGTGTATAGCTGAAAGATGGAAAGAGTTCGAAAGATTGTGGTTGAAATCGGTCCACCACTACTCATACTTCAATATCGAAATATTGCCGTTAGAGACTGGCAATTCCGTCCATAGATGCCTTATTAGGCCGAAATCACATTGTGAAATTTCGGTTGCAATATCTCATATAGGTACCTACAAGCGATACAACTAATATTTAAAATCCGTCATACAATTGTATGGTGGAATCAATTAATTTGCGGCGTGAGCGTTTGGTAGAAACGTTATGGGAAAATGACTACGTGACTCGAGGCTCTCACCTAAATTTTCGCGGGAAAACAAAATTCGCGGAGGCAATAAAGAAAATGATACTTAGCCATGTGTCTATGCCGGCGTCAAAAAACGAACTTCGAGAGTTGGAAAAGAAAAAAATGAGATAGCTACCTCAAACCGCAAAAAGTGCACCCTAAAAATTGTCCATCAAAACATGCAAGGAATTCAAAATAAAACGCTTGATGCTGGATAGGCGCTTGAAGAGAACAATGTCGATATTTTCTGTACTGAATCGTGGTTTAAGGAAGAAGAAAAGGACATAGTAAACATTTCCGGTTATGTGTTAGCTGTTTCTCAAGAACAGCACGCATTAGAGGTGGCAGTAGTAATATTTAAAAAAAGAAAAATTATTTTTTTTTATTCAGGAAAATAACAGTGTAAAAAGTAAGTAGCCAAACAAGATAGATATACAAATTACACCAGAGACAATTTTCCACTAAATGTTAACATCAAGATTATCTAAATGATAAGAGACAGAAAAAAAACGAGAAAAGAAAGAGAATAGGAAGGGTCCCTCCCTTCCTATTCTCTTCCCCTTCCTCTCCCTTCCCTTCCTGGGTCCCCCAGGAAGGGAAGGAGGAACATAGGAAAAAAATACTTTATGTTGATGGGTGTCCACGTATTTAACTAATTTACCAGTACGATATTTGAAGTTGAGACAGATATAATACTAGTTATTCAACTTGACTATACCAAGAGTAGGGATTCCTACCAACTGGCTTATTTGAAAAAATAAACAAAATAAAAATATCGCGAACGTACGTTCGAAATTTAAATCTTCATTGCGTTGAATCGCTAGTATGAAATTCGAATGTTTGACGGTGAAATTTACGGCGACGCGCGCTTGCGATTCTATTTTTAAATTGAATGAGATGACGTCCTTTGCTAATTGGCGTGAAAGGCTTGGGGTGACACAACCGATATTTTTGCTGTTGTACCTATGTGTACTTTTTTTTTAAATGTTCGCATCTCATCAAAAATCCGTTATGCGTTTTTTTTTAAGACTGGGGCCCTAATTTCGTACATAGAACGGCACATTCTTAGGTAAGGACCATAATAGTGATCACACCTCGAGTCACTCACTTGTCACTAAACACTTCCGAATTCCGTCTTTGAGCGAATTTGCAGAGGAGATCGCGAGATGCACGACATGCGACGTTAAGGAAAGCGGTTTGTGGGCCAACCGGTGGTCCGTGGTAATCGTGCGGAGATAGCGCAGCAACTGGCCGACACTACGGACAGCTCATTTAGTCATCAATTTATTCTCTTCTCAGGTCTCTCGAGGAGTGGGGAGGGGTGAAGAGGTTATTAGGTAGAAACCAAAGCCTCATGCTGCGATGGAAAGGTTATGAACTTTCTAACTTCCTCTGTGCAAGTAAACCGTGGCACCTCACTTCGATTCAGACTCCTTAGTAGCACATCTGTGTCATACGAGGGGTACCCCCATACGAGAAGTGTACAATTATAACGGGCGAACCCGATACCGCAGGGAGCTATAACGACATCGAGCCATTCTGCCCCCCATGGAATGAAAGTAAAAGACTATAGGTGCCTACAATATCACAGACAATACAATACAATCCACAGTCGAGACCAGACAATACATTCCGCATTTCAGCTACGCCAACGGCTCGTGAGAGTCCAACGCCTTGCAGCGAAGCACCTGGCCGACCTCACGCCCTGACTACCAGATTTGGAAGAATTTCTGCATCCTTCAGTCTGGTCACGAATTCTAGGTCGCTCGCGCGGCTTTTATCTGACGATAGCGGTCACCCACCCGGGATCGGGTGGCCGTCGAATCGTTTCTAAGGATAGGCGACAACAGGTCAACAACTACCCCCCCCCCTCCGATTTTTAGGAAACATACGTCTCCAGACTCCCCCGGTTATCCACCGGATTGCACAAGCAGGTTGGCATAGCCCGGTGCGCAAACCCAGTTCCCGAGACATGTTCCCCCGGATCCGCTCTTCAGATCCCAACCCCCTACGACTAAATGTTACAGCCGTATACATAATTCTCAGCGGTATTTACAGGTTAAGTCGATGATGGGAGCTGAGCCGTGAGCTGGGCCGACCGAAGTAACGTAAAGAAGGCTATAATCACCCAAGCTACAAGGAACCATTAGGAAACAGTACCTCCATATATAAGGCTTAGAGTATTGCAGTCCTGAAAGCACCAGGACTTATTATTTCAGGCTCCCGGATGAGTTAGACCAGCCACCTCGCAGTCCGAGCTAAGCTAAATAGACGAGGCTCGAAACTTGCTCCACCAAATGTGCCCAACCAGACGATGTGCTGAGTAAGCTGGCGGGACTGACAGAGTGGAAGAACGACGAAAAGACGCTCGGCAAAAAGACTATCGCAAACCGATAGGTTGCAAATAATTTCTTCTGAGTTCTTCTTCTACCGTACTAAAAGAAATCAATATATAGGTTCCCGTCTATTTATTTTAGTACGTTCTATATATTTAGTTGATTCTGCAGTAATGTCAGCTAGGGCGAACCGCATTATACACCGTTCTTGAATAAGCTCAATCCTCAAAGGAAAAGAAGCAAATTCGACCACCAAATGTTAGAAGCAAATTCACGTTAGACATAGGGTACACTGTAGGTTTTTAAGAGGTCTGTAAACTCTCTTAATAAAACAGAGGGTGCTGTAAGCTCTGTTTACAAGTGAATCTATGAGCTTATTCAATAGAAGCTTGCAATCTAAGATGACTGCTAGATCACGGACTCGATCCGCTTCCAGGATTTCATCATTGCCGATCGTATATCAGCAAATCAAATTGATATGATGAAGAGAATATTTTATGACATTTAGCTAAATTTACAGAAAGTTACGCTAAAAAAACCGATACTATACATCCATCTATAATTTCAGGTTACAGATCTGAGGGCACCCTGACAAAACACCTGTAAAAAAAGTTTTTTTCGCATTGGTTAACAGCATACTACGTTATGGAATTCTTGGGTGGGGTGGTGCACCGCTATCAATGCTAGACCCCCTGGCGATAAGGGCAATAAACAAGAATCCGCCTCGATTTCCCAGCTCGTAAAACCGAAGCAAAGCTTTTAATTCTTTGCAACTCTTATCGGACGAGACGCGGAAAAGTAAACTCTCGTAGCCGAGAAGCGCGTTGGCGGAATTGTGGTCAGCGGAATTGTGCGGAGGAGACAGCAGTCGTGCAAGCCAGGGTCTAATTGGGGGGGGGGGGGGGGGGGTACACCTGCCCCGGACGGCAATTTAAGGGGCCGCCAAATTCACGTTTTGGAAAAAAACTTGTTTCAAATCCAGGGCGCATCGTACATTTAATTCATTTGGTTTTGGAACGCATCCTAAGTTGATTTTTAAACGCGTGCGCAGTGTTTCTGATGTCTCCGCCAGGGGAATTCCCGTCGCGTCAAGAAAAAATCCTCCCCACGGTCAGAAGAGGGCGAGACTACACGACCGGAGCCGAATAAACCCGGATATAATATGTAAATATGTCCACTGAAGTTCTGGAAAAAAATAACCAATCTAGCTCGAAAATATTCCGGAAACTTGACCGCAGTTGACTTCTGCCAGGAACTCGCCGTATTTAAAAAGCAAGCTCCACTCTTAATCGGAATTATTCAAAATACAAGTGCATTCGACCTGTTGCATACATGCAAACATGACTTGCAGAAGCCAATATTAATATAGCGTTAAGGATACTGCACATTACCGACGACGTCTGCAAGTGTGAGTGAATTTTTTGCGAACTAAAAATAAATAAAACCTACCTGTGTTCAACAATGAGTTAGAAAAGTCTATTTGGCCTCGCGATCATAGCTATCGAAAAAGAAAACTATGTACCTATGAGACGAACATTGATGAGGCAATAATTCTTTCGCAGTAAGGAAAGCTCGACGTGTAAAGCAAGATTAGATAGTAGGTACAGTATAGCAAGATTAGATTAGATAGTATAGCAAGATTATATAGTAAAGTTTGCTGGGATCTAAGGCTTGAAGATGTGTGTACAGTCTGGACTGTGCGTTGTCTACACTGGTTGTATGTATTTTATATTAATGTCAGACATAAGGAAAAGCTATTAGCGAATAGGTAGGTAATAAAGAGTGGTCGAATAGGTAAGAAAGGGTTCCTATTCTCGCGGTTGCAAAATAACCCACCCACGATACTTGTTTAGTGAGATTTTTTAATCATTTATCTTAAAGGTGGCAATGTCAAGTTTTTGCTCCGGCTCGAAAAAATCGTTTTACCATGGCTGACAACAACTATTTAGAGGGTTTCCAATCTTAGATACGCGCCAACTAAGTATACGTAAAGATAATCACTTTATGTTTTATTTCACGCACGAACATCATAACATAACAACTAGAGTTGTCAACTACAACGGGCGAGCCCGTCACCTCAGAAAGTTTTAACGATTAGTCGTTCTATCTCCCTGGAGTGAGCGCAGAAGACTTGGACAAAACAGTCCACCGTCAAGCTCCGCCACAAACCCGTAAGAGGCCAACGCCTTAACCGCGAGATAGCCAGGTCTATTACCCATCGGGCTTACACTCACGCCTTTACTTCCAATCGCGACCAGATTACTCCAGTCTCTCGATTGGTTACGGGTTAGAGGTCGCTTGCGCTGTCCTCTCCCTTACGAAGCGGTGATACGGTGTATACTTAATCTATCGCGGACCACGGCATCCTTTTCCCGGCTGTTCACCCAGGATCGGGTAGCCGATGGTCGTTTCAAGAGCAGTCGCCGTAAGGTCCGCAACCACCCCCGCTCTATAGGAAACAGTACTGCTTCCAGACTCCCCCGACTGTTAGTCAGAGTGCGCAATCGATTGGCTTATGGTATGCCGCACGGTACGCAGACCGTCCAGGAGCGCCAGAAGGTTGATTCCTAGAAGAAACTAACCCTAAGGCCAGAGTCCTACCCAAGCTCGCACTTAATGCGTGGAGGCCGTCGGATGGGTGTTGACCCGTGAGTGTGACCAACCCTGAACAGAATGGGTCTTCGTGGCCAACTCAGCAAGGGCCCCTTAGCTCCCATCATAACATAATATCGCCACCCGTGGTCACAGCTAGAAGACACGTTACCCCCCTAGCAGTGGTTTCAAACGTTTTTTTGACCAGGGACCCCAACGTTTAAAATAAAAAACAATTAAAAAACAACTTTCATCCACCCCAACGTTTAAAATAAAAAAATTAAAAAAAAACAACTTTCATCTTTTACTTTCAGTTGAATATTAAACTTAAAATAATATTTGAAGATATTTTTACTAACGTAACTATTAATTGTAGGTAATTCAATGTAATTTTTGAACTGGAATACTTTTTATAAGTTGGGCAATTCTGGGGCTAATACTGTTGCTCAGAGCTGCATGAATATCATCAATTGATTCCAATCGATTCCTATTCTTATTTTTTATTTATGAGCAATGCAGAAAAACCTTGTGCTCATAAGTTGTGTAGAAGAGCATAACATATCGCAAAGCGAATGTCTGAACTGTAGGCTATGGAATTGCTTTTTTTATAACAGAACTATTCGAGAGGAACTAATTCAAACGCATCCTTACAGAAAGTATCCTTTCAAAGTTAAATCAGCTCTTCCTGGATTCCTTCTGCACCCTTTCAAAGGTAATATCTAAAGGATTGCGCATCAGCTTACGGGTATCGCGCATCAGCTTACGTAATATACTCCGCGCTTGCGCTGTTTTACTTTTCGCCATGTTTTTTTAAGATTATGGTTAAAATCGGTCCCCCAGGGGGCGCGCTAGTCAGACTTCAATATCAAAATATTGGACTTAGTACTTGATATTTGTTACACAGATGAGGCGTTGGGCCGAAATGCACATTGTGAAATTTCGGTTGAAATATCTCTAAAGGTGCTCCTTCACCGGGAGCATTCGCCTGTATTGTAACGTTAGATTCGATCATTACATCAGTAAGGGAGGCAGTATTGTAACGTAATGCTGAAAATCGAATCAATTTACATTACAGGCGAATGCTCCAGAGGAGGGAGAACCTTTATAAAAGCAACACAAATAATATTAAAATTCCCTCGTATTTATGAAATTACTACATCGCATGGGAAAATAGCCATTGCAATACAATAGAAATGCTACAAATAGGTATACTACATTAAAAAAACCGTGGATCCCATTGGCCAGTGCCTACTTGGCCTATAACACTTTGCCTGAGGAACTAACCCTTTTACCAGACACTAAATTTAGAAAAATTGGTAAAGATACTTTGTGCTCTAAAGGCTATTATAAAATTGAAGATTTTTTAAGCGATACATTGGTCTGGTCAAGTCGTTGTTGTGTAACATAGCTATGAAAACCATTTGTAAAGTGTTATATTTATTATTACTATTACGTAAAGCCATTGATTATATAGTGTAGTAATCAATGGTAAAGCCTACAAGCAAGGCATAAATGTCTAGAAACATATATAAGCCGTTCGGAAAATACTGTAAGTCTACTTCGAATAAAAATCTATCTATCTATCTATTGGATAATCCGGATCTGCCAAAATGACTGTCCCAAAAATGGTGTCGACCAACCCGTGGTTTCGGTGAACCCTCGACGCAGTTCCAACCTGCGTCTATTTTATTTAGGTTTATCGGACCGCGGAGTTTGCCCCATCCGCATGTTGACCCGTTTCTGTTCTTTCGCGTTCGCCGAAACCAGAATGAAGACCGGCTCACGCGGATGCATTCGCGTTGACACTGCACTGGGAACGGGTTGCGTGCGATGCTCATTCTGCTCGACTTGAACGACCGGGCGACGCGACGCCGAGATGACCTGACCTAAAAAAACAGGCCTCCGCGACTCGGAGTCGGTCGATAATGCGCGAACGCGTGACAGCAAATTCTGAAAGTTTCATATGCAAATGCGGAAAATAGGATTATAATAATTTTATGAATACCTTTGTCAGTGGCGTAACTAAAAAATGCCCCCCGGTGCGAAATTGACCAAAAGGCCCTGCACTCACTTACATTCATTATGGCATATAGGTTATTTTTGGTATTATTGCAGTATAGGGACCTCTTCTAGATTGTTGATTTTTTAACGTCACCAGACTATATTCACCACGCTGATTCCGAATCTGCAATAATATTTATTCGGTCTCAATAAATAAGCGAGATATAGACATTCAAAAAAGCGCCAAACCCACATTTCGGTAGGTTAGTTTTTTTTTAATTTTAAATAATACATAAACACCTATTTGGCGGTAGGTTAGAATAGTTTTTTTTAAAACAACCTTAAAAACTGACTTTAAAAAAGTTTTTTTTGTATGTAAATTTGGACTTGAAATCTTACGCGTTCGAAGCTTTTTTCTTTCACATTTAGCATTACAGTGATAGAATCTAGTAGTATTTCTTTATTTTTTCGATTTCTGAGAAAGGTTCCTATACTGCAATAATTCCGTTATAATTACTGTATACCTAGCTACGTTACATATTACTAGGGCCAAAATCAACGTGCACCTGGAGTCATAAATCATTAGGCCGGACGACGCGCGTAAGGATTTCCAACAATTCGACGTTGCTTATCGATAATTTACTCAAATCAAATCAAATGATTTATTATAAATAGGATAGAAAACGAATTTACCGCGTGAAATTTGTAGGACCCGACGTTTCGGTGACGTTGCAGCCGCCGTTGTCAAGGGTAAACTGAAGAGCTGTCAGTCCGTTGTTTTGCGGGTAGGCCGCAAACCGCTGCCGCCACTGCGTAGGTTATAACGGTGGTGGGGGGCCGGGCTCGGAGCGCGGGAATTTTTAAAATCCGTCTTGCACACAACACTCACTGTATCCTGTTTTACGTCTTTGCGTTCGGCGTTCGGCGGCGGGAACATTTTAAGAAGAGGGTTCCACGTAGAAGAGAGTTTGTAGCCGTCATCTCTATTGAAGTTCTACTAATACGGACGAAACTCAAAAACCGAGCAGATCAAGAGCATTCTTACCATACGTCAAGGGCGTGACAGATCGAATAAGTAAGATGCTAAACAGATTCGATATAAAAACGATCTTCAAACCGACCCAAAATATAGCTCGATTTTTGAGGCCTGTAAAGGATGTAATACCACTGCAAACCCCGGGTGTGTATAAAGTCGA
The DNA here is from genome assembly GCA_944548615.1 of Micropterix aruncella. Lineage (NCBI taxonomy): Eukaryota > Metazoa > Arthropoda > Insecta > Lepidoptera > Micropterigidae > Micropterix > Micropterix aruncella. The sequence goes on from OX155963.1 coordinate 30,563,136, forward strand.
ATGCAGCTGCGGTCTAGCCTACGTTGGACAAACGAAACGGCCCATAGCCACGCGACTGACAGAACACATCAAAGCTGTTAAAACGTTCAGCGAGAAAAATCGGCGATCTGCGAACATATATTGGATAGCGGAAGTAACCACTGGATGCAGTTTCAAAATCCCATTGTTCTATCGAAGGAACAATTCTACTTTCCTCGCATGATCCGGGAAGCCATTGAAATAAGAAGAACTCCGAACTTCAATAGAGATGACGGCTACAAACTCTCTTCTACGTGGAACCCTCTTCTTAAAATGTTCCCGCCGCCGAACGCCGAACGCAAAGACGTAAAACAGGATACAGTGAGTGTTGTGTGCAAGACGGATTTTAAAAATTCCCGCGCTCCGAGCCCGGCCCCCCACCACCGTTATAACCTACGCAGTGGCGGCAGCGGTTTGCGGCCTACCCGCAAAACAACGGACTGACAGCTCTTCAGTTTACCCTTGACAACGGCGGCTGCAACGTCACCGAAACGTCGGGTCCTACAAATTTCACGCGGTAAATTCGTTTTCTATCCTATTTATAATGTCAAACAACCGCGATAGTCTTCGATTTCAAATGATTTATTCTCTTAAAAACTTAAAATGTATTTTTAATATTCTTTAAACTTTTATTGTTGCATGTATACGTTAGTTTGTATTTACGAAAAATTTTCATAATACTAACTAAAGCAATTATTACAAATTACTACGAAAATTTTCATCATAATCTATAATATCCATCGATATCTCTTGGCATCTATATCGATCCAACCATCGATCCATCATAGTCCATCGATATTCCATCGATACATCGATAATCCATTGATATGTACTGCTATTATTATTTTTAAAACACGCATCCCCATAGTGCGAGCGGAAGACATCGGGTGTGAGCGAGAGGTCCGGCCTAATGATTTATGACTCCAGGTGCACGTTGATTTTGGCCCTACATAGTATGTTGCGCTGCAAGTTTCCACGAAATTCAGCAGGTCACGTGGTATCACATAGGTTCCCATATAAATATGACATTTTACTGACTGAAATAACTGAATATATTTCTCAACGTTTGAATATTGTTTTTTTTTTAAATGTCAGTTTTTACTACTTTTTTTTGAGTAGAACTACCAAATGCGAAACTGGTAAGACTGAAAAATGCCCACAATATTATTAGAAATGTACCAATTTTTGCATATCTACGTATACCTATAAATTAACTACTAAATGTATTATAAAAAATATGAACAACTGCATTTCTAGAATAGTTTTCGTCTTAGTTTGGACTGCAAAATCATCGATCAGTTTTGAGTCATTCATTTTTCGGCTTTCTCAGCTTCCTAGTAGAGTTGAATGGAACGTCGATCGTAACGGAAGTTCCATTTTTAGGCCCCCGGAGGTGCGCTGCACTCATTACTTTTATTACGTTTTCATCGGCTCCAATCGACGGCCAACAAGAACAATAATTTAAACAATTAAAAAACACGACTGCCGTTACAAAAAGTAAACTACTGTATTTATAATTATTAAAAACGTTAAAATAAAGTTCTTCGTTGAAACAAAATTCAATTTACGGAAGCTTCGCTACGTCCCCGTTGACGCGTGTTTTCTCTCTAAAAAAGACTATTGGGCATTCTGTGGGTCAGTCGACGACGGGAGTAATGTTCGACGGTAGTTTCCAGTACGCCAAAGGAGTAATGTTCATATACTTGCTATTGTAACGGCCCTTAAGTAGGGGAGACCGGGGACAGTTGGATCACTTTTTACTTTTAGGTGATTATTGCCTAAAGTATTAAACTCTAGATAGATGTATCAATATGATTGAATAGACAATTTATTCAGCTATCTAATTCAATAATCAATTTTAATTAAAGTCAAATACTTCAACGACTGTAGACCAGAAAAGAGACCATGGTAGATTGTATCAATTGTCCCATACCCGGGGACAAATGATACATAATTTCAGCCGATGAAAAAACATACATTTTGTTCCATGAAAAACTATTTTTTAACGGTAATAGATAGATAATTTTATGCTTTTTAACTCAGATATGAAAAGAAATAGAATATTTGGGTGCGAATATCTGAAAAATTAATTATATAAATCATCCTCTAAAATTTTATATATAAGTCCTATAACATTATAATGAAAACAAAGTGACGAATCTTAAAGAAACAAGTATAATTCAAGTTTTCTTTTTGTAAATTAAGCAAGCAAATCCAAAATAGTTAATGAAAACTAAAAGTAAGAAATTGTATGAAAATAAGTTTGTATCAACCGTCCCCATGTTTCAACTGTCCCCATCAGTTTTTAACTACTATTTTCCTAATAATAAACATTAAAAGTCACTTTGGTATTTACGAATAAAACTAGTAAAACTGTTCGGGATCATTTTTATTAGATGTAATGTACATATATATTTAACATTTCTATTTTAATCGAGTTCATAACAAACATTCTTTTTTAGTTCAGTCAACATTATACACCTACATGTATGTATTCTAACAAGAATAAAAAACTAATTCATCAAATATTTTGGTTTAAAACACTCCTCATTTCGGGGCTACCAATAAACTTAATAATTACTTTATAAATCATAGCCATAAAGCCACGTACTGACGATGCGAAGCAAACGCGGTGAAAGGCGCATGGCAAGATACATCTAAAATGTCAACAAATTGTTAAACAAGATTAAACGAAAACTTAAAACTTAGGCGTTAGTAATTTCCTTTTTTTTATCGAGATCAAAATTAACATTCTTAATCTTGGTCAGTCAACGTTACAAACCTCGAGCTAAAAGTTTTCTATGAAATCCACATTCAAATGACGATAGTTTTTCCTCTTCTTTATAAAATGATTTTGAAATTATTATAGAAATTAAATGTAATAAATAAATTAAAAATATTTTTAAAATACCATTAAAAATTAATAAATTTATTATTATTATTTTTTTTTTAACTTTTTAATTGGAAATTAAATGGAAATTAAGGGAATTAAAAGGCTTAAATGGCTTAGAATGGTCCTTGGTGGCCCAGCTTCGCAATCCACTAGCGATGCTCAGACCCTGGGGAGAGCTCGGTCACGTAAGCCTAATGAACTAGAAGTTCCTACCTTGGATGCTGTTGTACTTCCTGGATACAGTCCCGCTGCTGCCGTCTCCTCGTACTAAGGCTCGTAACGAGGGTTTGTAGGACCCTTACGTCTGTATCTGTACTCACTTAATACGTGTAGATAAAACACACAAATGGACACCCGTTCACTTTGAATTTTCACACAAGTCTACCATAGTGACTTCGAAACTTTTTACTCATTTAACCGCAGGTGCGTGGTCTTTCCCGTTTGCTAATGACTTGTCAAATTAGCATCATACCTTTTCCTACGTTCCTTATTAAATCGTCCGTTTTTAAGATATTTCGCGTTTGGTACCTGCTTTTACAAATTTGGTTGATCCTTTTTATTTAAGTGCCCTTTTATTTGTTCAGGTGTATATTATCTTTTGTTTGAAATTCCCAATTTACAATAATAAATTTATGAGTCCGTTGGTCATTTCTTCACCGGACATTAGGCGATTTTATTTTTGGTTCTTGCCGAAATACGTATTATTGAGATATTAATTATGATATGTGAAAAAGGAGATGGCTATCATATTAACGATAACAACAGATCATAGAGGGGCGCTGTACCATATAAATCAAAATTATGTCGTCATGAAGACTAATTAGTCATGACAATCATAAAACTGACAATACTGGATAATGAATCGTCAACGGGGACAGTTGATACACGGGGTCAATTGATACGTATCAATTGTCCCCTTCAATATTGTATCAATCGTCCCCGGCGACACTTTTTTCCAAAAAAACAATTTATTCTGAACTACATAGCACATATCCAGACAAAATAATACACAAAAGAATCTCAAGACCCAAAGGTACATGATAGGTAAGGCAAAAGTGAACATCATTACATCCATCATGAAAAATAAGTTGATTGAAATGTTACGTAAAATTTACATTTGGGGTCGTGAAATTTTGTCGGCTCCCTGTAGGCGTTTGCACAATCCGACGTCGGCGACTAACTAGAGGTTATACGGGGCCCTATAGAGGTATAATCTGTTGGCACTCACACATTGATAGCTATCATAGGATCTGAGAAAACGGCTTTGTTTTAACTGTCCCCTGTATCATTTGTCCCCGGTCTACCCTACCGTTACATGCAATCAACAAATGCATTGATTTCCAGTGAAATACACTGACACAATTCAGCTATTATTCTACCTCGTTAAGCGATGAATCAGCACGATGAAACAATACTTTTACTCGGAATAGTTTGAATTGCATCATTTCTCGGCCTATATAAACCGGCGAAAAAGCAACCAAAGCATCATTCCTCGAGTGATCACGTCCTCAAGATAGCGACGGCATACTTCGGTACCCCGGCTTCTTGGTCACCTTTTCCTTCTTTTCATTATCAAGGCGAGAAGCATCAGTCTGCATTCCCACAGACTTGAGCCGTGCCCAGTACGAGATACTAGGAGCACAAGTACAATCCTTATCCATACACCCTCGTAACTTCAGGCAGATATCCAATACATTCCCGTCAATATATCCTATTCGGGAAGCGTTACAAGCTGGCAATATCGAACTTCCAATAAACACCTTCTGATATACCTAAAACCGACTTTTAATACGGAGATAATCCGCAAGTTGACACCACCACCTCACACCGCACAATTTGGAGTCTAGTGAGGGGTGGTCCTTCACACTATCTTTCTTTTCGAACCTCTATACTTATCGAACCAATAAGTTCCCACGGTCTCGCACTTAAAATTCCTTGTCATAATACTGATTTCTACGCCTACTCTTTCTGTGTCCATGTTGCAAGACACTGGAACGATCTTCCAGCAAATATACGAAACTTATATTCTTTGGAATCATTCAAGACTCGCCTCAAAAATGACTACTGTTCTAAGAAGTAACCAGTTCTTTCCCTTCTCTCTACTTCCTCTATTAATTTTGTTTCCTCGAGAATTCTTAGTTTTAATTATAGTACTCGTAGTTGCTACTTTTGCTCCAGCACTATTCAAGGGTACAGTGCAAAAAAATAAAAATATATATTTGTTACCCAAATATGCAATCTGCACTACGTCCAATCCCTCAAGGACCTAGCATTCCGATACCCGTACCACCAGAGAAGCTTGACGATTTACGAGCGCCATCAGGGAGTGAGTCAGAGGATAGTTCTGAGGACGAGTTCCAAGTAGAAAACTACAGTGGGCCGCAACCATTTTCACAAGCTGAATTAAACGATCTGATTCGAGATTTAGGCCTTCCTAGAGCTTCTGCTGAATTACTAGGGTTCAGACTCCAAGAGAAGAACTTGTTGGCACCTGGAACTTCTTTCGCTTGGTTTAGAAATCAAGAGAAAAAATACAGCCTTATTTTTTTTAAGACATGTGGCTAATGAAAGGAGACTATTCATCGACTCTTCTAAAAGAAATTTAAAAGCTGTTTTACTCCACAATTGCAACAAATACGCCTCTATACCGTCGGGCACTCAGTACATTTAAAGGAGAAGTAGGTATGACAACTTGCCTTAGAACTGTCTTTGACAAACTCAAATATAAGGAATTTGAATGGACCACCTGAAAGTCATTTCTATGATAATCGGACAACAAGCCCAAATACCCTGTTACACCAACTACACCAATTACACCGAATACCCTTGTTTTCCCTGTGAATGGGATAGCCGCGCAAAATCTCAGCACTGGATCCAGGAGTGGCCAAGAAGAACACTTAAGGTTGGAGAGAAAAATGTACACTTTGAATATTTGGTAGACCCGAAAAAAAAACTTTAACCCCCGCTGCACATCAAACTAGGTATGACAAAGCAGTTCGTCAAGTTATTGCCAAAAGATGGTGAAACGTTCTAGTATCTAATAAGCAAGTTCCCTGGGTTGTCAGAAGAAAAGTTGAATGAGGGAGTTTTTGTCGGTCCTGACATACGTATGCTTCTGAAGGACGAAATCATGGAAGATATTGAGAAAATAGCCTGGACTTTCTCAAAGAAGTTGTAACAAAGTTTTTAGGAAACAAGAAGGATCCCAACTTCAAAAACTTTGTTGAAAAAATGGTAACAAGTTTTAGAGATTTGGGATGCTCAATGAGCTTAAAACTACAATTTTTAAACTTCCGTTTGGACCATTTATCGGAAAATCTTGGAGCAGTAAGTGAAGAGCAAGGATAGAGGTTCCACCAGGTCATAAAGGAAATGAAGCGGAGATACCAAGGACGGTGGAATTCAAATTTGATGCGCGACTACTGCTGGATGCTGCAGAGAAGAGCCACAAGCGGCGCACATGTGGAAAAGTTTAAAGCGAAGTTTCGAGGGGAAAAATGTAGATATAGGAATTTTAAAATTATATTGTACTATATATTTATTTTAAATTTGGTAACAATAAAAAATTAAAAAATATGATGTGATATACACCACTGTGAAAAAGTCTAAATGTTGATAACTACTAATTAAAACATATTTTTTTAAAAATACAAGCGGTTAAAAATACATTTACGGTTAATCGAAATCCATTTACTTATAAGTAGGCTTACCTTACATCCCGGTTTAAGCGGGATTGCCCCGGTTTTAGACATTGATCCCGGCGTCCCTGCAGGTTTGAGATTTTGTTCCGGTTGGGTTTTAGCGATGCCAGAGAGCGCGAACACAGACTGTGGCGCGAACAAGTATATGGACGCCGCCACGCCTACCAATATCGCATGATGAGTGCAAAATATCGAAAGGAAAACATCGAGATTTAGATCTTCTAATCATAGATGTTTTTTTTTATGAAACTTAGCTTGTTAGACGCTTTGCCTATATGAGCTTCCTATAAGCTTTCTTTTAATAAAAACCAATAATCAGGATAAACTAGGAATAAATAGGAAAGAAAATAGGAATAAATTACATAATTATGATACTCAACTTTAAATAAAATGTCCAAATTAGTCTTATAATATCATATTATAAGGAATGGGTAATGAAACACATTTGGTCTAATGATCGAGGCCGCATGCTGGAGTCTACTGTACGAGCGTTACTGCACTGTAAACTCAACTTTGGTATTACATGCAGACTTCTATAAAAAAAAATCAAAAATGATAAATTATGGAAAAATGTTCACTCCAGCGAGAAGTACGATTGGTACAATAAATAATTCGAACATCCATTTCAGCTGCTTCAGCTAAACTTCACTTTTATAATTTAAAAATCTCCTAAAAAGCCATTTTTTGGCCACATTTACGGTTAATCGAAATCCATTTACTTATAAGTAGGCTTACCTTACATCCCGGTTTAAGCGGGATTGTCCCGGTTTCAGACATTGATCCCGGCGTCCCGGCCGGTTTGAGATTTTGTCCCGGTTGGGTTTTAGCGATGCCAGAGAGCGCGAACACAGACAAGTCCATACACTTGTTCGCGCCACAGTGAGTGCAAAATATCGAGAGAAAAACATCGAGTGAGTGCAAAATATCGAGAGAAAAACATAGAGTGAGTGCAAAATATCGAGAGAAAAACATCGAGATTTAGATCTTCTAGTCATAGATGTTTTTTTTTATGAAACTTAGCTGGTTTTTTTTTACCCTAACTCGTTTGAAAAAATATTTTTTACAGCCCCCCCCCCCCTCCTGGTCAGGCTGTCCCGGAGTGAGTGCAAAATATCGAGAGAAAAACATCGAGATTTAGATCTTCTAGTCATAGATGTTTTTTTTTTTATGAAACTTAGCTGGTTTTTTTTTACCCTAACTCGTTTGAAAAAATATTTTTTACAGCCCCCCCCCCCCCTCCTGGTCAGGCTGTCCCGGTTTAGACCTCTATGATTATGGTAAGCCTACTTATAAGCAATTACATTAAAAATTACATATCACGCCTCCATATCACGCTCCGTTCATGCCATTTGGGTTGGCGCACTTGCAATTTGTTTTTTTATGCATTCTTCGGGTATTTCGACAATTTTTTTTTTTGCTTTTCCTATACATTGGTCATTTTTCTTTTTTTTTATTGTCCAAAGATTCCCGAAATGGCTCAATTAAATTATAAGCTCTGGGTTGAGCAAAAAAACTGGGCAAAAATACCCAAATAATGCATAAAAAAACCAGACTTTTCTTAATGGATTTCAATTAAACGTAAATGTGGCCAAATAATAGGTTTGTTTTTTTTTAATATAATGTTTTAATGAGTAGTTATCAACATTTATTCAATGAAGAATAAAGTGTTCGAAGACTTTCACAGTAGTGTATTTTTTTTTAAATGTCAAGGTTCAAGGTATTTTCCTACATGCATTGCTAGTTTTGCATAAATATTTATTTACCATTTGCGGAAAATCTCTACATGATGGAGCATAAATGATGTAATTTTTTAATTCAGCGCATCGAAAATTATAGGAAACATCCATTAGGGTGAAAAAAAAGTCTCAATTTTCAGGCCTGTGTAATCAATAGTATTGTTAAGCTATTCGTAAAATTTAATACAACTTTTAATAAGTCATTCTATCCTTGACAATCCGACGGACGCTCATTACTCGTCGTCACGCATCAGTCGATCGCCAGCGACTGACGCTCACCAGTTGTGAAAAACGAAAAAAACAGACTTTGAGCGTAGAGAAGCAGAAAAATATAAAATAATAGATCAACATAATCAACACCGAGTTTATTACACCAAGTAAAAACATCGAATATTTAATTTAATCACCTACACCCTAATACAAATATATTTATAAAAATAAAATATATTTTTTTGTAAATATCAATTTGTAACGAAAAATAAAATAGCTTTCGTTGAATATATCTAAATAAATTAATTTTAACTAATATCACAGATCCGGAATAAAGAGAAAGAGATTCAAACTTGCGGATCAGCAAAATATAGGTTTAAATAACGTTAATAATAAAAAAAGTGCAGTCATAGAGAGATTCAGACAATGCAAAAGTCAAGATATGATATTATCCTAACTTTGGTTGATTAAACTAGACGGCCTATTTGAGTTATTAAGACTAAAGAAATGTGTAGCGGCATAACAATTACGATGACTTTCGAATACAATTTAACCATAGACCATACTAAAAGAAATTGACAGGGTGCAAAAAGAAATACGCGATCGGTTTGCGATTATCTTTTTGATGCTTTATATAAATAAATATTTGAGACTTTAAAGTTGTTATTTACTATGGGAGAACCCAACACCCCAGGACGGTATAACGATGTATCGTCGGTTTGGATCATAAACTCACTAAGTGCGCTTTTTTCAAAAATCCCTTTTTAGTTGCTTCCTATGTAGTTTTTAATTCTCTATCTAGTCATAAAATCCATATGCGTCTTTTCTCATCGTATTATAAAAAACTGGCACCGCCTAAAATAATTATCAGCATTTTAGTCAAAATAATTCGAAACTAAATTCATCATAGCACTTATCTCACATGGCGTCTATTTCCAAAAAAAAAAACAAATGATCAACACTCATATAACTTAGCCCTTGGAGTAAATGGGTATTTTCATGGATGCATCTGTCTCTTTTGCAGGATTTTCGGCGACATCGACTTAAAGTACTATAACTACGAAACTACTACACCAATCATAAAAAGAACAACTGCACAATGATTGCATTGAAATTTCGAATATGGAATATTGAAATATCATTTTGTAAAACAATTAGATAATTATGAATAAATATGAGAACGTCAAAGAAGTGAAAAAAACGCGCGACCAGATTTGGTCGACTCGTACTCAACGGATAATTGTTTCGCGACCAGATTTGGTTGACTCATACTCAACGGGTTAATGATTTGACAAGAATTCTCGAGTTCCAAAATAATATATCATTATAGTACTTAACCCGTTGAGTATGAGTCAACCAAATCTGGTCGCGAAACAATTATCCGTTGAGCATGATACGACCAGATCTGGTTCCGCGTTTTTTTCACTTCTTTGACGTTCTCATATTTATTCATAATTATCTAATTGTTTTACAAAATGATATTTCAATATTCTATATTCGAAATTTCAATGCAATCATTGTGCAGTTGTTCTTTTTATGATTGGTGTAGTAGTTTCGTAGTTATAGTACTTTAAGGTCGATGTCGCCGAAAATCCTGCAAAAGAGACAGATGCATCCATGAAAATACCCATTTACTCCAAGGGTTAATGAAGTTAAAAATGTAATTGTATGTACATTTTTTATGTTCTACAAATTCCGTTTAAATTCGATAAAATCTTTGTCGTGCTCTCCTGAACAATTTGACTACTGTGGGTTAGTGAGTTTATCATCCAAACCGATATGATCATTCTCTCAACCGTGGGGTGAATGCAGAGACTTAGGCACAAGACAGTCCACCGTCTAACTGCGTGGCACTAGGAAGTGAACCCAGGAGGCAGCCTCGTACCCTCACTGCAAGATTTGGCCAGAGACAGGGGAAACAGAGTCCTTCCCAGGATCGATCCTCTTCGAGGAAACTACCGGATGGGAGTTATACCATGAGTTGAGCTTACCCAATATAACGGGCCATAGTGGCCCAAGCTGCCTGGGACCATGACCTGCCAAATATTTGACATAATAAATTTCTAGTGCTGGTATTTCTTTTAGGACGGTCTATGGATTTAACATATTATCTAATGCTACATACGTAAAAGTGATCCCAAAATATGGAATCAGCCAGAATGGCACTGGTCTGGGGTATGGCAGTACAACCACGAGCGACGTGGACTTGAAGAAGTCTCTTTTGCGGGGAGATTACGACAGCAAGAGTATGGCTCATGCTATTGGCCTTTAATGCCAGAATGATTGGACAACAATTGGGGACTTTTGCATTCCGCCTCCAATGCACTGGAAGGTAATGCTCTATGACTGGACGCCAGAGATGCTGAAATTTTATTTGAATGCCTTTCAGCATACACTTCCAGACCCCAGTAACCTCGCTCGTTGGAGCTTTGCCGAGGATAGTTCTTGTCCCCTCTGTAGCAATACCCCTTGCACAGCTAGACACATTCTAGCTGGCTGCAAGGTGGCCTTAGATCAAGGACGGTACACTTACCGCCATGACAAAGTTCTCGCTGTTATTCGCGAGGTAATTAGTCTCTCAGTGGCTCGTGCCAACAAGGGTTTGACAGTATCCTCCAAACCCCCAATACAGTTTGTGCGGGATGGCTCTAAAGGCAAAAAACATTTAACTACAAAACCTTTCTCAATAATCGAGAAAGCTACAGATTGGATTCTGGAGGTTGATTCGGTCTCTAAGCAGTATAAATTCCCTGAAAGTCTCGGATGCACAGCCCTCCGTCCAGATATAACTCTTTACTCTCTATCTCGGAAGGTGGCTCTTATCGTAGAATTAACTGTTCCATGGGAATCAAATATCCCAAAAGACCACGAGTACAAATTAAATAAATACCATGATCTCGCAAATGCCGTAACCCGGAACGGCTTCACTGTTCACCTTCACGCGGTGGAAGTTGGCGCTCGTGGCCTGCCAGCTAAATCTCTATTTCACCTCTTTAAAGATCTTGGCCTTTCCAGAAAAATAATCAACTCTTTCTTAGAAAAATTATCTAAAACTGCGATTTGCGCATCTCAAATTCTATGGCTTCGAAGGGGGAGTGAATGGGTGGCAAGGTGAACGCTCACATGTGGCAAGACAGCTGTCCTAAACCTACCACAGCCGGTTCGTAAGTCCGGAATCCACTGCTCACCCCCCAGAAGTGTAAAAAAATAGTATTATGATGGGCCCGACTCCGGTCGGTGAATTCCATGGCAGCTCCGTTTGTATTTATTTATTTCAATATAGCCATCTCAATTCGATTAAGCTGAAGCTTCTCAGAGACTCCAGTGACATATTTTTTTCTTATATAGTCTATCATTATCATTGACTTATAATAATTATTAATCTAAGTTTCAACAGGTGCATATATATTAACAAAATCGCTCTTGCCGGACCACCCTGATTTATACCATGTTTCATTGGTCTGTTCAGACCTATATAAACCAGTGGAAATAGAACTACCATTGAGAGGCCGTTAATCTAACAGAAATGATGACTGCCAACCGTCGAACCAGGGTTGTTCCCGTCCTGTGGGCAGTAGGTATACCCACTAAAGGCTGATTTAGATTGAGTTAGTTACAAGCATCAGTGCTGGTGCAGAGAAATGACTCACACTGTTCACACAAAATCAGTCAGTCGTGGTAATTTTTCATGGTGTACATTCGTTATTATAGTCAGTGGGGAAAAATGAATTCTTTAAAACGGCAGAATTTGTGCCTCCGTGCTACAAGCGCTAGCAAAAAACACTATAACCTCTGTCCTTGTACTGGAATGCCACAATGCGCTTCAATCCATTGCAGGGTCAAATAAAGTAACTCTGCAATGGATTAAAGGGCACAGCGACTCACTGGGCAACGACGCGGCAGACGAACTGGCCAGAAGGGGATCAATGAAAATAGTATATGGACCGGAACCCTTGATGCCCATACCCCAGGCCCAAATAAAAACATGGCTACGCAGGAACACCGATGAAACCCACCTTACAGAATGGAAAAAAAACGCAGGATGCAGGCAAACAAAGAATGCGATTCCGGAAGCGTCTAAAAAACTTGCCCGCAACCTCACCAGATTAAAAAGGGACAAAATCTGTAAAGTCATAGGTACTATGACAGGCCACTCCCATAAACAAACACCTGTTTACCATAGGTGTGACAGACAGCCCTCTATGCAGATGATGCATGGAGGAAGAAGAAACGCCACAGCATGTGCTCATGGAATGCAGGAGCGTGGCAGAGCAACGGGCAAGAATACTACAATCTCCAGCATCTGTCCCGGAGGCCTATAGCAACCCAAACAGGCTGCTAACCTTCTGGGACAGCCTGGGTTGGCTGGAGTAACATAAACACAAATAGAAACATGAGCCACGCACAACGGCCCAATAAGAGGCCAAGTGCGAGAAAAAAGCCCAGACAAACTAACTAACTAACGGCAGAATTTGATTCGAGTGAAATTATATTTTGAGAAAATTTTCCTATCTGAGTTGACGGAAATGTTAGAGAGGTATCGAAAAGACTTGTCATTTTCGGCAGTTAAAAATTTCGACACGAAGCGATTCCACTCTACAACGCAGTGCTAGAGACTACGGTGTCTAGACAAGATCAGTACCGCTGGTGCTGGTGGCAGGAGGAGCGGACTGACTTCAAAATATATCGCGGGAATATTGAAGTCAGCACTGTACCAACTTAAAATCAATTTACTTGTTGACAATACCGGGTCAGCAATAACTTGTCTTGAATTCGAAGTCAGTAACTGACTCTGTAACTGACTCAGTAACTGAATGTAAATCAGACTTAATTGCAAACAGGTTTGATAGCGTAAAATGTCACCTAATTCAAAATTACAATTCGATATGAAATTGTTGAACGCTTCTGGGAACAAATTTCCTCTCCGGCTTGTCGCCCTGTTACACGGTTGCCCTAAAGTGTATTCCAGATCGGTTGAGAATGTATATGTATAAAACTAGGTACTTCTTTCTACTTGCCGCCGCCAGGCCATCTTTAGGGCGCTGTGGGTAAGAAAGGAAGGCAATATAAGTCTAGAGGCAGAGGTTGTCAATACAGGTCCCGCTGCTTTAACCCTTGGAGTAAATGGGTATTTTCATGGATGCATCTGTCTCTTTTGCAGGATTTTCGGCGACATCGACTTAAAGTACTATAACTACGAAACTACTACACCAATCATAAAAAGAACAACTGCACAATGATTGCATTGAAATTTAGAATATAGAATATTGAAATATCATTTTGTAAAACAATTAGATAATTATGAATAAATATGAGAAAGTCAAAGAAGTGAAAAAAACGCGCGACCAGATTTGGTCGACTCGTACTCAACGGATAATTGTTTCGCGACCAGATTTGGTTGACTCATACTCAACGGGTTAATAAAAAAAAAATATATTTCAGTTACCAAGCGATAGGTTCATTATTTAAGAATTAGCGTTTCCGCTTTGTCATGAAGCAGTCTTACGTTGTGCGAAGTCAGAGGTCGGTGAATTCCATGACAGCTCCGTTTGTATTTTATTTTTATTTTACTGTACGGTCTTATCGTGCATCAGGTTTGCTTATTTTATTATTGTGAAAATGTTAGTATTGAATTTTATTTTTGTTATCATTATTGTTAATTTTGTGTTTCATTTTCTTAATTTGTAATGTCTGCTCTACTTATTGGCAAATGCTTTGGCCGCTGCCTATGTCTCTCTTTCCCATACATTTTTCACACGTCACAGTGGTGCCGACTCGGTTCCACCTTAGCGAAGCGGCCAAGCATTGGCCAAAGTGTAAAGCGGGCATATGCCTAACATGTGGTTAAGACCGTAAACGAGTAATACTGAAAACTCAAGTAATTTAACACCCGAGCTTAAAAAACCGTCTAAATAAGACACCATTGTCTTAAATCGCACTTTTAAATCGCTACACCTACTAAAAAGTAATATATTGGACTTATTAGGCATTAACCCGGTAACTCCCTAACATCCCTTGCGGGACCAACGGCCGACTCCCCCAATTTCCAGGTTATAATTTTTTATATGTCAAATTTCAATGCGATCATTTTACAGTATTTTTTTTTATGATCCGTATAGTGGTTTACAAGTTATGGTCGTTTGTATCAAGGTCGTCGACTCGCGTCGATTTTACGCGTGAAAATGTCGCGGGCAAAAGTGATAGCTGAATTTTTACTTCGCGAGAGGAGGGGTTAACCAGACACCACGGATTTAGATTATTATAAAAAAATAACATAAATGACTATATTTTTGTGACTAGTTTTATTACTATACTTATTACAAACGGAGCTGCCATAGAATTCACAAACCGGAAACGGGACTATTATTAATCGTTAGTCGGGAGCGTTGGACTCCAGACTAACGATTGGCTGCGGTAGGTTTAGAGCAGCTGTCTTGCCACATATGAGCGTTCACATTACCACCCATCCATGATGAAATTGAGGCGCGGAAATCGAGGTATAAGATATTTTTTCTAGGAAAGAGTTGATTATCTTCCTGGAGAGATCAAGATCTTAAAAGAGGTGAAAAAGAAATTTGGCTGGTAGGCCACAAGCGCTAACTTCCATTGCGTGAAGGTGAACAGTGAAGCCGTTCTGGGTATTTATTTAATTTGTACTCGTGATCTTTTGAGATACTTGATCATTTAGCTCAGGTACATGTGAGAATTTTATGTTTCAATATCTTTGATGTTTTTTTTTTCAAAAATGTAATTTTGTATTCGAGTTGGTTATCGTTCTGACAGTCGTTGTCATTGCCAGGGCGCGTTGCAGCGGACTGCGACAGCCGCCGAAAGTAAAAAGGTAAATTGTGAGAATTTTATATGTCTCTATCAGGTCCCTTCTTTACCTGCTTTGTTCGAGAGTAGTCAGTCCAAGTAATTTCAAGCTATCTTCATAATTCTTATTCTTCAGTCTCACTGGCAGTTTGGTGGTCATTCACTGCACCAAGTAATCGATTCCAAGGGATCTTTATAATTCCTATTCTCCAGGCCTACTAGCATTTTGGTTGCCCTCAGCTGCACCTTTTCTAGGACATCTACATCTTTGCATTAAAAGGGGTTCCAGACCTGATAGCCATATAGCCATTCAGGAATAGGTCTCACATATGCCTTGTCATTAGAGACAGAGAGTAGAGTTGACGCGGGGTGAGGAACTTCCGAAACAAATCATTTGATGTCACATACAGGTGTTACTGCGTTTTTGTTTGGCCCCACCATTTTCAAATTTATAAATAAACATCTACTTGGTTTTTTTTAATATACCTTTGTATTTAACTCGGTTGTCTGTCTGGCAGTCGTTGTAGTTGCCCAGGCGTGTCGCAGTGGACAGCGACGGCCGCCAAAAGTAAAAGTGAAAATTCCCACGCATAGAAACTTATTTCTATACAGGATTTACTACGGATATACCAGGGTTTGTTGACAAACATTCACAGCTGATTTGAAATACACCATAAATACACGTTCATTGGCACACTGGTAGTTTCATTTACACCGTGCTTAAACTTTCTTAATTTTAAACACTACTTAACATTTATCACATACATTATTTGGCCTTTTTCCCTGAAAATTTGGCACGCACGTGAAACATATTGTCTTTGGAAGGATCTGATAAGTCGTTATTTCCTTACGGAAAGTACCGAATGAGAATCGGCTGTCGACCTATCAGATCCATATACTATGCTGCCATGAACAATGTCGGCGGTTGGTTGGGGCTGGCGCGGCGATCAATGGCCACTCGGCAGCGCAGTGGACTGAGGCTTGCCTCCGAGATTTTCACGCAGCCGCGGACAGTCAGCTTTTGCAGGTCTGGGCAGTTCTGATCCAAAGCGCTAAAAGAAAGAAAAAGCTGGTTTAGGATTAGAGATTAGACCAGCGGCTGGGCTGTTTGGGCCCAACCCACATATCGTAAGCTGCAATTCAGAAATTGTCACTTTGAAATACAGTGTGTATAAGATCTTTCAAACTTCAATTTAAAATATTAGAAATCTATATGACTGATTTTTAAAAATAATGACAGTTAATTTAAATTCAAACAGACGGACATATACAGACAGATATTTGCATGCCAGCTCACACCATCTACGTTTAGTGCAGACGACGCTTGTGAATCGAGCAAGTGATCTATGCGACACTGAGTATTTTCCGCAGGAAACGCACACGATCCAATATATCTTGGACTTCATCTGGACAGACGCCTGACCTGGATAACTAACATTAAACAAAACCGTAATCTGCATTGGCTCATGGGTAGACACTATTCTACGCGTCGACAACAAGCTGATCATCTATAACTGTACTTGAGCCTATTTGGTAATAAGCAAGCAAAAGTAATATACCCTCTCTTTCAGGATAGTATATCTACGGGCTATTGCAAACGCACCGTGCTTTACAAGAAATGATGAAACTCATCACTACCTGAAAGTCCACACTATTGGCACTGAAATTGAGCAATACAAAACTCAACATGCTGAATGATTGGCATCCTATCCAAATCCTCCTTCAGCTAAGCTACTTAATCAATCCAATGTGATTTACAGATTAAAAAGAAACCAAGTTCCATAGAAAGGAAAATCTAAGCATTGGCCTCGTCTCATAAACGTTATTAAACATCACACACAACAAATTAGATTATGGTCGGATGAATCTCAAATCAATCTCAAATCTACGTAGAAAAACATTTAAAAATAACTGTCTTTTTCAAGAAATTATGGCTGAAAAACAGTCTTTTTTCGTCAGCTGTATGATTTTCGAAAAAAAAAGTTAACACCGCTTCCTATTTGATGCGGACTACACTTACCCAATTCCAATATCCGTGACACTCTTGCAATCGGCTATGTTGAGAACCTGTAGTCGTGTGCAATTCTTGGCCATGGTCAGCATGACCCTATCGCCGACATCGTACACGCCTTCGAGCGATATAATCTTGAGCGTCTTGAACCGTTTGAAAAACAGCGAGATGTTCGCCGAAGATAAATTGATGCAGTAGGAAAAGTCGACGTCCTCGAGGTCCCACTGATGCAGTGTGAGATTCTCCAATGCGCCGGTGGTGAGCCAGCGGCAGGTGGACAGGTGCAGCACTTTGAGCGTGTTGCACTGCAGGATCACCGGCTGGAGAGAGCGCGGAGTCAGGTTCTTGCAGTAGCCGAGATCGATGGACTTCAGCTTGTGATTCCGTTTCAGCAGCGGTATCAGATCTCTGTCCAGAATTTTGCTGCCGGTGATATCGATGTGGGTTAGGTTGTGGCAAGTCACCACGAAAACCTGCTAAACGGAAATGATTAGTAATCGAACTGCGGGCAACTTAATAATTTTGGGGTGAGATTACGATCGCTATGGGGCAATAAAATGCCTTTTTAGCGAATGATTCTTTAGCTCCGTATTTAATATGCGTCTTCGTACGAATGAACAATTTTTAATGTAATTCTGTTTTTATTAACCCTTCAGGCCTCGGCCCCTCGGCCGATTGACAAGTAAAAATTAGTAAAAAATATGAATTACGACACTGTCTCACCAAAACATTAATTACTGCCAAACCACTGTACCCATAATTAAAATGAAACATATTAACATAATAAAACATAATAAAATCAAACAAATTAAATTAAAATAAAATTAAAACGGGGCCGTCACGCTGAATCGTGTTGTGGCCGATATCAGCCAATCGGGGCCTGAGGGGTAATAGATAAACCCTTGAAAGAACCAATTAAATTATGTATGTATGCATGCTGTGCTTTGAGAATCTGTCATTAACTATATAGTAATTAAGTAAATATTGATGTATTTTTGTTGGTGGTACATGTAATCTCCTGTATTTTATTATCCGTCTATTTTTGAGTTATGACCAATTCATTGAAAAGTAATTATAAAACATAAACATGTAAATTGTTATAAGTAAATATATTTGTTATTACAAGTATTGTTATTACAAGTATTAAATATGCAAGTACAGCTGTATAAAAGTGAAACCCTCCAAATGTTTTTGCTTTGGACTCACCGGCGTAGACACAAAATTTACGTCCTATGACCCCAAATTGGTCTATAAGGGCTCTATTATCTCCCTTATAGACCCAAATAACCACTTCAAATTCCTTGGCAGGAAAATCACCTGTCAAGGAAAAGACCTCTCTGGTGAACATGTTATAGAACATTTCAGTAGTTGTCTTGCAAAGATAGATGCCTTGCTAATTTCTGGCCCTCGTAAGGCTTGGCAATTGGATCTATGACAATTATTTAACTTCACATTTGCCATGGCCTTTCTTATTTACGATTTCACCAAAACCCAACTGTCTCGTCTGGATGCACTGGTGACAGCTAGTTTAAAATCCTGGTTGTCCTTAACCAAACCAGCTGACCCCTCGACTCTCTTCAGGTCCAAACACAATTTTGGGCTAGCTCTAAAACTGCCCTCTCTGCTCTACGCCAACTCCAGAATAACTAAAAATTCGATTCTACGCAATTCCAAGGATCCGGCAATATCGAAGCACGTAACAAGTGGCCGTAGTGAGTCAAATGATCTACAAGCCCGCAAAGAATTCCACAAAAAGTTCCTTGCTGGAATCAGCCAGAACGGCAATGGTCTGGGGTATGGCAGTCCAACAATGAGCGATGTGGACTTGAAGAAGTCTCTCTTGCGGGGAGATTACGACAGCAATAGTATGGCTCACGCTATTGGCCTTCAATGCCAGAATGATTGGACAACAATTGGAGACTTATGCATTCCTCCTCCAATGCACTGGAAAGTAATGTTGTATGACTGGACGCCAGAGATGCTTTTTGTAAACTATAATACTTATCTATTTTCTAATCACTGCATCATATTCCATAGGAAGTGATGATACACAGCCACCAATGATATTTGAAAAAAAGTCATAAATTTGGAAAATAGACGACCTCTTTCCACAAAAAACGTCAAAATTTACATACAAAACGGAAATCCGCTTCAGTAGAGGTGCACTTTGATCGTCAATAAAAAAAATCAAGACTTACTGCTAGTCTGTTTATTTTGACATTTGATATGCAATAATAGTTAGCAAGCTATACCTTATATATAACTACCATAATAACTTTATATCAACCCAAAATTGCAACACAGAAAATGTGTAACATATTTAAAATAAACAAAATCGAAATACTTTCATTAATGACTGATTGCTGGAAACCAAATTACGAATTGCCAAACTAAGTGCTTTTTCGCAAGATGTAATGACGAAAGTAACGTTTCCCCATTCAACAAACATTAACACGTAGGCCTAACATTTGCAATTGCAGTCCCTCAATTAGAAGCAAATATAAATGATGTCCAAATCTACCATTCCGCAGCTTTTATAATCTAAATACCAAATTGAAATATATTTATTCATATACATAATGTACACATACTGAATGTCAAAAGACAGTAATAGTATTTTTTGTAGTTTTTTTTCGGCGAGTTCTACAAGTAAGATTCCACTGGAATAATAGCCAGATGTATTATAATTAATAAAGTTTCTAACCAGAATCGTAAGTTAAATCTTCTACTCATCTCAAACTTTCATCGCTCGAAGAACTTGATGTGTCGCAGTCGGAATTTCCTAGTGTTATTATAAGTGAGTCAGTGAAATTATCCACTTTTGGTTCTAGTTGAACATATTTTTCCTTATGTTCTCTCGTCTTTCTCCTAACGTCACTAAACATATCAAGGGTAATAGACTGCTTCTTTTCTAAATAATTCTTACACATTTTTCAAGTTAAACTTAGCATTTTGTGATGTAACTTTACCTTTAATAATACCCACAGTAACTCTATTGGGTTGAGTTCTGGATGGTAGGGTGCTAGGCGCAGTACACTGTGTCTGTGATATTCGAGGATTTTATCAAATACAAATTGTACATGGTTTGGCTTATTTTGTTTTAATAATATCATATAGTATTAGTTTTGTGTTTCTTTCTGGATATGATATATTATACTTGTCCAACCAAGCTAACATGTAAGCTTTTCATGAATTAGATATGGGCACTGGATCCGATACGACGTTGTGATACGATGCGTTATCGACTATTAAAACTAACTGTGGCGGTAAATTTGGAAGAAGTTTTTCTTTGATCCATTTCTGATAATTACCAGCATTCATATTACTATGATAATCTTCCGTTTGCTTTGTTGCTGGATAGATAAGCAAAGCTTCTGGAATGAATCCTGGTTCCGAGCAGGCATCAACGATCACTACCATATTGCCCTTGGAAATAGGTACTGTACAACCTTCGCTCGTTTCATCGGACCATGATCAAGGCAACGTAGGTGAGCTGTGAATGTAAGATTCATCCTTATATATTATAGGTCGGCGTTGTGATCTAAATTCTTGTAGTTTGGAAAGATATAATGTTCTTTTCAGTCTGATGTGACTTCTTTCAATGAGTAGTTTTTTATTATTTTGCCTAGCCTCTGATCTTCCTTAGTGTAGAAATGCCACCCTCAAAGTTGATACTGTCTTTCAACACTTCCAATAACTTTTTTAATGTCGGAAATGCACGCTAAACCATATGGAAGTTGTAGATAGTATGCCCTATGACTTGCTGGTCAAAACTATCTACTGTAGATTTTTTCGCTAACCTTGCTAGCTTTTTACCTAGTGTTCTGAAAGTAACTTGTACAGACAGCAATGTTTTGCATGCTGGTGGCTCTTCTTCCCTTGAGGTAGATGGTTGTGATTTTGACACAGATGCTGTAACACAACTCGTTAAACGCTTCTCTGAGAAACACTATTCGCCTCTGATGTCAAACCGTACAAATCTTTCATTAAACAGCCTCCACCATGACAGTTTTTATTATGATGCATAAAATAGTTAAAAACATTTTACACTATATCACGAGCTTGTCCTGTTAATGTTTTGCCAGAACCAATTCTGTCAAAAGACATTTTATTCTAACCTCCAAATAGGTACAAAAACAATCACACACAATAACGAGCGTCGTTGATCGACTCGTGACTGACGCTAACGGACGAATGAGAAAAAAGAACACTCCGTATTCATGAGCAGTAGCAACAGCCAAACAATAACGGTCTCCTTCATACTCATTAGCTTGACCGCGAGCAAGAGACAGAAAGGCTTTTTATGATGAGCATGTGTAAATGTGTTGAGCTATCTTGCATAGTCAAGACAAGGTAAGAGGAAGAGACTGCGCAAGACTCACAGATTTGATTTATGAAATTTTGCCCTGCTTCAGCTGCTTATTGCCTGCAATTTTGGACAACAATGATTTTGTTTCATACCCCAAGTTAGGTGACGCTAAAATTAAGGAAGGCATATTTGTTGCTCCTGATATAAGAAAACAAATGAATGATAATAAGTGTAAAGACAGTTTGAATGACTGTGAGGTTATATGAAATCGGAGACTATTGCGGTTGTTTGACATAATAAATAAGATAAAAAAACGAATTTACTGTGTGAATTTTGTAGCACCAGACTTTTCGGCGACGTTGCAGCCAGTGTCTAGGGTAGCCGTCTACCCTAGACAACGGCGGCTGCAAGGTCGCCGAAACGACGGGTGCTACAAAATTTCCGAAGTAACTTCGTTTTTTATCTTATTTATAAATGACTGAGGTTGATGCTTAGAAATCTTTCTGAAATGTCGTTAATAACTTCCTTGGAAACAATACGGCGGATAACTACAAAGAACTGTTACCTGAGCTTCTTAATAATTACAAAGCACTTGGCTGTAATATGTCACTAAAGATCCACTTCTTAGATTCTCATCTGGATTTTTTCCTAACCAATCTCGGAGCTGTGAGCGACGAACACGGTGAACGCTTTCATTCAGGAAATATTCAACATGAAGACTCGCTTTTAAGAAAAGTGAAACCCACGAATGCTAGCTGACTTATGCTGAAATCTGAAGACTGATATACCTACAGCACACTACGCCAAAAAATCAAAACCAAGTAGATTGTAAATATGTCAAAATTGCATGCATGTATAATAAACGTTTTGAAAAATATGGTAAATACAAAAAACTATGCCCGATAGAAAGAAACAATTTACATATTTGAAATCAGCGTCAAAAATTCTGTAAGATTCAGCTGTTATCATTCCTGTAGCGAACAAAAACCAAAATTGTGTTGTCCAGTGCAATCAGTTCACCTAAGCTAGCAACTGGATGAAGTTCACAACCCATGAGGGCCAATCCACGGGCGGACCATATGGTGAACACATTTTTACAATCATCTTGCCACATTATCGCACCGCTAAGAAATATAAATAACCGCAATTATTTACAGTCTAAACCGCATTAAACGAGGCGCAAAGCAATAAAATTCGCCATCAAATAACGTAAATATAAGCATCTTCATTCGCACATGCGAACACGCCTTAGCAACGATAGAAAACTAATTATTACAAAACGAACCCTGAAAGTCAAAGAGGTGCAGGTCCTGAAGAAGATTCTGAGATGTTTCATCCTCTCGAAGTGGCGGTCTATCAGCATTCGACCTCTCCGCGAGACACTGCGTACGTTCAAGCAGTCGCCGATACGAATCAGCGCGATTATTCTGTCTATCAACACGTCGTCCCACGGGAGATCCAGCAGGTTAATCGGCGGTTTCATCTTTGCCAGCAATAAATCAGAATTTAGAGACAAAACCCTCACCCGCAGAAAATTTTCAGCTAGAAAATTTTCAGCAGAAAACACCAGACGAACAACTGAACAACTGATCGATCGATACAAACAAACCGCGCGCGCTCCAACCGCGTCGCTTTCAAATGTTTGACAGTTCTTCAAAAATGTTGCCGCGTTTTGATAAAGTAATAATAACTCTACATAGATCATTGTTTATAGAAGGGAGATTTCGATTTGATAAATCTATGTCATTGTGTCAATAATTTTGGGGGGGAAAACTGAAGCCGAAAACAATATCTTTCGATTTATATACGAGACTTCGTTTATCTTTATTGTTATTGGTATAAAATCACGCTCTGGGTAGTTCTGCCCATGTCCCGAGGGCTCAAATTGCTTTGTTTTCTTGCAATTCTCATTGTAGTGGCATCTCGTAGGCATGAGTAGATGACTTTATACGGTGATACCTCTTACGCGCTTAGTAGTAATTTCTCGCAAACAAGTTAACTCATTGACGGTTTTAATCATTAATACAGTAAAGTGTCCCATTTACACAACCGAAAAAAAAA
This sequence comes from Micropterix aruncella, assembly GCA_944548615.1. Classification (NCBI taxonomy): domain Eukaryota; kingdom Metazoa; phylum Arthropoda; class Insecta; order Lepidoptera; family Micropterigidae; genus Micropterix; species Micropterix aruncella. The sequence continues at coordinate 30,586,891 of OX155963.1, forward strand.
CATTTCTTGAATGGTTATTCAGTTTTTTCCTTGCCCTGAAAAGTTTGCTTATTGACATGTACGACGTCTCACATATAGAGCGTCGATATGAGGCTCCTTCACTTCCGTAAGTGCCATCAGCTCTCGGAGCCGAATGAACCCGAACGGCCGAACGTCAAGCATCGATCGGTATTTGTGTAGCTCATTAGTTGTACGAGTAATTCGCGTTGGTTTTCCCTTGTTAACAACTACTATTTCATACGTGTCACTATAATAACTATTAGTTGATGTGGTAATAGATTCCTTCGTGGAAAGAAAAGCCCTTTGTGCAAAGCTGTAGCAACATTAAATAGTAAAATTGTCTAGGACCTAAGGATTATAGGTGCGTGTGCAGTATGGCTTGGGCGTTGTCTACATTGGTTGTATGTATTGTATATTAATGTCACACATAAGAAACGTTGTCAGAAATTATATAATAAAGAGTGCAAGTTTATTTATGGGTTCTTGATCCCCGGTCACAAAAAAACCATCATGAATATTTGTTTTGTTAGTGTTACAAATTCATTAATCTGAAACGCAATTTTTATTCAATTCTTTCGGTGGGGTTTTCAGTAACTATTCGTGGGACGTCTCTTTGGCTCTCCCTTACTTACAAAATATAGGGTTGTTATAAAAATAAAACGATAAATTTTCGATTTCATAATGTTGCCACAATTTAATAGCTATTAAAATGCTTTTTTTATTGCAGATTTAGGGTAGATACAATATGATTGCCAAATCCAGATTACGTTTCGAAGCCACTTTATAACTAGCTTCGCAAGAAAAAGAAACATTTTAACAGTTGAAAATTATAGGCTTCCGGAAGTAGGGAGTATGTAAACAATTCACAATTTAAATATAATGGGCGGAACGGTACGTCGTGCGCATTCAAGCTCTCTCTCTCTCTCTCTCTCTCTCTCTCTGCCCCATTTAACGTACGCGCAAGGATAAGAGATGGAGATATTTCGTTAGACTAGTCGGACCAAACGGTGGCAGGCTTAGTGCTTTGAATTGAACATTATTCGGATATTTGTTAAATTGTTTATATAGTTTATTAGAAAATAGTGATTTGTGATCAACCAACGAGTGCGCTCGTTAACATATGAAAAGTGGACACGCATGTCGGAAAGAAGGCGGTGTCCATTATAATTAATGGTCCTAGATTGTAATAAACCAACAATATCGAGATTCAAAAATCATCCCAACGTCGACCGATCAAAGTTCCAAATATCAACGTCTATGTCTATCGCTCGGTCAGTCGAGATCGCGCGCTGTCAAAAAATGTCAAATCTGTTATGTTTGGGGTTATGTTTTCGTTTTAAGTTTTTTTTCAACTTCTTTTTGTCAATCGTTTCGTTCGTTAAATAGCTATGTTTTTCGAAAGTGATGATTATGACGAGGTAAATACAACTAATTATTTGGAATGCATGCAATATAGCAAACGGACATAAAATAAATAAAAAACAATCTACTTTAATACAGGTGTTTATGAAGTGTTTAAAAAAACTACGATAATCTACCGCCATATATGTGTCGTGCCGCTTATTTATACGCATATGTCTCGTTTATTTAAAAGTTAAAGTTTAGATATTTACAGATTCGGAATCAGTGTGATATTCCAACGGGGTGACAATAAAACATCTTTAGACGAGTTTGCTAAACTGCATGCTCACCAATTATTTCGCTTTAGTTACTTTAGACAGATCTTTAGTTACGAGTGCTATTTTTCTTCAGATTTTGTCTGGCTTGCCTTACCCCGAGCCCGAAACCGAACAAGAAATACCACCTGATGCACCCGCAATTCTACCTGAAAGTTCTACAAGCGTCAAACCTATGCCTAATAATACATCTTATATTACACCAAGCAAAACCGTCGCTCCGGTGCGTTCTGTGGTCAATTTAATGAAAGGCATCTCACCGGAGAGAACTTACAAAGCGAGCTCGAGCCGAAAGCGAAAATTTCCCGGCCCAGCTGGCGTCTTAGGATACTCTGGTGGCAAGGAGAACTATAATGCGGGCAATAAACAAATTCCTTTATCTCAGGTAAAAATGAATTGTTTTTATTTTTATTGATTATTTTTTGCATTAGTTTGTTTTTACTTTTTATTGTGAAATTTCACAATAGGCGGTTTATTATAAGATAATCTCTTATAACCAACCCTTCTATGAAGTGTTTATATGTATGTGTGCATGTAGCAAGTGGGTAAGTGTGTGTCTTGTAATTGCATTCTATCGACAGAATTGAAATGCAATTCTGTTAATTTTATCGCAATGGAAAATGATGACCCAGCCGGGAATCGAACCTGGGACCTTACAATGTAAGATCAGGCGGCCTAGCCACCATACCACAGGGCCACAGACAATTATTAGTATTAATGTTGTTTAGTAGCAATAGCATTAGTATTAATGTTGTTTAGAAGCAACGTTTTCTTACGCTAATCGAATTGTCTATTTTTAGTGAAAAGTTAAATGTCTTACAGTTGTGTTTGTGTGACTGTCATATTAAACAAATAAAATATTGTATTGTCCTCCTTCTTTCCTATATTGTGTACCTAGTGAGCCAGACATCATTATCAAAAAAAGTTTTTTGATAAAATGGCAATTAGTTGATTAATTAGGCAGGCCCCCAAGTAATATTAGCCCAGGGCCCCACAAACGCACGGTCCACCCCTGGGGAAGAGGGGCCTTTTGTTAATTTTTGCACTGAGGTCTATTTTTTTTAGTTACGGTACTGGGTATAGGCTTTGAAATAATAACATGAAGTGATAAGATTATTAAGGATCAAGTCTATTTCTCTGTTCCGAGAAACCTACCGGTCAGTGTTTTATAATATTTTATAGTTTTAATGAATCGCGAGAGCAAATTAGACTTAGTCCCCTCCCCAAGTTGGTAGACCTGCTCCTGTACTAAATCACATACTCGCCTATTACAGCACCTATAAAGGATGATTCATGCTACACCGGGCCGGGGCCGGGCCGGGCCCCGGCCGAGTCGTTTCCAACGTGCTCCGGCCGGGGCAGTCATTCATGCTACACCGGGCGTGACCGGGCTGTTTCCGAGTTTATTTATCCCACGGCCATGTCCGCGATAACTAGTAGAATAGAATAGAATAGAATAACTTTAATGTGCTATAAAAACATAACTTAATGAATATTACGCTGGTTTTATAAAAAAGACAATTTATGCACAAATGGCGGACTTATCTAACTAGTGTTGCGTCCATCTATTTTGGCGATAATAATATTTTTTAATTTCTATTTTCGCTTGATTATTAATGCAATTTTCACAACTTGAGTTGGCAGCTATTGCAATTGCCTTTGAAGATGAAGTATTGGAAACACGAACTGAATCTTATAAAAGAAGATGGAGTGTACATCCAGCCTGGAGAAAACGACAATCGGAGGGAGAATTCGCCACGCTCTACAAGGAATTAATAGATGATGAGAGCAAATTTTACGGTTATTTTAGGATGTCTAAAGAATGCTTTAGTATATTTCTTGGAAAAATAAAACGTGATTTAACCAAACAAAATTCAAGATTTCTGAAGCATATCTCTCCCATTGAACGATTAGCAGACCGGAGCCGGGAAAACAATATCCACCGCCAATTCGACGCCGTGCTCCGGTCGTGGCACGGCCGGGCACGGCCGGAGCACGGCCAAGCATGAATTGCTTCATACAAAAGTATACTATAGATATCTGACCGTGTCCCGGCCGGGGCCCGGCCCGGCCCCGGCCCGGTGTAGCATGAATCATCCTTAATCCTGTAGGGCAGTGGGTCCCAACCTTTTTTTGACCAGGGACCACTAGGACTTTTTGTTCGGTGCAGGGACCCCAAGGTTTAAAATATAAGCTTAAATATTTTGAAAATCAACCTTAATTCCAAATACTTTTAAGTCCTAACTTGATTTTTTTGATTTTTCCTAAAATTAAAACCAAACGTATGCTAAGGTAAAACAGTTTTCTGGTACACCTGCCTTAGTACAGGCTACCTACAGTAGAACTCCAATTAATCAAATTAATTGGGACTGGATCCTATTCAGATAATCAAAAATTCGTATAATTGGTTTTTTCCCAAAAAAGGATCATTTTAATTATTTGCTGTATGTATGTTGAAAATGGGAGAAAAAAATATTTGCAAAGAAAAAGAGCCAGCCATTACTTACTTTAAAGGATGAACAACCAAGCTTCTTAGCTTCTGAGCTTTTTCACAAAGATTAGAACCCGAAATTGGGTTTGCAGCTGCAAAAATCACTTGAAAATGGCATTTTTTAAATATTTGTTTGTTGCTGCCGTCATTGATTTTTTTGAAGAACTTCCATCTTCGTTTTCAAGAGCTGACACGAAGTTTATAAGTGTAGGTTTGCTCGTTTCCATCTTAAATCTTTTCTGTCTAAATTCCGGGAGCCGGAGTTCGGATAATTGGAGTTCTACTGTAGTTAAGCGGTGTTGACTTAGTGATGAAAATGCTAAAGTGTGCTTTTTATTTTGCTACTGGTCCAAGAACGAATAATTTGTAATGCTACAGAAATGTGTATCTCGCTTTACTTTAAATAAATAAAATAATAATTATAACAAATCTTTTACTTTTAGTTAAATATTAATTATAATTAAACTTACAATAATATTTCAAGATATTTTTTATAATGAGAAACTGTTAATTGTAAATCAATGTGATTTTTGAGCTTGCCACCTTTTTTCTTTTGGGCAATTCAAGTTAAAGGCGGAAATAGCCTTTTTGAGCTGCACTTAGATGATTAACCCGTTGAGTATGATACGACCAAATCTGGTTGTGAAACAATTATCCGTTGAGTATGATACGACCAGATCTGGTCGCGCGTTTTTTTCACTTCTTTGACGTTCTCATATTTATTCATAATTATCTAATTGTTTTACAAAATGATATTTCAATATTCTATATTCGAAATTTCAATGCAATCATTGTGCAGTTGTTCTTTTTATGATTGGTGTAGTAGTTTCGTAGTTATAGTACTTTAAGTCGATGTCGCCGAAAATCCTGCAAAAGACACAGATGCATCCATGAAAATACCCATTTACTCCAAGTGTTAAGACCATTTCCAGATTGAAGTCTGTCTGTATATCTGTCCGCGTGTGTGTGTGTGTGTGTGTGTGTGTGTGTATTCCTCCACGATAGCGCCCCACTGCTTAATCCGACTGAGCTGAAATTTGGCATACAAGCATCATTTGTTCATGACAAGAGGTAAAGTTTATGGTTGAAATTGGTCCACTAGGGGGCGCACTAGGCATATTTCAATCTCGAAATATTTGACTTCGGTACACAGGTGGCTTGTTGAACCGAAATCAAATTGTGAAATAATGGTTGGGGTATCTCATATACAAGCTAAACTATTAATATTTAAATTCCGCTATACATTTTAACGCCTATTGTTTCGTTTCTCGGCTAAGGGCCAACAGATGGAACGGAACCCAAGCGGGTTCGTCCGCCGACCAAGAGAGGGTCTCATCGATTTTGTATGTAAAATTAATATTTAGGTATAATCAGTCCTGGGCTACTTGCCGGCAAAGTCTTGGGATTGACACAACTGATTTTTTTTCTTTGTAAACGTGCGTCATCACACCCGCTCGAGTGGCGGAGTTTGCGAGCTTCGTTATATGACAAGTTTTTCCTTATGATCATGAACTTTGTTTTGCGGACCTGCATGTAGTTCTCTCGGATTAGGTGGTCCGCGGACCACCGGTTGGAAACCACCTCTGTAGGGAGACCAATGTTGCCCATGACTTTTGTAAAAAACGGACATTTGTAACTCCAAAGCATTAATCCAATCTATATTTCAATTACAGGATTTTCCGTCAACGCAAGCCGACTGCCTGGATGATTGTCTGTGGAGCGCAATGAAGAATGATCTAAGAATCACCATGAGGGACTCTGGAGTGGAATTATTTCCGATTTCATCTTTAATTAAAGGAGATGTTCGAAGTCGTCTTCGCGGCCATAAAGTCCCTCTGATCGGGGGTATGATTCAGAGCATAGATTATTCAGTTCCAGATCCGGTGCTCGTTTTAAGGGATGACACAGGTTTGTATCTATCATTCGTTCGGTTTATTATTATTATTTTTATGGCTTCGAAGGGGGAGTGAATGGGTGGTAAGGTGAACGCTCACATGTGGCAAGACAGCTGTCCTAAACCTACTACAGCCGGTCGTTAGTCCGGAATCCACTGCTCACCCCCCAGAAGTGTAAAAAAATAGTATTATCAGTCCAGACTAACGACCAGCTGTGGTAGGTTTAGGACAGCTGTCTTGCTACACTCCCCCTTCGAAGCCATAGAATTTGAAATGCGCAAATCGCGGTTTTAGATATTTTTTCTAGGAAAGAGTTGATTATTTTTCTGGAAAGACCAAGATCTTTAAAGAGGTAAAACAGAGATTTAGCTAAAACAAGTCAAGGACTTGGGAGTTTTTTTTCGACCCCAAGTTAAACTTCAAGGAACACATTAGGCAACTATCTACAACTTCTTTCAAGCTTCTAGGGTTTGTGATACGGCAATTCAAGCACTTCAAAAAAATATTCGGGTTATGCGCACGTTGTACAACTCGATTGTTAGAAGTCGCATGGAAACTAATGCAGCTATTTGGAATCCGCATGAAGATACTTATACCCTCATGCTCGAAAAGGTACAGAAGTGTTTTTTGAGATTTTTGTACTTCAAGCAGTACGGATATTATCCATTTTTGTTTCCGACTGCATTTATCACAGGCATGGTTGGCTATAATTCTCTCTGTCTCAGAAGAGAAATGCTGACCATGTCCTATGTTTTCAATCTAATTCGTGGTAAAACTGATAACACTGACTTACTAGCCAAGGTGGATCTTTTCATACCAAATAATTATCTTTGTGCTCGATCGCACCATCTTTTCGCGGAGCCGTTCTCGCGCACTAACCTTACGAGGTGGAACTTGTTGGCGCGTGCTTTGCGGCGCTTAAATGAAATTCACTCGATGGCACCAGATTTCGATATTTTTACCGCCAACCCTCACTTGTTTAAATTGCAAGCTATTAATTATTTATTCTCATATGATAGCTAGTATTTATTATAAGTGTCATTCTATTTGTATAGTTACGGTAATATCTTTATTAATTTTACTTTTCAATGCCTTGGTTTTACTGTTATGTTGATTAGTAATAAGTGAATAAACAAAATAAACAAATAAACAAATATTTATTTCAGATGAAATTCAGTGTTTGCTGCACCGAGACGCTTGGGAACTGTTCTCGAAAGTATTGCAGCCGTTGAATTCAGTCATTTTGCTAACGAAAGCGACCGTTTTCACCATCGGACTGGCGACAAAAAAGCACTATATCAACATTACCGTCAACAATATTATAAATATATTTTGCAAGAAAAGTAAATTGTATCCAAACGGAGACGAATGGATGGCGAAAATGAACAAAAATGTCAAAAACAAATATCCAAAACTGCTCATGCATACAGAATCGGATGAAGATTCGGATATATACATTTTTAAAGTTAATTCCCTGCGTCTGGAAGATGTACAAACCTTCTCTGATGAAACTATGGCACAGTCCATGTTGGAGGGGATCGATGCAAATTTTTTGTTTGATGATTTCATCGCATAGATCTTATAATAATAATTATTATTAAGTACAATAAAAAAGAGGAATATTTTTTTTCAAGGATGTTTTATTTGAATCGCCTAATAATATAAATAAAATACATAAACAATAAATATTACATACAATAAATAAAATACAAACGGAGCTGCTATAGAATTCACCGACCGGAGTCGATCCTAATATTATTATTACACTTTGGGGGGTGAGCGGTGGATTCCGGACTAACGACCGGCTGTGGTAGGTTTAGGACAGCTGTCTTGTCACATGTGAGCGTTCACCTTAACACCCATTCACTCCCCCTTCGGAGCCATAGAATTTGAGATACAGAAATCGCGGTTTTATTTTTTTTTCTAAGGAGAAGTTTATTTTCCTGGAGAAACCAAGATCTGTAAAGAGTGAAACAAGAGGGCTGGCAAGCCACAAGCGTCAACATCCACCGCGTGAAGGTGAACAGTGAAGCGGTTCTGGGTGACGGCATTTGCAAGATGGGAATTTAACCCCTCAAATGAATGGTGATTAGCTCGGGTTGCCTACAGCAAAATGTATATAAATTTATATTTACATTTACATAGAGCGGGGTTTACTATAGAGCTATAGCATTACTATAGAGCGGATTACTATAAAGCGGCGCACATTTACATTTATATAAATTTATATACATTTTGCCAAGGCATCCCTTAAGGGACGCCTCACATTTGAGGGGTTAAAAAGGATGAGTAATTAACTAAGATAAAATAGAAATAACTCGTAAAAATTACCCGATTTAGATGCCACCTTTGTGGCAGAAATTTCTCATTGAGAAGCGGCACCAAATATCAAATGTTTTCGCCATTGTAGTGCTTTATAATTCAGTGTTTTTTTTTTTATTAGTGTGTTTCTTTATATATTAAATGGCAATGTCCATTGTCAATGACATTCATTAATATAAATGAGGTTTTCAGCTACTGACATTACTGTAACTTTTAAGTTTTCGGCAATAGAAATGTCCTTTTTTTTTGCAAAATGTAAGTTTCTTCTATATAATTGCGTTAAAAAACTTATGATTTTAAAACAGATTGTTTGGTAAATAAAATATTTCATTGCAGGCATCTCAGAATTATAGTCGTTTTTTTGAGGTGAAACAATATCAGGAAAAGAGCAATCTACAGCATCATTTTCCACAGTCTGCACTGCAAATTCTAGATTCATTTATGAATTTCCGCAAAAACTTTAATGAGTATTTTGGAGCTAGTCCTGATATTATTGTATTTATGCAGTTTAGAAAATTCATCTACATTGAAGAGTTTTTTAAGTCACCCCACTATATTCATCACACTGATTCTGAATCTGTAGAAATCTAAAATCTAACTTTATAAATAAACTATATACAGGTGAGTTTTAATTACCCGGCATGCTTGAAGTGAGTGATTCAGTACGAGCTAATAAGCAACTTTTAATGAAAATAAAGAAAACTAAAAAAAAATACATATATATTTTCCATGTAATTCTGAAAAACCTAACTAATGAATAAAAGTATGATAATAGTGTTGAGCGCGCTGCGCCAACTAGAAGTAGGTAAAATATCGCGAATAAACAATATTCGCGATATTTTACCTACCGCGAAAATATTTGAGAGTTAGTTAAAGTGCAATAATTTTAATATCTTTGATATAATAGATTATAGGATTAAATAATTGAGGATTGAAGAATAATTTATTTAAAATACCAAGCCCGAATGACGAGAATCATTTTTTCTCGCCTTTGTTGAAAATGGGCATGTGCAAAGGCGAGTAGAATTTTACGTTTTTCGGATAATAAAGCATTCAAAGACATAATACGAAGAAACGCTAGGATATTTTGTAGATGTTTCATGCACTTTTCAGCCGTTTTCGTAACCGCCAAAACAAATCGGCTTCCACGGCACAGTTCAAAACAGGTTTTAAATAGAAAAATACTACCCGCATGGTAGAAAATATACCATTTAATACTATCGTAGTGCCAAAAATACTACAAATATGCCATTACATTTTATAAAATTGTATTTCAGCATTTCGTTGATTTTATTTAATTCTTCCATTTATATTGCAATTCAAATGGTTATAATCAACGATATATTCGCTGGATATACAACGACGTTCGTGGTTATGGAATAGTATGGCGGTTCACTATAGATGGTGCTATAAACAAGCCTATACAGTATCCTATCTCGTAATAAAATAATAATATTTTATTTCGGAGGAATTTTTAAACTAGAGCTCATAATAATGTTATTTTAATCTCTCCTTACATATATGATATTGCGGATTTTCAGATAGGAGATGCAAACTCTAATACGCTGCGGATGTATGCAAAATAAAGGGTTTTAAAGACTTTGAGACCCTACTAATGAAGGCCAAGCGTTAAAAACCTTGGGAGAGATTAGAAAGCGTCCAAAAACGATTTATGAGACAACTATACTACCGTCAATGCTTGGGACTGAACACGTACGAGGAGAGACTGAATGACTTCAATATTGCTTCATTGGAGAACCGCCGTACCACGGCAGACATGGTAATATTACATAAAATTATGCACAACAACGTGGACAATTTCACACAGAATCTATCTTTTCATGTACCACCAGGCGTGGCTCGCTTTCCCCGTACCTTCGAAGTCCCACGCGTCTGTACTATGTATGCCCAGAATTCCATTATGTACCGCTTAATGTCAACTTACGATAATCATTTCCTGAATATCGACATATTTAACATGAACGAGAATAAATTTAAGCAGAGAATATACTTAAAATTAATCGAAAATGCGACATAGACATTTCACATAGGATACTTATGTCTTAGGGACTATTTAGTTTTCATTCTTTGTTCTTTAACTTATTTTTAATAAATTAAAAAAGGTTTATATGATGCAGTAAATTTTCTTATTTCTTGTACTGCACATTAATACTTAAAATCTTGACACCCACTCCTTCCTTTTCCTTTCCTTTGCCCTTCCCAAGCCCCACAGTATACACTGTGCGTATTGGAGACTTAACTAACTAAAACTATTGTTGAAAGCCATCGGCCAGAAATATTGTATTTAATGTAATTGATATTTTTTGTAGCGCTGTATGTTTTCCCTGTTAAATAAATAAATAGTAACATTTACATAAAGATGTCAATTTTTTATTAAGTATATAGGTTTCAATACGTAATAATTACGCATTTGAATGTTCAGATAGACTAATAAGATTGCATTCTATCTCTCCGTATTATTTCTGTAATGTAATCAACTTAAATAAAAAATGCAATAGGTGGCACTAATATTGAATGTTGTTAATAATAATAATGCACTAATAATTGTTATCATTGGTTAAATTATTGGGTTTTTATAATCAATCAGTCCTTTATAAAAAAAAAACATTCATTATCAATTTTATTATAGATGGCCAAATAAATTGATATTAGTTTCGCCGTCAATGCTATCAGCACCACCTTACATTTCGCCGTCGCAGAAGGGTTGCCAAAATGTACTATGGAGTTGAGCAATCTAATACCATAATCTAATTTAATACCACATCTAATCAATGATTGTATCACAAAACTGTGTTGTTTTTTTAGACCCCCTGTCTAAAAACTGTAATATTTGTACTACGTAGTACTACGTAATGTCGCAGTTAAAATTTTACGTGAAAAATTCCACCATGGTACTAAAAATACCACATCTGACCAAACGTTCAAAATATTATGTGCGGTTCTTCCCGCACGGTGTCTATTGGCTGTTTTCCTACACGCATTGCGATTTTCATACAGAGTTGCCAGCATAAAAATATAAAATAACCAAACCTAATAAGTAAACAATAATTTAATAATCTCTCAAGTCGCCTACTATATTTGAATAGTTAGAAAGTTTGCTTTTTCATAATTGATTTTAGCAATCTGGCTTGGATGGCGTTTTCCGGTCGCCATTAAAGATATCCCTAGCCGAAAAAGTCAATCCTCCATGTTTTCGTCAATGTGACTTCAAAACTAGCTCGAACGCACGAAATTTGTATTTGTGTATTTTGATCGAGTATTTTCGCGTTGTCCGGGTCGATTTCCGGCGGAAAATTGCTTGAACGTCGACGCGAACCCCCGCTGCGTCGAAGGGGGCACGCGTAGCCGCCGCGAAGGCCGTATTTCAATAACAAACACGGTGTCGTGCGAATATTACACAAATATTTCGGTGGTGCAAATTCTGTGGTCTCGTAGTCTGTGCGTGGTTTGCTGAAATGCTCTGTGCGAAAAAGGGGGATTCGTAGATTTGGCGAGGTATGTTTTCTTATTTTTATCGTTTGCTTATCTAGAAAAAATGACACGCAATAATAAAGTGATGCGCAATTCTCATAACGTTGTGGTCTTCCTCGGAAAGATGCTTTTTTAAAAAAATGGTATTTTACTGTAGATCGCACGCTATTATTACAGCGGTTTATCCTTTTATCAAAAGGTTTTCCTATAATAATAAAGCGTGTGCGACGTCCACGCGACGGTCCACGATTTCATTGCGTAGTAGGGTTGAGCGCGTTGCGCCGAGTCGCCTTGACAAGTCGACTCAGTTACGGTTTTTCCTTCGTTGTCTATAGAGTTTAATCGACTTTGCCTCTCTTTCTGAGTCGACTGGGGTTTGATGGTTAAATAACGCAACGCTAGGAAGATTCCAACCAGACTAGTGGGCCAGTGGTCGCAAACCAGCCTCGCGGTATTAATTTTTTCTTCAAAGATTAGCCTATTTATCAAAAAAATACACAAATTTGATAATTTTAATGCTAAATGCGATAGAAAATTCACCGGAAAACTTGAAATTAGCAATATTATGAGACATAAAAAAAAGAAAGTATAGTTGTGAAGACGTATTTTATGATGCGAGGTTTTTTTTAATGACATTGCACATTTTCAATGTAAAGTTTGAAGAAAATGTGAAACTGACAAAATTTACCGGAATTATTGCAGTATAGGTACCTTTCTCAGAAATCGAAAAAACAAAGAAATACTACTAGGTTAGATCATTGTAATGCTAAATGTGAAAGAAAAAAGCTTCGGACGCGTAAATTTTCAAAACCAAATTTACATACAAAAAAAACCTCAGTTTTTTACCTCAGTTTTTTAAGGTTGTTTAAAAAAACCTAACCTAACCTACCGCCAAATAGGTGTTTATGTATTATTTAAAAAAAAACTACCGAAATGTATGGGCTATATCTCGCTTATTTATTGAGACCGAATAAATATTATTGCAGATTCGGAATCAGCGTGGTGAATATAGTCTGGTGACGTTAAAAAATCAACAATCTAGAAGAGGTACCTATACTGCAATAATACCAATTTACCGATTAAGACCGATTTTAACATTTAAAAAACCAAAATTACAAGTTACAGTATGAACAAAAAACAACACAAACAGTATGAACTAAAAATTTACCGCCGTACCTATAGGTGTTCACAAAACGTTTTAAAAAAACAAACCGATGTTTACTGAAATGAATCAACGCACTGCGTTTTTTTTTTCTACTTTAAATACTTAACTTATTAAAAATACTCAGTCATTGAAAAAACTTTGCAAATTATTAGTATAAGATCCGACCGTAAATTTGTGCACCTATCAGTTATTTAATCGAAATGTGATTTATATGAAAATTTACACATATGACCATAATATGCCGCAGGGTTGCCTAGCAAAATCTTGTCACTAGTACACAAAAAAAAGAAAGAAAATTGCAAAACAATAAAAAATTGCACCTATTTGTTTGGAAGGTAAATGAAGTGTCATCGTAAAGAGACTGATCTAAAGAGCTGGAAAAAAATAGGTTGCTACCCCTCAACCTGTCACAATCCCTGGGTTGCCAGGTGCAGAGGTTATTTTTCATTGATTAATGCACCTATCATATATTCACTCGATTTTTACACCAACATTGAAGCTACTGTCTTCCTCAATGCGGAGAAATAGGGTTGCCTGCGCAAAACCGGTCACAATTGGGGGTTGCCAGCGTTTTAATTGAGGTTGTGAGCAAGAAAGACCGTGCGCGCTACTCCGTTCAATAGACAAGGATGCATGCATTTATAGCCTGAGAGAGAAAATCACAATCTACACCACTTTAATGACACTCCAACTGGTCAAACGATCAAGAAATGGTTTGTTAAGTTTGAAGAAACTGGTTCGACGTTAGATAAACAGCGGTCAGGTCGACCAAGGACATCATGGATGTAAGAAAACATCGTCAGTGTTACAGTCTGTTTGTGAAAATCCTACCCAGTTTACTCGTAAACGTTCCAGAACATTAAATGTATCCAGAACATCGTTACAGCGAATTTTAAAGAAAGATTTACGTATGCACCCTGACAAAATTCACTTGGTGCAGGAATTAAACGACACTCTTGCTATCCAGAGACTAAATTACGCGAATGAAATGTTCAGCCGCTTTTCTTCGTTCAATAACGTGTTATTCTCTGATGAAGCTCACTTCCATATTAATGGGCATGTAAGTAAACAAAATTGCTGCTACTGGAGCCCCGAAAATCCAAATCGTAAACATCAGAAGCCTTTAAACCGCCCTGAAGTGACAGTTTGGGTCGCTATTTCAGCGCGTGGCATCATAGGCCCTTATTTTTTGAGGACGGCAGAGGTCGCGCGGTTACAGTTACTTCAAAGCAATATGTAGCGATGATCTAATGGGAGCTAATAGGCCCTTGCTGAGTTGGCCACGAAGACCCATTTGTTCAGGGTTGGTCACACTCACGGGTCAACACCCATCCGGCAGCCTCCACGCATGAAGTGCAAGCCCGGGTAGGACTCTGGCCTTGGGCTAGTTTCCCCTAGGAGTCAATCTTCTGGCGCTCCTGGACGGTCTGCGCACCGTGCGTCGTAAGCCAATCGATTGTGCATTCTAACAGTCAGGGGCGTCTGGAAGCAGTACTGTTTCTTATAGAGCGGGGGTGGTTGCTGTCCTTATGGCGACTGCCCTTGAAATGACCATCGGCTACCCGATCTCGGGTGAACAGCCGGGCAAAGGACGCCGTCGTCCGCAATAGATTCGGTTTACACCATTTCACCGCTTCGTAAGGGAGAGGACGGCGCAAGCGACCTCGAACTCGTAAACAGTCGAGAGACCGGAGTAATTTGGTCGCAATTGGAAGTAAGGGCGTGAAAGTAAGCCCGCTGGGTAACATACCTGGTTATCTCGCGGATAAGGCGTTGGCTTCTTACGGGCATGTGGCGGAGCTTGACAGTGGACTGTTTTGTCCAAGTCTTCTGCGTTCACTTCACGGGAGATAGAACGACCAATCGTTAAAACTTCCTGAGGTGACGGGTTCGCCCATTGTAGTTGACACCTCTATTTGTAGCGATGATTGAGGCCTTTTTTACAACAGAGTTGCAGAATTTTCCAGACTACAATACGCAGACCTAATTTCAACAGGATAGAGCGGTCCATTCCTCTAACACCGCTATGTCCCTCGTTTATCAATTTTTCCCCAATAAAGTGATCTCTCGAAGAGGAGACATTTCCTGGCCACCCTGTGATCTGGATCTAACCCCAATGGACTTTTTCTTATGGGGTTATCTTGAAACTAAAGTGCAAAACACAAACCCGCGGTCAATTGATGCCCTAAAAGAAAATATTCACAGAGAAATGGCTAACATCACAGAACTGACTTGCTGCGCAGTCGTCGATAGTTTTAGACATCGCTTACAGGAGTGCCGTGATCGTAACGGGTTACATTTGGATGATGTAATTTTCAAAAAATAATTCCCATTTTATAAAGATTAATACGAAATAAAAATATTTTTCTTATTGTTATTACTTTTTTATTTATTAAATATTTACATTTCATAGGACTTACGGGCCATCCTGTATAAAGATTTTTATATTTCGAAACTTTCTATAATCAATAGAAATTGTGTGTGAAAAAGAACTCACAAAGAAGAAAATAATACTTACCTACCCTCTTTCCGATGGTCATGGGAACACAAACGAGTAGTCCACAAAACCCAAATGAAAAGGTTTATGATACCTGCACTTTTGACAGCTGTCTCTTTCTGTTGTTAGGAGTCAAAATGTTGAAAGAACGGGACGGGTGTCTTACAAATACCAACCTAAAATTTCTATTGTTATGATCTAGAATTGCCCACGTTTCAGTGGAATTTTGGCATAATATTGTATCAAAACAGAATTAAATATCAGGGCAAGCGTTGACCCACATTTTTTTCATAGCTGCGGCCTCCTCAGCCATCAAATAATTATTTAAATAGTCGATAAAATTATATAAATAGCTAGAAATTTTGTAAACAACTTCAAGGTCATTCACTTTACACGAAATGCTACATGTATTTTATTTATAAATGAGCCTTCTGGTCCATTCACAAATTAATTAGACATTCCAACCCATTGATTGCCAACTTTTTATTTCTCCACAAAACTAGAAGCAACCATACTGACATTAAACTATGAAAATATTATACCAGATGATTGCATAATTTCGAGCCCGATATACGAGTAAACCAACACGATTTAATTTTTAAACACAGAAAGCTACTAGAAACACAGAAAGCATTTTTAGAAAGCTATCCATGGGAATGAAACCCACGACGGCATGTTTTCAAACCTCAAAAATGTATTAGTAAGGGATGTTAGTGCACGCACTAATGTATAATTGTGGCTTTATAAATAGGATAGAAAACGAATTTACCGCGTGAAATTTGTAGGACCCGACGTTTCGGTGACGTTGCAGCCGCCGTTGTCTAGGGTAGACTGAAGAGCTGTCAGTCCGTTGTTTTGCGGGCAGGCCGCAAACCGCTGCCGCCACTGCGTAGGTTATAACGGTGGTGGGGGGCCGGGCTCGGAGTGCGGGAATTTTTTAAATCCGTCTTGCACACAACACTCACTGTATCCTGTTTTACGTCTTTGCGTTCGGCGTTCGGCGGCGGGAACATTTTAAGAAGAGGGTTCCACGTAGAAGAGAGTTTGTAGCCGTCATCTCTATTGAAGTTCGGAGTTCTTCTTATTTCAATGGCTTCCCGGATCATGCGAGGAAAGTAGAATTGTTCCTTGGATAGAACAATGGGATTTTGAAACTGCATCCAGTGGTTACTTCCGCTATCCAATATATGTTCGCAGATCGCCGATTTTTCTCGCTGAACGTTTTTAACAGCTTTGATGTGTTCTGTCAGTCGCAATTGTGGCTTATTCAATGAAAGCGACTTTTTTCACTTATAATTACATAATTGCATAAATAAGGAGATCAGCCGCCCACGAGTTGTCGCAATGAGAAAAACCACCGGTCGGTGGTATTAGCATTCCAGCTTTTAATAAATCAAGTAATGTATAGTCTTTATTCTTCTCCATAATTGTTTTCTAACGATCAACAAGATTTTCAATACCTTTTTGGTGTTCCTTGAAAATTTTTTACTGGCACTATTGACAAAGATTTTACTGTCAGGAGCAAAATACGAATACATCTTTTACATCATGCTTTCACGAGCATTTATTCCAAAGTCACATATTTAAGCCTACCCTACATTTACATTTATATGCGCTGACATCTAACCTATTTGCCAATACACTACATACCCCCCTCCTCCCAGCTAGTACATAATAACACTACATTATTGTTCATACTACAGAAAATCTTCTAATATATTGTAATTGTCCTCGTCCAGTTCTTCTAAGACCTGACGTTTTATCGGGAGTTGTGGAGAATCCTGGTGCACACGCTTACTTGGTATGGATTGGTTCCGCATTTCAGCTTCTCCTGATGATTCTTCTGTAGCTGGAATACCCATTATGTCAGGCCATTCCTTGGGAGATGGTGTCATCATTCTTCTTTCATAACAAATGTTATCTTCCTTCCTTTACCTTTCTTCCTTGTACTGGGGCTGTCGTATAATTTGATTGATAAGTCTGGTGAATATTTTCCCCAAAGCCTCGATAGGGTACCGACAAGGGCCCAAATTTCTCAATATTGTTCCTTTTAACCAACATTGTCCCTGTGAATAATTACTGAAAAGAAGTGGTTGTCCTACCGCAAATTCACAAACTTTCACCCGTTCGTTACATTTTATTTGTCTTTCTCCTGTACTTTGTTTCATCAATGCATGAATGTTATCAAATTTAGTTTGGAACCAAATATTTTACAGTCTAAATAATAAATTTTAAAACAACCGAATATTACTTTTATTTATCATTATTATATTATGACATAATTCCGAATTTATTCGAAATTATTTTATTAATGTGATATTCGTACCCAATCGAATCGTTAAATGATCGCACGATTGGTAACGGGTCGATACGTCGCTCAATCGATGTCCAACACTACGCCGCCGCGCGCTGACTGAACTGTCAACAGATCGCGGATTGTTGTGTTTTCGTATTGAATGTCGCGAACGAGATTGGGTTTTCCGACTGTTTTTCTCGCCGGAAAAGCCAATACCGTCACAACGTCTATTATTGAGTATCACTGCCGGACTTCTGTTTGTAACTACACTGTGTGTAGTCCTCAGTCCGTACAAAATTCTCGGTAACCTTATCTGCTAGGGATATCCAACCTTATCTGAAAGAAGTTTAAAGCGATGGACAAATTGGACTACAAATTGGTTCTCCACTCGCCATATTTTCCAGAGCTAGCCTCCAGCAACTATTATCTCTTTCCAAATTTGAAAAGAATGCTCCAGGGGAAGAGATTTTATTCTAATGACAAAGTTGAAGCGGAATCTGATGCCAATAAGCATCAGATTCCGCTTCAATTTTAATTTCGTAAGTCTCTCAAAATATTGAAAGACTTACGAAATTGTATTACAAAACTGGTATAGAAATGTTAGAAAACGCTGGACTAAGTGCATCGAGCTAAAAGGAGAGTATGTTAAAAATAAAATAAAATTTTGCCAAAATTCAAGTTCTTTCATTGCCATTCCGGAACCTTACCGAACAGCGTAATATTTGACATCGCCGCATAGACATCACAGACTACTCTCATGAGGTCGCTGACCCGTGTCGCTTCTATAGTACCAATAATTAAACGGTGTCTTACCTAAACCCTTTATAAACATCTCAGGAGGCTATCGCTCGACGCGGGGCTGAAACGGGTGATGCAGAAGGCGATAATACTGCCTACGACCAGAATAGTCAAAAGGTTTCTGCATTCGTAGCTCTCGTCCGCCTAGGCCCGGTTTAGTAACGGTGATCTAGTTCAATCTAGCGATCTAATTTGGCATAAATTGCGAAGTTTTTAATTTATATAGGCTAATAGTAATAATAACAAAGTCGCACAACGAGCCGCGGAGACGGCTACGCTTCGAGTATCGCCGCACGATAGTATCCGAAACGAGAAAATCCGCAGAAGAACCGAGGTCGCCGATATAGCTCGTAAAATTAGGCGGCCTTATAGTTCGCAGAACCGATAACCGTCCGGGGAAAAAGTTTCTCGAACGGCGACCGCGAACCGGCGGTCGCAGAGTAGAACGGCCCCGCGCGCGACGGACCGACGACGCTCTCGCGGTCGCCGAAAGCGGGCGGACGGCGGCGGTTCGAGACCGTCGGTCGCGGCATTCTACGGGGGACGCCTACGTCCGACGGCGGACATCTACCGGCCGACGATGATAACGACGAATATTAGTATTATACGGCATTCATAATGAGATATTTTTCCCTTATTTTGTAGATCGAAAGCTTCCGGCCCGCGCGGCGACGAGGTCTAAATGTGAGGCGGGACGCGGGCGGAGCGGGCGGCGCGATGCAGTCGTCGCGGGTGCTGAAGCAGGGCTACCTGCGCAAGCTGAAGACCATGAAGCGCAAGTACTTCGTGCTGAAGGCGGACTCGGCGGAGAGCTCGGCCCGCCTGGAGTACTACGACTCGGAGAAGAAGTGGCGGGCGCAGACGCCGGCCAAGAGGGTCATCCCGCTGAAGAGCTGCTTCAACATCCAGCGGCGCCTGGACACCAAGCACAGGCACCTCATCGCGCTCTACACCAAGGAGGACTGCCTCTGCCTGCTGCCGGCCGACGAGGCGGAGCTGGCCGCCTGGCTGGGCGCGCTGCTGGCCCTGCACCTGGGCGAGGACAGCGGCGACGCGCCGCAGCCCCGGCGTGAGTCACCACTCCCTTCCCGTTAACGCCACCGTTCTACGCGTCCATTCCACCGGACGATCCTAATACGATGATACGTGACATAATGGAAAGTAAAACTCTCATTCGGGATAATGAAATTAAACTTTTTTATGACATATTTTCATATTTTACCTATTTGTCTACGTAGTCGCCGTTAAAATAGAAACATTCGTCGTAGCGTTGTACCGGTTTTCCTATACTCTCTCGCCGCCGAGTTTTCGAACCGGTCGCCGACTTCCTCTTTCGGTTTTACGTTTGTCCATTCGTACTCTCTATTGTGACATTCCACAATGGGCAGGCGGGTTTATTATCGTACGGCAATCTTATACGACCGACCCTATCGTGAAGCGCTTATATGAATGTCCGCTCGTACCTTGCGTGCGAGTGTGTGTCTCGTTATTGGATTCGATAGTCGGAATGCAAACGCAATTCCGTCAATTTTATCTCAACGGAATATGGTAACCCAGTCGGGTAACAATATCATTTCCGTAGTATTTTCTGCCCTAAAAATCCTATACGAGATATTCTAATCAAAATTTTACATTGTGATTTCGGCCCCACTAGACCGAATTTCAAGTCTAACTGCAATATTTCAAGATTGAAGTATGACTAGCGCACCCTCCGGTGGACCGATTTCAACTACATTCTTTTCAAATCTTGCCATAACCGAATGATGCCTGCATGCCAAATTTCAGCTCAGTCGGATGAAGCGTTTGGGCGCTATCGTCGAGGAATACACACAAACACACAGAAGTGCATTCACAATACTTTCCTCTGCCGGAAAAGTAAAAAGGGGAAAAGAAACCACTCCAAAACCGTTCTCAATAGTCAGAAAGCCTCCGATTGGATACTAGGTATCGATTCGGCCTCCTAAACCTTATCATTTTCTTTAAATTAACAAATGCACGTCCATATAACTTGTTAATTTCTAGAATACAGACTAAATACATAAAATGATCTCATCACCCAGATCTTCTTGTTCATATTCATGTGGTAAAAGTTGGCCCTCTTGGCCTATCAGCCAAATTCCCAAGTCTTAAAAGATATTTGTCTCTGTAGGAAAATAATAAACTCATTCCTTTCACAAATAATGTAAATCTTACGGTAAGTCTCAAGGTAAGGTGAATGCTCGCATGCGGCAAGACAGCTATCCTTAACCTATCACAGCCGGTTGTTAGTGTAGGGCCCATCGTTCCTGCCCAGGAGTGTAATAATAATATTATTCCAGTCCGTGAAATTGATGACAGTTTTGTTATTTATTCAAATACCAAGATTAGTAACAAAAGAATAGTAACAAAAGATTAGTAAAGAAGATTACATATTAAGCACATTTTTTCTCTTGACGTTCCTAAATAATGGCATTTTGGCTCGTAATAATAATACATTATTTATTTGCAGCTGTCAATACAAAAAAGACAAAAAAACACAGAATTACAAATCGAAACTGAAAATAAACAATGACTATTTAATAAAACTACAAATGCTGCAAATTAGGGGTATCCTCAGGATATCTCTTGAACTGGTTTTCAGGACACAACTATTATTGGTACCACTATTTAATGAAATTAAAATTAAATGAAAGCAAATAAATAAGAAATAAAAGTAATCAAAATCTAAACATTCAACATCAAATAATTTGATAAAAAAATATAAACAAAAGAAAAAACAATAATAATAATAATCAAATTAACAAGAATTCATTAAAAAAATTCCAAAAATCTTGGGCTTTTAGAAACATTGCGGGCATACGTAGGGACCGTCAAAATATTCATCCCCTGCATCAATGCCCATGTAAAAATGTATTTATTCTTATTTTCAGAGCATGTGTGGCAGGTGAACGTGCAGAAGAAGGGCCTTGGAGCATCAATGACCATCTTGGGACTGTACCACCTTTGTTTAACGGACAAAACCGTTACCCTAGTCAAGATCAGGGCCAACAGCACCGCCCCAATTCCTTACGACGCCAGGGCTAATGACACTATGGAGTTTTCATTAGCTAGTATAAGAAGGTGAGTGCTTTTCACAACACAGCTTTGAATTAAAATATTTGTGTCACAGTAGTATGAAATCGAAGACTATCGCGGTTCTTTGATTTTATAAATAAGATAAAAACGAATTTGCCGCAGGAAATTTTGTAGCATTCGGCGATGTTGCAACTGCCGTTGTCCAGGATAGACTGATTAACGGCGGTTGCAACATTTCCAAAACGTCGTGTGCTACAAATTTCATGCGGTAAATTTGTTTTATCTTATTTATAATTCTGTCACAGTCATCGTTATATGATCCCCTAGATGGGCCTTTCGCGTTTGAAAATGACCACTTCAAAACCACTACTGAAAGCTGGCCAGTAGTAGTTTGGTCGCAGTCCGCTGGCAGACAGCCGACCGTGTCCGGTGTGGGAGCTGCCGCGAAGAATATTGGCGCGCTGTTCTCTCGCATATGTTAAATTTATTTCTCTCTCTGTCACATGATCTACAAGCAAAGGGTATGTGGAGCCAACTTATTTGTATCTGAGGACATCTCAAAAATATATGTTTCCGGTTGTGACTCCTCGTCCGGAACTATAGTTGTCATTTCTAAAATTGAATCTATCCATGTTAAATGGGATCCAAGTACAGAACACACGGGTTTGTGTAGACTATTAACCCCTGGGTGGCCACGCCCGCCGATTGGCGTTTTTCGTATTTTCCGTATTATATTCGTATTTATGCAATTATCGGCTCTATTTCTCCCTCCACTGTGTAAAAAGTCCGTCACTGAAGCCTGCCATTGAATAAGCCACCGATATATATTAGTATGCTTGCACACACCTTCTACAAACAAATTTTTGAAGGCTTTGAAAATTTTGCATGGAATAACTGCCTACCGAAAGGTTAACCCTTCAGGCCTCGGCCCCTCAGCCGATTGACAAGTTGATGTCCCAAAAAATTTTAGTAAAAATTATTAAAAAAATTGAATTATGATACTGTCTCACCAAAACATTAATTACTGCCAAACTATTGTACCCATAATTAAAATGAAAGATTTTAACATAATAAAACATAATAAAATAAAACAAATTAAATTAAAACGGGCCCGTCACGCTGAATAATTTTGTGCCCGATATCGGCCAATCGGGGCCTGAGGGGTTAAAGACATCCTCCATAAAAATAATCTACCTAAATGTTTCTTTTAATATTGTGGGCGGTTCTAAAAGACCGTGAAAAACTTGAGAGGTTGCGCTGTTATTCAGATGCCACTACACACGGTTTTGTGTAGATCTCACACACGGTTTTGTGTAGTCATCCTCCATAAAAATAATCTACCTAAAGGTTTTTTTTAATCATGTCGGCGGTTCTAAAAGTCCGTGCAAAACCCAAGAGATGGCGCTGTCATTCAGATGCCACTGCATATTTCAACTTGTCGCAATCAAAACTCGCCAA
Organism: Micropterix aruncella; assembly: GCA_944548615.1. Classification (NCBI taxonomy): domain Eukaryota; kingdom Metazoa; phylum Arthropoda; class Insecta; order Lepidoptera; family Micropterigidae; genus Micropterix; species Micropterix aruncella. The sequence continues at coordinate 30,610,035 of OX155963.1, forward strand.
GCTTTTGTTACCGAGTTAACCGAGTTGCGTCATGTTGTCAACATGGATGAAAGGGAATTCTGAGTGGTGATTAACCGCTGGGGTGCCAAAATGGCCAATCGGCTTTTGCGGCGGTTGACAGATTTGCACTTAGTCGTTTCGGCTGGCCTCCATAAACAGGTTGATTTTTTTATTAGTGACATCCTTCTAGTGGGTGAATCAGTACGACTAAAAAAACCACGTCAATTTCTAAAATGCTTGTATTGATTCACCCACTACAAGGATGTTACTAATAAAAAAAAATAAAAAAACATGTTGCCTGTATATATAAAATTGACCAAAACAGGTGCGGAATCACTATTGCACGCAAAGGCTCCCTTCCGAAAGGTAAACAATTCAGGTCATCAGTGTCTACTGATGAATTTTCAGCATTTCTGAAACACTTTAAGGGTACTAATAAATATTACAACTTTCCTAGTACGCCAGCGCCAGGTGTCCCGGAATTTGGCCTGCTGACTGTACCTCTGCATTCCAGAGCCAAAATACTGTCTGATCTGAAAGCATTAGCTTTTCCAAAACTCTTGCACTTTTTCTTCGCTGGCTATGTATGACCTATGACTTTTTGAATGATGCTCCCAAGCCATGTTTATATACAGTGTTTATATAATTGGCATTTTTCAATATTCCTTAACTATTAAACTGCAATACTTTCTTGTGTCCACATTAATTATTTCAATAAATAAATATAAAACACCATTCTTCTCTAAATATTTAATATTTAATGCAATGTCCTATAATTAGCGTGAGCCACATCATTATGCAAGTAATTTTGTATTCCAAAATAATATTATTTTGATATTTGTTTAAATATTTAATAATGTAAAAAAGAAAAAATATTCAAAGAAGTCTACTTGCCTATCTATTATAGTGCTCCAATAATATAAAAATTACTAAATAGTAAACAAGTAGTAATAAAAAAAAAATCAAATCAAATACAGTAGAACTCCAACTATCCGAATCAATTGGGACCGGACCCCATTCGGATAATTGAAAATTGGGTAATTGGATTTATTCCGAAAAAAGGGTCTATTTTAAATAATTATTGTATACTAGCTGCGCCCAGCGGTTTCACCCGCGTGGTGATGGAAAATTGTGATAATGATGATAGAAAACCATACATCTTTATAAATTATAGCCTATGTGTTATTCTGATGTGTAAGCTATATTATTGTAAAGTTTCATCAAAATCCATTCAGTAGTTTTTGCGTGAAAGAGTAACAAACATCCATACATACATACAAACTTTCGCGTTTATAATATTAGTAGGATAGCATATGTGTTATTCTGATGTGTAAGCTATATTATTGTAAAATTTCATCAAAATCCATTCAGTAGTTTTTGCGGGAAAGAGTAACAAACATCCATACATACATACAAACTTTCGCGTTTATAATATTAGTAGGATATGTTTAAATTGGGAGAAAGAACTATTTAATATCAAAATTTGTTTTCAATATCAATATTAATTAAATGTAAAGGCTGCACTTTTAAATATTAAGCATACTTAGAAAGTGCTGTACATTAGTACATCATCCTGTCCACCCTAGAACGGGCTAGTCCCAGTTGAGTGACAGAATCAAATAAGAAGCAAAAGGTTAAGGTTTTGCCATTCGGTTTCTGTTATTTTTGTAATCAAATCAATGTTTTATAGTAATAAATTTTTAAATAAATAAATAAATAAATCCCCAAGGACAATAGCGCGCGTAGACAGAATCTTTTCGTTTCCGTCCTAATTGTTTTGCGTTTTTATTTCGGATAATAAGCGATTCGGATAGTCGGAGTTCGGATAATTGGAGTTTTACTGTATTCACTTCAATAATATTGTTACTCCAGCCATTTATTGGATATTATATTGAATGTTAAATTCGAGAAAAATGGTCTATTAATATTTTTTTATTAAAAGAAATAATGTGAACACCAGAAAGTATAACAGTTTAAAAGTTTTGAAATGTTGAAAAATACCAGTTAGTACTGAAATGGTGGTCCTAATGTGTCCTAACCTAACACATAGCTTGAAAATAAAAAAAATCTAATATTATTTTTCTAATTAGATGCGGCGACTCCGAATGCTTCTTCTATATGGAATTGGGGCGATCAGCTGTTACCGGAGCAGGCGAGCTATGGATGCACACAGAAGACCCGAATATCGCAAAGAGCATGCATGCCACCATACTGCAGTAAGGATTTTGATTTTGCCTGTCTCACCATGCCGCCTTAAGCTGGTGGTTTGGGCCGCGACAGAGGCAGGAGACCGGAGACACAGACCAGAGACCGAGACACATGTCTCCGTCTCTGGTGATCCACTGTGCACCGAGACCGAGACTCAAGACCTTGATTTAAAAGGTTTATTTTATTAGAAATAATTTAAAATATAAACCAAGAAATTTAGTTAAAATATAAACCTAATTATAATAATAAAAAATAAAAGAACAAAAATGACATTTAAAAGAAATTATGGAAATATTAAAATATAGAACTATTACATAATTAGTTAGTACCTTAACAATTCTACAATATTTGTATTTTATAGATATCGATGGTAACTGATTGAAATCGTTCTGAAATAAATAGCGCAGGATGTTGTCTAATAATTTCAATCAATTTTTCGGGTGTCTTCATCAGAAAACAACGTCATTTTGACAATTTCGCACATGCTATTCGAACGAGACGCGAGACACCACTTGTCCAGGACGGAGACTGTCTTGCGGTCTCCTGTCTCGCGTCGCGGTTTGCTGTCTCAGTGTCGCTCGCGAACTGCCACAATACGAAAGCCTAAAGTCAAGTAACGTCTCCGGTCTATGTCTTCGGTCTCGGTCTCCTGTCTCTGTCGCGGCCCGAACCGCCGCCTTTACAGATGCCGCCAATTAATGAGTTAATTTCATTTTTCAACATATTTCCTATAACTGCAAAGTTTTGTACAAAGTAAATAATTATTGTTTGCGTAACAAGGGTTTTAGGACTTGCGTTTAGTTTTCCGGATTTACCTCGGATTTGTATATTGCTTTTGCCTATTGATCTTGTTTGTATTTTACCTTTATTGCTATTACACTTAGATTCTCATTGTAAGTCTGCCAAGTCAGTCATCGTAAGTCCGTCAATTGTATGATGTCAATATGTATAAAATAAAGATTCAATTCAGTTATTCATTGATTATGTATATTTTTTATTGTTTTTACTTTGTTGTGAAATTTCTCAATGGGTGGGTTTATTATTATACGACAATCTCTTACAACCAACCCTATTATGGTGTTTATATGTACAGGGTGAGTTTTTAATTAGTGTCATTCTTTAAGTGGGTGAATCAATGCAAGCAAAAAAGGAAAAAAAAATTTTTTTTTCGGTGGAAAATTTGAAAAACCTAACTGATAAATAAAAGTTGGGTAATAGGCAATAGATATAATATCGCGAATAACCAATACCTTTAGATGGTGCAACTCGCTCAACTCTTTTTATACTACAGTAGAACTCCAATTAACCTAATCAATTGGGACCGGACCCATTCGGATAATCAAAAATTCGGATAATTGGATTTTTTTCCGAAAAAAGGGTCTATTTTAATTTATTACTGTATGTGTGTTGAAAATGGGAAAAAAACTATTTTTAACCCCTCCTGTTGCGAGGTAAAAACTCACCTATCACTTTTGCGCGCGACATATTCGGGCAAAAAAACGACGCGAGTCAACGGCCTTGAGAAAAACGATCATAACTTATAAACCACTAAACGTATTTAAAAAAGATAAAGATAAAAATGATCGCATTGAAATTTGACATATAAAACATTATAACCTTATCTCGTAAAACAATTAAGATAATAATGAATAAATATTACAAAATTGGCAAACTAAAAAAACTCGCCTATAAAATCATTTCGATTTTTTTGTCACAAAATACGTAAAATATGCAAAAATTGTAAATACAGTTATGTTCTTTATTAAATGCTTTACCAAAACGATATTTTTTTTTACTTATTTGCATACAAAAATATTTATTTATTCAGCCAAGAAAAATTTTATGTATTCTCGTAAAAAAAAAAATTTTTTAATTTTATATTTGTGACTACTTATGGTATTTTTTTATATGAAATTCTTTCAAAATAACTTTATTACTACATCACACTTCTTAGAAATCACACCAGAACTTTGAGCTTTGTCTGATATTATAGAAAAATCTAAAGTTTTGAGAGTTTCCGCGTCCGAACTTAATAATAAACTTTGAATGCCCATAATATAAAATTCGTTAGATTTTTTCAATTATATTGTCTTATCATAGACTTATTATATGTCTAATAACTAATTACTATACTCCAAAGAGTCACATTTCATCGAAAAACTATGGAAAATCGCACTTTATTCTCTCATAGTAATTATCAAAAGAAGTTTCTTTGCGGGATTCAATTTACAAAACAAGATATAATTTTCAAAATACGCCTAATTATGTGATAACTTAGGATGTAAATGAAACAATACTTATTTTGTTAGTAAATTAAAGCGACATTACATCATATTTCGCAATATATCGGGATATTTCATAAACATTACAAAATAATAACAACCATTTTTTCGCGAGCCGTTTGTTGTTGCCGAAGTGTTTTCTTTGAAAATTCGTGAAAAACAGCAAATGGACTATCTCAATTGACTAATACTTATGCCTAAACTACTTAAAAATGGAAATTACTCACTTTTATCCAGTAAACACTGCACTTTTATCCACAAAACACTGCACAAAACAACCATTTCGCAGAACTATACGCCGCCGCGGCGGTGGCCGATGGAGACTGAAGTTTTGACGTCTATGCTGACTTTTTAAATCGGCGATCGATTTTATCGTCGTTGGCCGGCGAATTAAAGATTATTTGGCCATGTCGTTCCGCGGTCAGAAAGCATTAAGTACGACGTTTCGAATCGTAAATTGCATTTTTCGCAGCGGCGAGCGCGATGTCCCGTAGCGGTTGTTTCGGATTGTAGGCGGCCGCCATACATGTCCCCAAATGGATGTTACGTGCTGAGCGGGTTAAAGAAAAAGAGCTTAAGGTCCCGTGTCTGCTTCAACTTTGACTTTAAGGTCAATCTTTCAAATTTATTTTTTGCCAACTCACCTTCTTTGTCTTTGCCCTCTACCAAAAGTCGAAAGCCAGCCTTCGCGTGCAAAAAACTACACCGCAACTTTTTGGTCCATTTTGTGAATAAATACTGACAATATCGTTTTTTCATGAAATCCCTCTTGTTACCTAGTAATTAAATCTTGTTATTTGCGTATTTTATATATTTAAATAAAATAAAAATAAAATACAAACGGAGCTGCTATGGAATTCACAGATCTAAGTCGGGCCCATCATATAGTGTTATTACACTTCTGGGGGGTGAGCAGTGGATTCCGGACTAACGACCGGCTGTGGAAATCGCAGTTTTAGATAATTTTTCTAAGAAACAGTTGATTAGTTTCCTGGAGAGACCAAGATCTTCAAAAAGGGGGTCGGCCGAAACGGTTACGCGCGGGTCTGTCAATGGTTAATAGCGGCCGCCACACGTAGAGTTCGGACTGCGCATCTAGGACTGCATTCCGAACGGTGGATAGATCCGCACGGTTTTGACTGCGGATCAAACTGTCGTGTTAAATTTTGAGTAAAAGGCGACCACAGTTTGGATCGCGGTCTGATCTAAGATTCCACGCTACTTGCAGTCCGAACTGTACGTGTAAACATTTTTTGAGAATTTAGACTGCAGTTTAGACTGGCGCGTGGAACGTTATAAATTTTAAGAGCCGTATTACAAAATAGCGTGGGTATTCTTTTAAAATGAGTTGAAAAAATGAACGCATTTTTTTTGGATGTAACTATAAAAGATAGGATAAATAAATAAATAAATAACTATTCAACCCTGGGAGAAAAACCGCGTCACTGAGCGCTCTTCTCTTGCGCAAGCAAATATATACACAATTTCTAATTGTTTTTTGCAGTGTTTTCTCCTTTCTAATGACAATAATTTATATTATGTCGTATTGCTAAAAGAGTGAACTTTAATATAGTATAAGTATTATATAAGAATCTTATTTTATTTCTGAGAAAATTAGAATGATACAGGAAGATTTTTTTTTAATTTTGTGTAATTGTAAGTAATGTATACCTTGGATATGTGGTCAAAAAACGAAAAAATAAAGCCGTAGTGTACATCAAGAATACATGACGGACATAAAAAAAAATAGTATACGGTTTTCGTTGTAGTGATATTACTGTATTAAGGAGCTCAAAGTTTGCCTTCCGAGCGTTTTACGAATAACGACTTTCGGAAAATGGGCTGAATAAGTAAATAATATTCGTTACATCTAAAATTAAAGGCCGCTATGGTCAACATCAAGAAATGGTCCAGGTAATTCAGTAATTAAAGTTTGTAGAAATCTCTTTATTTCTTGGAATTAGAACGCCAAAAATCCACTTTTCTTGCCTTTCTGGAAAAAATATGTGAACGGGCTCTTAACAGTTTTTAGCAGTAGTAAGAAATGGATACTCGTTTAATCATCGCGTTAGCTGGATTTGTAGTTAGCTTCAACAACCGAAAAAACGGCGAATGTGGGTAAAAGAATATAAACGAAGATATGGACATTTACCTATGTTAAGTGAGAAGACAAAGTTATCTAGAAGATTTTAAAAATTGCCTAAGAATGGAGAGTGATTATTTTGATTGTTTATTGGGAATGGTACGCCACAAAATCACAAAGCAGGATACAGTAATGAAAATGCTCCTCTTAAATTTTGTATATTTTTTTTGTAACAAACTCGCGATTTGCTGACGCAAATCCAATTTTCTTACAAAAATCTACAAGTTCGTCATAAGCGACGTTTCGCATATTCCTATTACTGTAGTCTTTACTTTTTATCTTCCACGGGCATGGATGCTCACGGAATAAACGAATAAATTGCATAATAGCTTCCGTACTCCAAACAGACCTGTTTTGTTTTTGACGCAGATCGAACGTTTTGACGCAGATTGACGTTTACACTTGATGCGTGCGCAAAACTGTGACGATATGCGTACGCATCGACATGCCAGATCAAACTGCCAACCGCCGCGCGTCAAATGCATCTACACGTGCGTATCGGAACGAGGGATGGAACGGCGCGTGGTGTTTCCCGCGGTCCGAACTTTACGTGTGGCGGCCGCTAATATGTACGGGGGCCGGTCGAAACGGTTACGCGCGGGTCTGTCAAACGACACAAATTGCCTATAGGCGCTGTTGGCTTCCGACGGGTTAAAAGTTGCATTCTGTAATTGCATTTCATGGTTTCGATAACAGACTGGTCCGTTGGTTGCAACAAGCTTGTGACGTTTGGCGGTAAAAAGATAAACTTGAACTGGCCATTTCCTTTTTCCAACAGTTCTTCGGTGGGATGAGTTGGTGCATTATGAAACAATCACTACGTTTCCGTCTTATTTTGAATTTTACTTTTGAATTTTGGATAAACAGCTATTCGGATAGTCGTAGTTTCGATAATTGACATTCTACTGTGATTTTAAAAAATAGTTTATTTTCGAAAAAATGTTTTTTTTTGTTTTTTTGTTTTTTTTTCAATCTTTTATATCAAAAGTTGCTTATTTGCTCGTACTGATTCACACACTTTAAGGTGTAACTAATTAAAAACTCACCATATATATATGTGCATGTAGCATGTTTGTAAGTGTGTGTCTTGTTATTGCATGTAAGAATCCTTACAATGTAAGATCAGACGATCTAACCACTACACTACCGGTAAAGATTTAAATTGACTTTACCGAGAGTAGGAACTCCTACTAACTATCTTCTGTCGTAAAATAAATAAAATAATTAAATACTACCCTCTGATTTTTTAGTGCAATGTCGAGTCTATCTGGCAATAAAGACGAATTTGGACCCGAGCGTAGAACACGTTCATCTTCAGCAAACGAGGCATCGAAGCCGCTCTCGGTTCTTACGAGAAGACAAACGCACTCGGGGACAAAACCTCACGGTCTATCTCCATCAAACGGTGAGTCGCCTCTCATAATATTACTTAACCTATAGAAACTAATGCTACTTATTACAAGCTATTTTGAACGATAGAACCGTGGTAATTTTGCGTGTGTCTAGTGTTGGTTAATTATAATCTTTTTAGTCGTAGTTAATAATGCTATAGCTTACTTTCGCATACCTTCAAGCAGTTCAGTATTTCCTTTTATTACTTTAATCACATTTACGCCACTAGTATAGCACGATTTGGAATTTAATTTAATTTTGTATATTTTATAATGTTGGATGATAAGATTTAATGATATTTGAACACGAATATTGTAATATCTTGAAGCTACAATTTCACAGATGTTTCGGAGCTCCGTAATCAATCAATTGACTCACTTAAAAACTTATAGTCATTCCACTTTTTTAATTTGCGATTCTTGTTAGGTTTAATAAAACGATTTAAAAAGGGTTTGTCCCCCCTCTATCCCTTCGTATTAAATTGAGACATATACTAAATTAAAGCTTATAATATTTCTAACATTTAATTATATGACAGGTGAAGTATTTGGCGGAAAGGAGATATAGCTTTTTGAAGTCCGGAAGTTTACATTATGTTTAGTAGAAAATAAAAATAACTATCGAGTTCCAATTGCTATTTTTTACCTGACTGCCTAACCTAACAGTAAAGGAGTGTAATGTGTTCATCTATTTATGTTTTCCGTTTCTTTATTCCACCATAACTTCTAAATGCTTGAACCGATTTCGAAGTGTGGTATTGTTAGAATCGTTACATCATCCTGAAGGTCATATGTACCTTTACTGTCCAAATAGCATGTAAGTACCTGTCTAAAGTTCCAAATATCAGTAAATTAATATAAATATATTGTGTTTAGTGTCAAATGAAAGATCTGATTGAGTACATTCCGGAAATATACATTTGTCTATATGGATTTACTTGTTGCTTCGATTGAAGTTCAGTTTCCTTTTTTCCTTTTTGCATTTCATATTTTATATTTGCTGAGATTGCTTGGTAAAGAGCTCTTTACCTATCTACCATCATTGATTATATATGGTATTAGATTACTCGGTGATATAGTACATTTTGGCAACCCTTGTGCGCCAGCGACATGCAGGTGGCGCTGATAGCATTTTCTGGCGAAACCAACAGCAATTTATTTGGTCATCTATAATAACATTGATAATGAATGTTTTTTTTTATAAAGGAGATATTGATTATCACCCATTATTTAACTAATAAAAACAGCCAATTATTAGTGACATCTATTGCATTCGCATCTAATTACATCATAGAAATAATACGGAGTTAGAATCCCATCTATTAGTCCTATCTGAACAGTAAAGTGCATAGTTGATTTGTATTGAAACCTGTATACCAAATAAAAAAATGTCATCTTTATGTAATGTAAATAATATTAAAATAATATGAGCTATGATTTCAAAATTCTTTAGTTATTAAATTATTTTTTTTATTTCGAGATATGATACCATATGGGGGTGTTTGGAGAGCCATCTAAAGTGTTTCACCATACTGCTATACTACGAACGCCGTTATATTGAACATAAGAGAAAATTAATCAATGTTTGGAACCATGCCATGTACTCGTTGTGTTTAACCCCTCAAGCCCCGATTGGCCGATATCGGCCACAACACGATTCAGTGTGACAGCCCCGTTTTAATTTTCTTTTAATTATTTTTGTTTTATTTTATTATGTTTTATTAAGTTAATATATTTTATTTTAATTATGGGTACAGTGGTTTGGCAGTAATTAATGTTTTGGTGGGACAGTGTCATAATAAAATTTTTTTACAAATTTTTACTAAAATTTTTTGGGACATCAACTTGTCAATCGGCTGAGGGGCCGAGGCCTGAAGGGTTAATAGTAAAATCCTAGCTGCCAAAATGCAGTACTGTGTTGATCAATCAAATACCCTATATAATTAATGCTACCATTAAAATATATATTTTTAAAAAATCGGTGAATTTCTTGCCAATAACAAATTTATTGCCAATTAAAAAAAATAACAAATTTAGGAAGTAGCATGGCAAATAGATTATGAATAAAAACTATCATAGAGTAAAATGTATTTTTATCCCTTGTAAATTAATGACCATGAATTCGACATTACAACTGAGTAACTTCGAATTCTTTTCGAAGTTACTCAGTTGTAGATGATATTTATTTATTATAAGCTGTTATGCTGTTTTATTTGTTGTTTGGGGCTTTTCTAAGGTCTTTATGAGCCTTATGACACTGCAACTATTGCTGATCTATTTGTGTTCGCCGCCTGCTATAGTTCTGCGCTAAACCTCGGTTTTTGGCGCCAGATTATTTTACCTCCTCAGGTTGGAGGCAGGTGGATGTATCTTTTACGCATCAGCGGGCCACACTCGCACATGAGGTGCTCGGGAGTTTCTTCTGTCTCTTGGCAGAACATGCACATTTTCGTGTCCCAGAAGTTGAGGTTGTACATGTGTTTGTGCAGGCCACAATGTATGCGTAGATTGTTCCTATTTAGCGATAAGGCCTCACGGGCCGTCTTAGGGTCTTAAGCCTTAATTAGCGCTTCGAATTGATTAGACCCTGGTGTGTTGTTCCAGTGGTTGACGGATTGTTCTAAACATATTTTTTGAACATTAGGTTTGCAAGGCTTTTTGGTACGCCACAGCAAGATTCAGGGCCGTATAACGTTTCCTTTGCTCCCGTCTTAGCAATTTTGTCAGCTTTTTCATTTCCCTCGATTCCTGCATGGCCTGGAACCCATCTTAGAATTACCCTGTTCTTTTCGCCCAGGGAATTCAGTAGTGATACACAGTTTTGCACCAGCTTTGAATTAGTGGTATTCGAGGCTAGTGCCATAAGAGCTGCCTTGCTATCTGAGTGAATATAGATACGTTGGTTGGCGTAGTTCTCATGGAGGTTGTTATCCGCACATTCAGTAATGGCGTATACCTCCGCTTGGAATATGGAGACGTATTTCCCCAAGTTTACACTTCTTTCGAAGTTTGGTCGCTCTCCATATATACCGCAGCCTACGTCAAGTCCCGATTTGGACCCATCAGTATACCATTTAAGGCTATTGGCCTCCCAGTGCAGTTGGTTTTTTAGCCAGTTGTCTCTGGGTGGCATTTCCACTGTAAAAAGTTTTCCAAAGTTTAGGAGTGTATGCATGGTGTCTGATACCATGTTGTGGGTTGGAGTTTCACTGACTGAGTCAAAAACTGATCTTAGTGCTTGTGGGATTCAGTTTGCCTTCTCCCGGGCAGAAGCTGCTGGCTTTCGCCACCTGTTGCAAGTGAATATCTAGGGACGGTAAGTTCAGCAGTGCATCTAAAGCTGCTCGAGGAGTGGAGGACATTGTGGCAGTTGTCATGAGGTGCGCCAACCTTTGGATAGTGCTTATTTTAGTAATCACAGTTTTCTGGTTGGCTTTGTTGCACCGCCGAGGCGTACGGGGCTATCGGCCTCACAATGGCAGTGTATAGCCAGTACTCTGCTTATACCCATAACACTTTTAACTTTTTGAATTGTTTTATCTATGTGGCTGTTCCAGGCGAGTCTCTGGTCGAGCGTGACTCCCAGTACTTTACTTCCTTGGAGAAAGGGATCTGCCTGTGGTTTAGATTTGGCATTTTCAGTCCACCTAGTTGACTTTTGTTGGTAAATGGCACGAGGACGGTCTTATCGGCGTTGACCGATAATTCGTTCTCTGCACCATTGTTAAGGCTCTTGGCGTTAACAATGGTACACTTGAGAGATCGTGTTTTGGCAGAAGCCCCGGACAATGACTACTAGGTCATCTGCATAGCCCTGTGTCTATCCTGGCCTCTGCCATCCTATGCAGGAGTTGATCTATTGCAAGAGTCCATACTAGGGGCGAGAGTACGCCTCCCTGCGGACAGCCTCTTGTGGTGGTGATTTCAACGTTTGTTCCGTGAAGAGCTACCTTGGCTGTGCGGTTTCAGAGCATCGCTTTCACCCATTTGGTTGTGGTGAAGTCAACTTTTTTTTACTTTAGCCCCTTCACCAGGGATTTAATTGGGGTTTTGTCGAAGGCGCCCTCAATGTCTAGTAATGCGCATAATGCGATTTGTTTGTCTTCTAACGCCTTTTCCACTGTGTCTACTATGTAGAGCAGAGCGATTTCAGTGGATTTGCCTCTGCGGTAGGCGTGTTAGTTACAACTAATAGGGTTGACCGTTATTTTTTTTTCTCAGATATAGCTATCCAGTATCTTTTCCATTACTTTTAGTAGTAAGGATGTGAGGCTAATTGCTATGGAAATCTGTTATTTAAGTGAAACTTCAAAATGTCATCTCCTGAAAGCCTTTGACCCATCAATGAATATATCTGTATATGTCTCATATTTATTCAACAGGTGGGATACCTTCCATACAAAATTGCCAATCGTACATTGTGATGATTATTTTATATTTTACATGCTCAATGATGTTTTGGTTGAATAATACAAGGCATGACAACAAAATAATAAATAAGACGAACTAAGGTTTCATAAAAATAACATATTCCAAGATTCTGGAAAATAATTGCACGCTAAAGAAGAGTTATTATTATGTCATACACAGGCAGCATAATTGCTGATATGTATGAATTTAACAGTGAGTTTATTTACAATGTTTAAAAAATGTATGTCTAGTCTATTTTTAAAAACGTTGAAACTACACGCTTCGGCCAATTCGATTAGGTAAAATGTTCCATTGGTCCAGTCTTGTTGGCTAGGAAGTGTTTCATGGGAGTGGTGTGAAATTGTGTTTTCTCCAGTTTGAAATGAGATCCTCGCAGATGATGAACTCGGCAATTATAGCATTCATTGAGGATCTTATACTACCCCTGATACGATGATCCTTGATTGTGGGCAGTTGCAATATGCGAAGTCTTTCTGAGTATTCCAGCTTTTTAAAACCTATTGGCATCTGGTTGCCCTACACTGGACTTTCTCGAGGAGATCCTCATCTTTCACATAGTAAGGATTCCAGATCTGGAATCCAAACTCAACATTAGTCTGATGCTCTGTATGGACTCAACATTGATTATATAACTTGTTACAATTTTTATCTATACGATCACACTGATAACTGATAACCCGAATGTATACTAATATATAAATACTAATAAATAAATCAATCAATAAATGAAGATTTATTGTAATGACCAAAATAAGGCTGGTCCAAATGGTCAAAATAAGGTGGACCAAAATATAGTGTAATGATTTGCGTATTAGTTGTTTGTAATCGAATTGTTCTGTCGGATAAACTATAACATCACAAGTAAAAAAATTCAGTTTTTCGATTCACAGATTGAAAGTAAAAATGAAATTTAAAATACAATCAAAATATATGTTTTAACAAATAATTAATTGACCTCTGAACTATACTGACATTTCCCCTGTTCACTTCAACCGTCAAGACTTCTTAGTGTAAAAATTTGCTTCCCGTTATAAACTACTGTATTTTGAGCCAAATACTAGTTATTTACCCAGTTTTCGACATCCGTAGACTCTTGCTGAAAATAATAAATCTTTTAAAATTATTAAGGTTAGCTGTAAGATATTGCTTTTAGCCAATAAGCTCGCCTTTTTGTTTAAGCAAATAAAGCGTTTAATTATTATTATTATTATGAAAGGTGAAACAAAGTGATATTTTCCAAACATTGTCTAGTTTTTTTTTCATGACTATATGACTCTACAAGACAGTTTTTTAATAATAACAATTATAATTATTATTATTTATCTTAACCAGGCAGCTTTGCTGATATGGCCAGATTAGATCTTGTAAAGCTAGTCATAAACAATATTAACATATATTTATTTACAAATAAAGTCTGTTATTAGATTTATTGACAGAGCTTGCACTAATCACTTCATACGGTAGTTGAACTGTATTTTGCAGAACGTTCTTAAGAGGATTAAACTTAAATTTTGCACGGTTGAGTTTTTTGCTATAACCTTGAAGATTTGTGTTGATGTTGATTTTATAGGTATCTCTAGCCCAGGTACATCATAATCATTTGTGAGAATTGCATATGTCTCAATCAGGTCCCCTCTTTGTCTTCTTTGAAGTCCATTATATCGCACAGCACATTAGACCGATGCGTAATAGTTGCCGTCAAATACGTATTGGCGTATTTGCAGGGACTTCATTTTTGTGACATATATGGAGTAATGCTGACGCCATCCGTTCTATTGTTAAGCATTCTGGCCATTTGTTTCGAGTTCTTTATTGCATCCGCTGTCTACTGATGAATTTTCAGCTTTCCAAAACACTTTGGGGGTACTAATTAAAATTACACTTTTCCTAGTACGCCAGCGCCAGGTGTCCCGGAGTCTGGTTTGCTGACTCTACCCCAGCATTCTATGGCCAAAATACTGTCTGATCTAAAAGTATCAGCTTTTACAAAACTCTTGCACTTTTTTGTCGCTGGCTCTCCGACTATTATATAAGCCATGTAGATCTTTATAAACACCTCCACCGACAGAAGGTTGAATAGCCTTCCTTATCAGCTAGAGAGTAGGATTTCAGTAGGATAAATTTCTGTCCTCAAACATACATAATCCTTTTTTTTTTAAATTTAATTTATGTAAAATAATAAGCTTTAATACTTACCTACACTTGTTTTTAAAAAGATAATATTTTGCCTAAATAGAAGTACCTACAGTACCGTGCGAATTATTTGGAACAAAGAACATTCAAGTACAGTAATTTGGTTCTGTGTGAAAAACTATTTCACTTTTTTCAAAGAATGGCATGGGGCGAGATCCTGTTGAAAAATTCCCTCGTTGGAAGGATAGATTTTGTGGAGCTCCCATTTCATATGGTTTGACAAGACGATATGGGATCACCAGCTGCTCGTCGCATGAACTGGACATTCTGTCCCTGTACAACAAAATGTGTTTCATTGGAGAAAAGAACTTTATACCAGTCTTCAGTTGTCCAGTGCTGGTATTTCTTGGCCCAAGCTAGGCGCTTCTTCATCATGACAGTGGTCAGAAACTGCTTCTTAATTGGCTTCCTTGCAATCCTACCAGATTCAAGAAGCCGTCGTCGAACTGTAGAGACGCCAATATTTATTCCAGATTAATAAAGTTCTCTGTTTAGGTCGGCTGCACTCATGCGTGGATTTATTTTGCTCTTATGCACCAGAAGTTGATCATGTTTGAGGGTTTTTTCCTTTTTTCGACCTCATTTTCTCTTTCGTTTGATGTTCACCACTCCAGTCGTTTTTTATGATTGATAATCCTGCTGACGGATGCAGGGCCAACTCTAACATTCTCCTCTATTTGCTGGTAATTCATAGAAGAGTGCTCAGCAAGCGTAATTATCCGTTCCCGCTTTGGAGTGATATTCATGCTTGAAAATTCACTCAAATTACGCAGTACAAATCTGCTCTTTACAAAAACAACAGATTTTCTACTGTAAACAGACCAACATAATCTAGAATATGTTTTTTTTTTACATTTCACATGTGCTCGAATGACTGACAGGTTAAAAAACATTGCCAGAATTAAAAATATCTCAGATAGTTGCCAGCAACAAAAGACAGGTTTAAATTTTTTGCTTGTTCCAATTAATACGCATGGTACTGTATATAAATGTTTCGATGTAATTTAATTTTGAAAGTAAATTTGTTTTTGCAAGATCAGGGAAAAAATAAAATCATACTGGAAAATCTTGAATTATCGGTGAGTTTTAAAACTTTCTGTGGTTATGCGTACCTCACCAAGGCATACAAACCGTATCCTATTGGTAGACTCCGTTGTCTGTCTGTATATGTGGTTATCATAATGTGCCCAACCTCGAGAACATGTATACTATGAACACCAACAAACAAATGCATGGACACTCAATTAAATAAAACAATTGCAGCATCGAAGCCCAGATAACACTTTTTAACAAACCGTGTAGCGGATGATTTTAACACATTGCCATAGAAAGCGATAAATCTGACTGTCAACAGCTTTAAGAATAAGCTGGACATTTTTCTTAGTGCAAAACAGTCTAAATGCACGTAATATACGCTCATCGGTCTTACGCCGCTAGCTTTATGCTGTTATAAACCTGAAAGGTGCGAATGAGCGTACCATTGGGTTGGTTGTTTAAATCGCCAGACTGATGCGTCTACTATATTTTTTTAAAAAAACTATTCTCTTGGGCTAAAATTAATTCTTGAGATAAATAATTATAAGAAACATTTTGCGAACTTCTGGAAATTGTAGTTTCCGCGAATGTCATTATGTAACTGCCGCGGTAAAAGCCACCGTGTACGCATTTGAGCTGCGAGGTAAACGAGTGCAGGAGTGTGTGTTGCAGAGCCGGGCGAGAGTTGCTCTACGGCGGGCTGCGTTGGGGCCTGCCTGGGTACGTTTGCAGCCTCCGCCTCCTACGGAGCCCCGGCCAATGCCTCTGCCAGTGCTGCCGATGCGGGTACGCTCTCCCCATCACATCGCTTGCATCGGGTTGAATGTGCGGGTCGCCCTCCGCTTATATGGGCCCCAGACTTCATTCCTCTTCCCTTTCGATAGTTTCATCCGTTGGAAATTCGCTCGTTTACCCAAGATATCAAACCGAAAGTCGATATTCTTAACCTGTCACATGCGGCGGCTCGCGGCTAAATAGGTCTTGAACTCAACGCATAACTGGATCGGTGCGTGCTTATTTTTGAATTGGTAGAAAAACCCGATTGATCTGCAATATGGCTATTGTCTGACGAGGACAGTTTTTAATATTTTGGTAAGCTCGTGTTTGGAAATATAGTTCCAAGGCCACGGTAAGGTTGCAAGACCAAACTGTCCAGTTTTCAGGGTCTTTGTCCAGTTTCCAAGTTAATAAAAAAACGGGTATACTGTTTTCCGGTTTTTGGTTTATGCAAAAAGAGTGCAGGGACAAAAATACGGATTAATACATAAAAAGATCTGTCTATGGGTTGTTTCATTTGTACAACTTAAGCTAACCCACAGTTTGCAGTGGTATTACATCCTTTACCTCAGATATCTGACTATATTTTGGGTTGGTTTATATTGAATTAGCTTAGCATCTTATTCGATCTCATGTGAGAGCAAGGTGAGAGCGATAAGAGAAAATTAAAGAGATCTTGGAGCCGACCTTAGAGCTTGTAGCTCAGAGCCCCAATGTAAAAGTGAGAAACAGGAACTCTTGTATTTGAGCTCGAGGAGATTAATAAACTGTAAAGCCTGAACTGTAGTTCTGCCTGCTCTCAACGACTAGGTTTGGCTAGTTAGTTAACAATCAATTACTGGCAAAATTAGCGAGAAAATCGAGACGGGAACAGATTATCTTTTCTCGGTGGATGTCGTAAGAGTCCATCCGAAAGGAAACTATTAAGGATGGGCAACAATCAAACACTCTCAATCATTTGACAGATAAACAAAATCGCTTCAGGTCAACCGCCAAAATTTTAACCGTTGAAAATGTAATTCAAAATTTTCCAAATTGCAGTTGAATAATGATAACATTGTTGTTTTTATTTTACTATGTTCTATATTCACTTGCACGTCTGCCATGCCGTCAAAATGCCATGCGTCTGCCATGCGGTCATCTTACAGCCATCCTGAAATCGTTTTCACTGTTAACTCAGAATCCTCTTTCGATTGTCTGGCGAGTCTTGTTTTGTTCAGGAAATCTCGTTTTTGTTTATTATAAAACAAAATTTTGTCTGTGGGCCCATGTAAAAATGTTAAATGTCTTGCTTATTTATGGCTTTACGACGATGTACATGAAAAAAAAACAATCACTAATATAACATCTTAATCATTGGCTGATCTGTGATGTATCGGGGTATAAAAAATGTTACAGAAATAAGCATCATTGTGTACACATCATTATATTTTATTCATTCACCTTGCATGTACAATATTACGCTTTGATGCAAAATTGTGATTGATTCGTTTTTTTATATCTTCTGAAGAAAATTAGTTTATTTTAAATTTGGGAATGTGATCGTTTGCTTTAAATATTTATATTCTTTTTTATTGCGCTACTTTCTAACTGCATGGGTTGTTAGAATATGTGACTCTATATTTGTTGGCTGATTTTTATGTTATTGGGACATATATTATATCAGGAGTTGAGTACATGAGGCTAGTACATATTTTAATCTATATTTTTTTTAAAACGGCATAAAGAGAGAAAGAAAAAATTGCAGGGAAACGGATCATATTACACGATTTTTATGTTGTTATTAGTGTGCAGCCCAAGGGGGTGAGGAGCTTGTAGCGGAGCGGAAGTTGGTGCATCATGTTTAGCTGGTATCTTGGGGTGTCCCCAGTAAAGGAACATTGTTCACAATGGGAACTCCGGAACAAGCTATTTTGCATCAACAAATTGTGCTCTTTAATTTACTTGAAATTATTTATTAAGTTCTTTCCTTGGAATATTATAATGACTTTGGTTGTCATGCTGTGAAACTGCCATACATTAAATGCAAAATTAAAAACAGTCAAATCTAGGACTAGTAGTTCTGTAACTGGTAGACGCCGTTTCCAAAAATAGAACTATTAAAACGACCACCATGACCAATAAAAATCCTTACGCTTACATAATTTTAAATAACTTTGAGGAAAATTTATGCCGAATTCAAAGGAAATTGAACCACTCATTTCCTCGTTACTTCGAAACATACTTAACAGACAAACACACAAAATACCAAGCTGTTGAATTAAAACAAGAGTTCGCGCTTTGCTTGTTCAACTATACGGGTTCAAACATAGATATATATCTGTATCTATGTTTCACTACATTTTCAACCATGTTTAAGATGAATTACGGACACATGTAACGAATTTCAGAAAACCTGGGCATGCATTCGGATAGACGCCTCACCAGGAAAGAATTTATCAAGCATGAATGAAAACACAACTGAATGCCGAATTTAAAGGGCTTTCTAGACGATCAAGCATCCCTGTCAAGCAGGGAGCCCCTAAAACATGGCTGACTATCGCTGGAAAGCAAGTTACTTGTGTACAAGATGATCCTTAAACTGGCGTGGACTTACAGCATTTAACTGTCGGACACATACAGGAACTCTTAACATCAAGATACTGCATTGCACCAGAATAATGTTTTGCGATCAATTTACAAGCATCACCTGGAAGGAGGTTTTTCGAAAGAGGAGACTACCTATATGACATGCGGAAAACATCTAATTATATGTAGTCCAGATCTAACAACTGATTTTAGAAAGCATTTTTTTTAATGGAAGATGAATTACAGACTCAAGTAACGAATTAAAAAAAAAGATGCTGCCAAGATCACTTTTTCGCTCGCACACAGTGGAAATCACTAAATTGGTTTGTCTGGACCCGCTCCCCTGCTGGAATCGACTGCTTGCGCCGCTGCAGAATATGCTGCGCGCATCTCATCTGCAGCGGATTATTCCACCCGTTCAGCTCCCACTTGGGTAGGGTAATCGAAGTATGAATTTTCACCAAATGTTATTCCAGTCGACTAATACGAAACATTAAATTATTCCTGACAGTATTGTTAACGAAATTTAGAATAAATTAATCTCCGGTGAATCCGCCATCGCATGCTTGTTTTGTTGTATCATCGATACGGTTGTTGCAAATTTAAGGCTGTTGCTCATATTTATTTCTAATGATTTAGTTGGTGTGCGGGAGCGCTGCGATAGTTTACCGTCGCGGCAGTGCATCCAGGACGGCGTGACTATCAGTATGATGCCTCCCATTTTCTCAGCGCCGAGACCCTACAGCTTTGATGCTGGTCGAGGTTTAAGCCGCTCACCTCCCATGTTCGATAAAACGCATCACCCCTTCGATGGTAAGTATCCAAATCTGTAAATAAAAGAGCTTAATTAGTGTCGCGAAATTATAGAAAAGGCACGGTGGAGGACTGCAAAATATCAGCCTGCACTAGATACCTAAAAATCTAATGCATGACTCAGGCGTTCATAAAACCCTGGGGTGCATTTCATAAACTATTGGTTCTCGCTCATGAAAAAAGACTACGCCATCCACTAAATCAAAATCAAAATCAAAAACCACCGTCTGGGTAAGTACACCGCCTAAACTATACAACAATGAGTCGCAATGTAAAGCAAACGGCTTCGAATAGTCCGGACAAGCTAAGATCGGTCTCGAAATTAAGGCGGATTTCAATTTTTGAAAGGCATTTTCCGCCTCCGGCGTCCGCGCAAATGCGGGAGCACCTTTGCGGGTACTAGTCAAAGGGGACAGAGGAGCAGCAATACTGGAAAACTTACGAATGATACGACGGTACCAACCGGCCATTCCGAGGAAACTCTCGACCATTTTATGCGAACTCGGAGTCGGATAGTCTAGGATTCATTTTACCTTTTCGGGATCTGTATATAGGCCATGAGAATCTACAACGTACCCCGGGTAATTTATTTCTTGCCGGTCTGCGCGCATAAGCCGTTTTCCGACAGTCGTTGTGAATCTCAGTAGATACTTGCATATTTTAAGCGTTCAATAACATTAATTCGAGCAGGCGCGTCGACGGAGTCGATCGGATCGAGCGCGTCGGCGGACGAGGTGGACTGCTCGGCTCTCGGCGAGCGTTCGGCGGCGCACTCGCTCGCGCGCTCCATCCCGGAGGAGGGCCGCGACGCCGACGCCGACGGCGACGTCTCCGCTTACATGGAGATGTCCGCCCCCGCCGCCAGCCTCGACCGCATGTGAGTCCTCTTTTGTTCGATCGCGTCGCGACGCAGTTCGCCGCTTCGGGCCGGTTTGATCTTTTCGTCGTTGCAGGTTGAGATCGACGAAGATCGGGTCGGCCGAGCGATCGCGAACCTCCTCGCTCGCCGACGAGGGCCCGGCGGGCGACGCGCGCCCCGCCGCCGACGACGGATACGTCGAGATGGACCGCGCCAAGCGGGAGGCGGCGCGCGCCGCCCGCGTCCCGCCGCGGCCCTCGCCGGCCGCCTCGCTCGCCGGCGCGCCCTCCCCCGACTCGCGCTTCTCCGAGTTCCGCCTCGACAAGGTGTCGTCGTACTTCGCGCCCGAGGACGAGGACGGCGGGCGGCCGGCGCGCGCCTACAGCGTCGGCTCGCGGCCCGAGGGCGGCGCGGGCGACGGGCCGGCGCGCTCGCTCGCCCTCGAGAACCGCGCGCGCGCCTTCTCCACGGGCAGCCGCGGCCGCGCGCCGCCGCGGGCCGTCGCGCCGCGCTTCGACGCCGCCGCCGCGCGCTCCGCCGCCTCGCTCGCCTCCCCGCCGGCCGGGCCGGGCGCGCCGCCGCGCCGCCGCACGCGCTCCTCCTCGCGCGGGTCCGCCGAGCCGCTCGACGACCTCATGGAGCTCGACTTCTCGATCCGCGCCGACGACGCGCTCTCGCGGTCGCCCTCGAGCCGCGGCGCGCGCCTCGCGCTGCCGCTCTCGCTCTCCGGCGAGGACTTCCGCGACGGCCCCTCGACCGACGGATACCTCGAGATGTCGCCCGGCGGCTGCGACTCTTCCCGGAGGATGCGGCGCGATAGCGATCGCGGATCGACGGAAGCCCGACCGATCCCCGTCATCGGCCGTTCGGCCGACTCGCCGGCCGCGTCGATCTCCCCGATCTCGTCTCCGTCCGACTCTTTCCCGAATCGCCGGAGGTCGTCTAAGAAACAACGCAGGAATTCGAAGGAGTCGGCGCCGCCCCTCGGTTGTCAGCAGACGATATTTCCGTTCGTCCTCGACGACGCCGGATCGCCGACGAAGCCGCGCGACGCGAAAGCGCCGTCGGACCCGACGAATCGCAAATGCGCCGTCGACGCGAGCGGCGGGACGCTGAGGCTCGCCGACGACCGCGGCCGCGAAGTCTCCTCTCCGACGGACGCCGCTCTCGGGCGCCTCTCGACCGTGAGAGAGATCAACGAGCCGACGCTCAACGGAAAGATCGACGTCGAGAGCCAGAAATCGATCAAGCAGATGCTCAACAACGCGACGAGGGCGTCCGCGAGGAACGACTACGCCAACGTGGAGCGCGCGACGCCCGAGCGCGGCGTCGCCCCGCCCGACGACGACGCGGGCGACTACGCCGTCATGGATCCGTCGGCGATCCGCGGCGTCGCCGTCGCCGCCGCGGCCGCTGGCGGCGGCGGCGCCCGGCCGGACCCGGCGGTGGCGCCCAAGAGCCGCACCGTGGCGCGCCGCTCGGCCGAGGAGGAGCGGCGGCGGCCGGCGGCGGCGGCGGCGGCGGCGGCGGCGACGGCGGCGGGCCGGCCGCGGCCGCCGGCCTGCGAGGCGGAGGCGCCGGCGGGGGCGGAGCAGCGGTCGCCGCGGCCGGCGGAGGCGCCGGGCCGGCGGCCGGCGGCGCTGCACTACGCGACGCTGGACCTGGAGGCGGGCGGCCCGCGGCCCGAGGCGGCGCCCGGCCCGCCGCCGCCTCCGTCGCCGGCGCCGTCGCCGTCGGCGCCGCGGCCGGCCTTCGCCTACGCCACCATCGACTTCCTGAGGAGCGAGGAGCTGCGGGCCGCCGAGCCGCCGCGGCCCGACGACCTGCGGCCGGACGACCCGCTGGCCGCCTAGCCGGAAGCTCCCCGCTCGCGCCGCCTTCTCCGCCCGAAACCTCCTCTCGCGACGAAATCTCTTTTTAAAATTCGTTTCCGACGCGCTTGAGGCGGCTCGACCGGACTCGCACGCGTCGCCGTGTAGAAATATAGCGACCGTTTTCCGTTCGAATCGTTCTAAGCGTCGAGACGTAACGTTTAAGGTCGGTTTCCCGACGTTGAAAAAAATTAGGACCGAAATCCGCACCCGCTGGGGTAAAGCCGGCCGCCCGCCGACCGATAGATTGCCGTTTTCCGATTGAGCGCGATCGCATGCGGAAGTTGAGATGCGGTTTTTGTTCCTCTCTTTGCATTTGACCTTATTTTGGGACTAGTCATTTGTTGATTTATCGTTTCGACTGGTTTTATCCTCTTTTCTGTTTTTTAATTGTCAGTTTCCGTTGTGGCATTTGATATTTTATTTTAAAGATTTTGATGTCATTTTTTTTTTAGTAATTTTAATTAATGTCTTCCATAAATTCGCATTGCGTCTTCTGCGTTCCGCCGGATTGTTCGTTTCGCTTCGGAAAACCCGATTCTATTTTTTAGTTAATGGGTATGAAAACGTTAATAATTGTAAAAAAAATACCGCAGTAATTAGTCGTAGAAAAACTGTTCCTAGCGTTTACAAAGTCATTAGATAAATAGCACGGAATAATCCGCAGTATTCATCGCCAATGCGTAAAGGCCCGATTTCTTTGCGACCGATGTATACTTATATATTATTATCGAAACCATGCTTAGAATTAAAAAAACTAGACAACTCGGTTTCACGAAGAAATCGGACCTCGATCCGCATATTGAAACCACTGCCGTTAATTATGAAAACAAAGTGTTAACACTGCCTTCTGTAATATTATATATTATTATGTATATTGTAAGATATCACACCGCAGAAAACTCTTACCTCTAATTATTCCGTTCATATACTGACCGTAAAGGTTGTTTTTTCACCTTGATAGTTACGTTAGGGGGTAAAATAGCTAAATTTACAATTGAATTTAGTAGTCAGATCGATCTTTGTTAATTTAAATTATGTTAGGAGCGTAATTTTAACGAGAATATATAAGGCAGTAGCTCATATGCTTCGATCATATACTGGCCTGTTTTACACAGATATGCCAATTTCAATAAATATTATCCCATTTTTTTTATTACCTAAGTCAAGAATCTGTCAAGCTCTCATATGGAGACTATCTATTTTGCCTAATGAAATGTTCAAGATTTTGCAGCTTTGGAGAAGACATACATACGTGAAATAATTTACAGGTGAGTTTAAATTTACCGGCACCCTTGAAGTGGGTAAATCAGTACGACCAAATAAACAAGTTTTGGTGAATATATATTTCGTGACGTATATTTTGAATATTCTAAAAACTTACATAAAAAAAAAAACAATCAAAAGCGTTGAACGCGCTGTACCATCTAGCGGCAGATAAAATATTGCAAATATTGTTTATCCGCGAATATTTTACCTAACGCTAGATAGCGCAGCACGCTCAAGCTTTTCAAACATTTTCCATAAACATTAAATTTTCAAGAAAAAAGGTTTTTTTTTTTATTATTCATATCAAAAGTTGTTTATTTGCGCTTACTGATTCGGTTCCTTTAAGGGTGCCAGAATTTAAACTTCACCCTGTGGGAGTCTCTTCTCTTAGGGGTCGTCCATTAATAACGTGATGTATTTTAGCAACTTTTTAACCCCCCTCCCCCTGGTGAAACGTGGGAAGGTTTAAGCCTACCCTCCCGCACTCTCTACCTAAAATCACTTGTATTTTTTTGGTATAAAGTATTTTTAAAATTTTGACAATAAATCTTTAAATACAGGTATAATCTAATTTAATCCTGGATAATTAAGCACCATAATAAAAATGTCCAGACAGACTTTAAAGTTGCCGTCTCTTTCTAACTGGCATAAAAAAAAATAAGTAAAGCTGGAATCATTTGAAAAATATATAATTGTACTGGTAGATGAACATATTTAACGGAGATTGCCCTCGGATCGCGGATTAGCAAGACTTTCTTCAACACTAACAAGTGGATAAGCATTTTGCAACTCGGCTGTTGGCACGGTGTTTGTTGAAGATCAAAGTCAGGCATCAAGCCACTTCGCGTCATCATTTTCGTTGCATTGTTTTAAGGCAAAACGTATGTGGCAACGATTTACGCACGTACTCGGCGCCAAAATCACAGACTTACTGACACTGGCAAGCCGAGCCGGGCTGTTGTCGCGGCGAGTGGAGAAATCATTTCCTGGCAACGGCGAGTCTTGGTTATGCGCCGTTTTTCGGTTTAGAAATCGCGCATTCAACAATAAAATAAATACTCGTGATATCTCACTACACCCCCCCCCTCCTCCCTTGTGATATTTCGTGATTTTTTTCCGAACCACCCCTCCCCTTTTAGACCCTCTCGTGAATAATGGACGATCCCTTAATGGAAATTCTGACACCAATGTTTACCGAATTTATTAAAATTACTATTAACATAGACCCGTAAAATGTGAAAAATGTTGATGGCAGGGTAACCTATCGCAGGAATTGTATATTAGACAAGCTGGCAACCATGTCCCTGTGCTTTTTCCAATCAAATATGCGTATCTATACACGAGGAATAAGCAAGTATATGATCGAAGCTCCTTTGTAAATCTGTATGAAAATGAAGGCCACAAGAGCGTCCTAGTCACATAACTGCACTACAGTTTCCCAACCGCTGCCGTTACTTTAAGTTACCACTTAATGGTTTGTATCCTCTATTGCAATAGATTGGGTTACGTTTTCCTAACCGCCCTAGGCTTATTATGTCAAAAGTATACTAGAGTGTATATAGCTTTATTTCGCCAGCGGATCATGTTCCAATATATACTAGCCATATATAGCGCCGATTAAGGCAATCGCTTATGATAAATCTAGACTTAAGAGAATGTTAATAATACCTACTCCAGTCTTAACAAGAGCAAAAATACATTTTATTTCTGTTGATATTAAATAAAAAGTACTGATATTATTTGATATACATAGTCGAAGGTATACAGCGAAAAGTATTTTTTTAGTTTTCAAAGATAATTTCAAAATGTGACAAAATATATATGAAAATAAAACCAAAAAGACTGCACTAGAATAAGTGGAATAGCGTTTAGGTCGTTTAGCACACCTAGCTACGTAATTATATATAAAAGAAACAGTAAATTTGTTCTTAGTGCAGTTTGCTAGACAGAAAACAGCCTTAAATTAATCAAAGAATGGTTAGTGAATGTTTAATGCCATATTTCAACCTATTTTTATATCTGAGACAGATTTATTTTTTGGTCGTAATTAAGACAGTCAACGCTGATTCTCTTGAGAAACACATTTTTGCCAGATTTCAAATGTGCCTTT